>CM063259.1:10272702-10599400 GCA_032158295.1 Pycnopodia helianthoides
TAGTGACTCCAAACAGTATTGCGAGATTTTAAGGCAATGTACCTCTTTAAAGGCACTGGACACTATTGGTAATTACTCAAAATAATTGTTAGCGTAAAAGCTTAATTAGTAACGAGCAATGGAGAGCTGTTGATAGTATAAAACATTGTGAGAAACGGCCCTCTCTGAAGTAACGTAGTTTTTGAGAAAGAAGTAACTTTTCAGTAAAATATTTGAATTGATTTCGAGACCTCACAAATCAAGCAATCAAGCATCTGAAAGCACACAACTTTGTGTGACAAGGGTGTTTTTTCTTCCATTATTATCTCGCAACTTCGACAACCAATTGAGTTCAAATTTTCACAAGTTTGTTATTTTGTGCATATGTTGAGATACACCAAGTGAGAAGACTGGTCTTTGACAATTACCGAAGGTGTCCAGTGTCTTTAAAGCTCACTGCTTATACATTTCCTAGCAGTACCAATTCTCCGTATGAACTGTACTCAAATTGAATTATAAAAAATAGCTGTCCAAGACGCCCAACCCCAACGTTGGTTATTTGCACAAAATCTAGGACAAAACAACTTCCTTGCTTTTTTTCTGAAACCTTTGCATAGTTCGGTGACTAGTTTCACAGATTATTGTGTTGTGTTATTGAATGCTTTTATAGTCGAGGATCGGAATTATTTTTCAAGAAGAAACACGATTTTTATTTTTTTATTTAAATGTATTAGGCCCTATACATAATCGGTAGAGCTGACAAAATAGTCGCAGACAGTGTTCATGTTTTGTGTGATCAACCATACAGGAAATAACAAACCTGTGAACATTAATATTTGGCTTATTCCGATGTGTGAGTCAGGAGAAAATGGTGAAAAACCATGCACAATATTCAGCATGAAGCACATTGTCCTTAGTTTTGGTTGACACAACTGAAATCAGTAGTTGTGTGTTTTTCCCTGTTTTTTCTTAGGTATTCAGATACAGTTTTCTCAAATATGACTTCATTTCATGGTTAGAAGTACTGCAGCTTTCTATAGTATAAAGCGTTTTGAGAATTTGACTTCAGAGTAATGTGGTTATGGAAAAGTATATAAGTTTTTATCAGAAAAAAAAATTGAATCTGAGAAGCGTTTCTGTCAGAAACTTTTCTCAGATTGTGTATTCCAATTGCGGATTATTCTTCCTGCGTGGACATAACCGCTCTGGATTTTCGGCAATATCTCAAAAACGCTACCACCTTTTGAAATGATATTTCACAGGTTAGTTTTATTGTATATATCTACATTTATTAAGGATTAAAACAATCGAACGGTTCCAAAAACCAAAGGTATACTTTGCCTTTAAGAGGAAAATATTTTACAGAAAACATGGTTCTAGTATGAACAGCATAAGCAGTATAGCTTTCAGACTAAAATTAAACAATGTATCGTGTTTTTTATCTTTACCAATCCTGTATAATACCTTTAGTTCACGATTTTATTTTGGTATGAAAAAAACCTAATCGATACACGTACGGCATTGAACATAATATATCTTTTAAAAAAAAAACAGACTTCTTACCCTTGCCGGTGCAACATCTATTCCCTGAGGGGCAGCAACATACCCACAGATAATGGTAGAGAATACCACAACACCAAGACCGTGAAGAAACGTCATCTTGGCACTCTTGAGCAATTCACGCCGGTTGGTGATCCTCTTGCAAGTCGCGGCAGTCTTTTAAACAACTTCTTCAGCTTCACTAAACAATTTGAGTTCAGCAGTCCAACCGTTTGTCATCCAGAGACCTGCGTAGTTTAAATTCAATATCCTGACACATGAGTTTGGATTTGACGCTCTCACTTCGAGACTGCGAACATTTTTTTCCCCAGGTGCACTTCAGAATTGATATCTGCAGGATTTGGTGCTACTTTGGAGCGTTTGTATCAAGGTCGTGACAGTTGCTTCAGACTTCGAGTTCAAACTTGACTGTTAGTGAGACCATAGAGAAAGGGACATTGCTGTATGGTGAGACCTATCGCAAAACTACACCAGCCGTTCATTTAACTGTAGTCCAGTCAATAATTATAGTGGTTGGCCTACCACTAATTGCCCTGTGAATTATTGGTTGTCAACCAAAACTAAAACGAAACAGGATTTGCAAACGGTTACCGGTACTCAACAACAACAATGATAATAGAATGTCCAACAATAACATAGCATTAATCATGTGTTTAAGCATTTACGCACAAAGAGCGTTGCGTGTCATGTTTGTTTTCATAGAAACTTTTCACCACAAAATGTTTAGGTCCAACAAAAAAAAAAAAACCTTGGCATTGGATCGCCAATTTCCGTGGAACATTCTTTTTATTAATTCCCCGAACACATGTGACGGGAACTGTGCCAGCAGCTATAGTAATGAAATGCAGACATGATTTCAGCAAGATCTTCAAGCAACGCTCTATGGGTTGATCAGCTGTTAGATTGGTCACAGTAAATAAGCACTATAGAGACAATGGTATGATACAGTCATTACATTAATTACAACCAGCATTGCGGTTCCATTGTCTGAATAACAACGATTCATGGCCACGGAGTTACAGCTGATGACCGGTCAAACCCGTCAAGTCCTTTCCGTTGTCTGTTGTTCTGTTGTCTGAGGGATATCCCAAACGCTTGTAATCATCGAGATTCAAATATTGCACAGTCCTGTGTTTAAATAAAGGGGATATTTCCTTCTCTATAATTATTATTTTTAAAAGTAGATTATTTACTTCCTTCATGGATACATCAATTTCAGACGTGACAAAAATGTACTTCCAAGTTTACAATAAAACAACTTACTTGTCTGAGTGAAAGTACACATTATTCCTGAGTAGGCCTATCAAGTGAAATCGCTTCGCTCGGTGTTATTTAACTATACAACAAAAATGCAATTGAGTACATTTTGAACTTGATGGTCGGCTGACCATCCATTCTTTTGAACGTGTGAGTTTGAATATAACAAGGTCTGTCTGAGCTTAAAATCGTCACCAATTGCTCTCAGTCGCAGACTGACAAACAATGTTAACAGGTCGGTGGAACGATATTTCATATTAAATCCTACCCAACAAATCCACAATTTCTCGAAAAGTACAACAGTTACCATTTATGTAATTTCCCTTTAAACACGATTCCCTAATAGGTTTCGAAACTTTTTGATGGATTGCTCAATTGTGTCATAACCGCCGAGCTTTTTATCAATTCGTAACACTCTGGAAGACGATTGGGTTCACTTCCATAGACGAAGACGAGAACTTTCAAACAAAAGTTCTTGGAAATGATAAACAACAAACAAACCTGTCTGGCGTCTTGTTTCAAGTTACGATTAAAAGGGCTCTTTTGACCGGTGGACTCGGGCAAATTTCTTAAAGTCCCCCTATAAAGGATGGCCCCGAAGTACGTTGTTAGCTCATGCTTCAAAACTTTATCCATAGGTTTAGAGTTTTTGTCTTGCATTTTTTCATTTTTTTGTCCATTTTATTTCTAAGTGTGTTGGTTACATGTTCAGGTATTGCCTGGAATATTTTTAACTTTGTGTTTGTTTGCTTAATAGTTAAATTATTTCAAATGAACCAATCTACTGATGACAATTAACAGACTGATTCTGAACACAAAGGATGCTAGCAAAGTATTGTCCGGCCCCTCCTGACCAATCACCAATCCCTGTTGATTTACAACCCTCTAGGACGTGTGGCATCGTCCAGTAGGTGACCAGTAGTGTGTATGGCTTGAGCAGTACAATGAAAATATTTAAATGTTTCAGCACGTGCTGACAGCGGCCTCGTGCTCACTGCAGGTTTTAAAACCTAGACAACATTTTTGTGTGTGTACCATCGACGTCTAGAAAAAACTCCGAACTTTTTTATCTGGATGGACCAAAGATGTGATTGAATAAGGGGTTGTTTTCCGTTTTGGCAACCACTTAGGTTCAAATCAAACGCTCTGTATCGGCTCTTGTCACGCGCCACATTATTTTCCACGGAAAAGGGAAATTGCTTTCCCGCCAGCCGTTAAAGTTTTATAGCCGCAAAGTCCCCATAAACCAATAAGCCAATCACTACCCCAAAGAGTAATACACACTAAAAACTCCTGGGTCCAGACCCGGATTCTGGACCTCAGGGACCCATACCCATTTCTGGGTAACAAAATTGGATTTAAAGTTGGATTGTTGCAAGGTAAACTGCCACCTATTTACATGCTAATGTAGTCTTATCGACAATTCTGAGTACAAGTTTTGAAGGAAATTATACGGTTAAATGGAAGATTAGAATTTGAGTAAACATGAGTCATCGTTTCCAATTTAAAGCAGAAACCTGTCATGTTCTTTGCTGTAAAAGTTATAAAAACAAGAATTTCCCAGATTACAATCACAGTAGTTAAAGTGGCTTTGACCGCTTAACATAACCATGTAATTGCTTACATCCGATTGTGTGTTGTTAATAAGTATAGTTTGATCCCAAAAGTGTGTTTGTCAGCAGCCGAGGAAGTTACCACAGTTCATTATCAAAGAACAGAAACTAGAAGAGTCATCCATATTTGGACACAATGGTTTGTTAAGCACAGCCATTTTAGTAGCGTGCACGCAATAAAATATTTACCAAATTAAACTGTTTGCAAGTTACATGACCTCTAAGTTTTAGAAAACATTGTACAATTCATAACCTCCACCAATTTTGGAGTTTATTGTTTTAAATTTATTTTAAAGAGGGGCTCTAAGGTAAAATTCAGTTTTGTGGTGCAATCATTTCAATAGATAGAGTCCTTCGGAAAATGAGGAATATTTCAAGTCTCTAACCTCACGTAAAAATTGTGTAAAATGCCATTGTATACCCTTCAATATTTTTTCCAATATTTAACATGTTCTGTAGATCATTGTACAGAGAATTTTCAATTCATTCCTGAATTTGTATCATACTCAATCGAAACGACATTGATTTTGACCTTTTGACTGACGCACAAATTCCTCTTTGACATACCCATCTGGTTTTTATGTCCGATGACGTCATTTTTCAAATTTCGCTCTGAAAGAGTATACTAAAAAAAGACAATTTACCCAATTATAACGTGAGGCTAGAGATTTGTAAATATCCTTTAGTTTCACGAGGACTCTATCTGTTGGAAAATGAGCGCATCACAAAACTGAATTTTACCTTGGAGCCCTCTTTAAAAGATAATTCTCTCTGTTTACACAGTTTGCTTGAATAAACTTTTCCGGAAACCCATGTTTTCCCGTCCTTAAAATAAAATAACAAAATAATCCCGATTTTATTTGTGACTATAGCTACGTCAAGCTTGCTTAAATCCTCAAATCTATTGCTAATTACAAGCATATTATCATACTAAGCTGTTACGTAACTAGATTACCATCGGTGAATTTTATATAAATAGCAAATAACTCATTATTTGAAAGTAGCTTCGGTCATATTGCTCAGTGAATTTACGCCATAAGGTAAGTATTGGTATTTTCGATAAGTAAAAGTAAAAAGAATGTTGTGTCTTCAAACCTCATGATCATTAATAGTTTAAAGGCACTGGACACTGTTGGTAATTACTCAAAATAAATGTTAGCATAAAAATTTACTTGGTAACGAGCAATGGAGAGCTGTTGATAGTCTAAAACATTGTGAGAAACGGCTCCCTCTGAAGTACTAGTTTTTGAGAAAGAAGTAATTTCTCAGTAAAATATTTGAATTGATTTCAGGACCTCATCACACGTGAGGTCTCGAAATCGAAATTAAGCATCTGAAAGCACACAACTTCGTGTGACAACATGGACAAGGGTGTTTTTTCTTCCATTATTATCTCGCAACTTCGACGACCAATTGAGTTCAAATTTTCACATCAGGTTTGTTATTTTGTGCATATGTTGAGATACACCAAGTGAGAAGACTGGTCTTTGACAATTACCAAAGGTGTCCAGTGTCTTGAACTCATCAATCCCTTTACGCTAAAACAAATTTGAAGTTTTATAAGATCAGAATGTTTTTTTGAACTCCTCTTGTGAAGAATATAGTAAGCAGTGTCCGCACAAGTTATAAATAGAGCCATCATGCTGCAGCTTGTAGGACTTGTTCTACTGTTCTCTGGAAGCAGCCAGTCCGTCACTGGGGTTCCTGTGTCACCCTCAGGGCCCCTCTCCAGCCTCGGTACTGGGTATAACATCCTCTACGGGAACCCAGAGGGAGATCCAAGGACCGGCCAGACCGACCCCGGGCTGAAAACTACACGTCACATCTTCGATTTTACCTACGAAGAACATAAGGTCAGTGGTGTGGGGCTTTTTAGCAAAGATTATAGAGCACCTAATAAGGCGCAAGATGGGAAACTCGGCTGGAATGCGAAATGTACACTGAAAGCCATTTCAGCAAGCAACTCTTTGGATGCAACAATAGATCAGTGCAGACAGTGACCATTGCTATCGGTGATATTAAGAAAACATTGGCTTACCGAAATGGCTGGCGCCCAATTGTTATTTCACATTCCAACAACAGATGCAGCTCCAGTTTTCCATCTTGCGCCCTCTGCGATCTATTAATCTTTGGTTTTTAGGTTTCAGAAAAGTGCACTCGTTCCAATTTACCAGCTCAAATACACATCTTAAAGCAGCATGAAATTTCAAAGGTGAAAAAGCCAGTGGAATTTGGATTTATCAACCCACGTTTTTTACCCATAGGGATGGCCCCTAACATCACCTTACCATCCCGCCATGTGCGGTGAAGGATAACATTGATCCCTGACTTTGGGAATAGAAAATTCTTCTTAACCCCGTAGTTCTGAATTATCAATAATAATGCAACTATATAAGTTATTGTTAAAGACATGTAATTCTCGAGAAAACACCAAAATAGGCCCAACGGTGCGTACTTAATTAAACAGTGATTTGTATGCACGTTTACAATGTGATGCTTATTTTCGTTTTCCACATTTGAATAAAAATCGTGGGTAATCCCCTCCTGGTTTATTTATGTTACAGGTTTCAGTTGACGGACAGTTAGTGCCAGATCAGGTGGCGTTTTTACAAAGACAGAGCTGTGTGCCATCCACGTCGACCACTATCTTTCAAGGAACTCGAAGCTACCAGGGCGAACTCAAGCACTACGTCTCACAATTAGGTAACTGAGATAAACTGAGGAGAATTTATAAGCAGTATTCATGCAGTTTACCAATACTGAATAGACCTCATACACATTGCGTCATTTGAGTAGGGCGCCCTCGGCTAGAGCTCAAAAGAAGGTTGCTCATTGGCCTATCCTGTGCGCTGCGGGTACATACATTATGTGCGTTTTCCATTAACTCATCATTGTTTTACATCTAAGATGGCAGCGCAATGACATCAATGCATGACGTCCACTTAGTCTTTTTTGTGGCTTGTGAAATATAATTTCACGTAAGAAGAGGGCGCTACCGAACATTGGAACAGGTCAAGAAAACAAAGGTTACCGCTGTTCTGATTCGATAGGGAGCTGGTAAACTATCTATTGTGTTAGTCTTTAAAATGTATAGAAATTGCTATCTGTTGTTATTGTTGCTGTTGTTGTTGTTGTTGTTGTTGTTGTTGTTGTTGTTGTTGTTGTTGTGCTGTTGCTGTTGTGTTGTTGTTGTTGTTTGTTGTTGTTGTTGTTGTTGTTGTTGTTGTTGTTGTTGTTGTTGTTGCTGTTGCTGTTGCTGTTGTTGTTGTTGTTGTTGTTGTTGTTGTTGTTGTTGTTGTTGTTGTTGTTGTTGTTGTTGTTGTTGTTGTTGTTGTTGTTGTTGTTGTTGTTGTTGTTGCTGTTGCTAATATTGTTTTTTATTCTCATTTTTGTTTTGTTGTTGTTGCCGTTGGCGTTGTAGTTGTTTTAATATATCGAAGAAACAAAAACAGTGGTACATTTTCCTTAGCAACCAGTTTGTTATTTCAATTAGCCAGATCCAAATAAGAGCATCAATGTTCGCAACATCTCTGACGAAACATAAATCAGTTAGGTCCTTAAAAACTGACCTAATTTGAAGGATGTCTGATAGAAATCAAGAGGATTGAAATAAATTTAACTCTTCCCAAATAATGAATAGAAAACAAACTCATCCATGCTACTCTTTGCGAATAGTGGTATTAATGAATTTCTCTTAATCGTTGGCTGATAAGACACTATTAGTGGATATTTGTAAATAATTACCTTATTTGAGGTCACCGACAGCGGATTATATTATTATTTTTATTATCAAGCTGATAATATTCATTCCATAGAAATCCATAACACCCATACACCTGTTCAGGTTCCCAAGTTAAATCGGAAAAAAGTTCCGGTATTGCAAAAAATGGCTTCATTATCTGAATCTACGTGGTTTCTACGATGAGACGTCTGTCTATCAACATCAGAATTGTCAAAGTTATTTACTCTGTTTTGTAGGTTTTTCCTTTTAAAGTAATTATTTAAGATTATTCTTTGTGTTCCTCTCTCACAGGGAATTCTGGTGCTGCTTTTGCCGGGTACGAATTTTCGCAGAGTTCAAGTAAGTGAAACTATTCTGTATTGGCCCAGTTTCACTGACATCATCATCACAGTCATCTTGGTTGTACCATTTGGAGAGTCAATGTCCCTGTGTGTTAGACCGTATCCGAACTGGCGGCTGCGGCTACAACTTTACCCTGCACTGCGCCGTTTTAAAAACTGTTTCTGAGGTTGTTGCTACGGACGTCCTATACTTCAACGCGTGATGACGAGGCGATCCAGCCGTAGCCGTAGCCGTAACTGTAACTGTCATTTTGGCATCGGCCTTGCACAGTCTACTGAGCATTTTTACTGTGACGCGGCGTTTATAGCACGTTTAATCATTTTTAAATGACACCATTTGACATCCAAAAAGGGCGGGCGTTGCAGACAGCAGCCGTGTTAGACGTCAATATAAGGGGTAATATGCGTATACAATTGAATCAAACTAGGTTTTGATTGTGAAAATCTGGGACGTGTTCATGAAGACTGATTAGTACATTCAACAAAGGAAACGTACCATTTAGGTTTCAATTATATTCAATTAAAAACAACATTAACTTAATTAAATGTTTCCAAGTCAAATAATGACACCAAATAATCGAAGAAAAACCGAGAGATGAGTGTTTTGCTATGAGAAAGCTATGTTACATAGTTGGAGAGAAGCGCTCCTTTGTAGGAGGATTAAAAACGGCACAGGCTCGCTTTGATTTCGTTGCTGAAACCAAGGTGACTAGGATGTCCTTACGCAAGCCCAGAGTTTTTCTAGGTGTAGAGTGACGTACGAGTGACGTCAGTTTCATGTATAAATAATTGTATTGGATCATTGCTTAAAGGGATCTTTTAGTTTCTTTCTTTAAGATTTAAAAAAAGAAACTGTTCGCCTTATATAACTAAAAAGTTTTTATTAGGTCGTTTAAAATGTTGTGTCTTTCTGCATGAAGTACTTAAGTGTAATTGTTACATCGAGGAGCAGAAAAGGAGCAATGTAATTAGATTTTGCCCTAAATCGTGCGGTAATTCCAGAAATCACTGAGTACAGTGCTTTTCTTTACAACTGTGAAGGTTTTTTTCCTTTTTTTATTTTGTTGACTGTTTTAATGTTATGGTTTCACGTGTCACAATTTACCAACTTACCAGGATACAGTGTTATCGGTCAATCAACGGATGTTGGTCACCACGTGTTCCTAGATGACGTAACAGTCTGCAATCTTGGTCGGGCCAGATACGTCGACGAGCTCGCTCTAGCAGATCGGTTCCCACTCTCGCGTGATTTTGCGGCAGACGCGTGCGCTCTGCCTGCAACCTTTGACCCAGCAGAATACATGAGCTTCTTGGATACTTGGGGAACTGTAAGCAGTTAATGATAATAGTAATTCCATGCACGTTGCAGCGTGCATGGTTAAAGTGTTAAAAAAAATCAGTTGAAGTTCAATCCATAGCTATCCGGAAGTTTAATGTGTGGCGGTTGCTAGATAGACCTAAACTATTCACCCCATGTCAAATAAATCACCTGGCACCAATGGGCTTCCGTAGATAGCAGTTCCCCCTATACACCAGCAAGGACAATGGATCAAATGTCCATAAAGTTTATAATAGTAGTTGTGACTATAGTTCATTTCTTGTTATAGGTTATGATCACTAATGGTTTTAACAAGCAACGAACTAGTCACCACCAGTATCCTGTTATACATCTTTGTCAATCAGGCTTTTAAGCCTCCCCCCCCCCCGTTTTTTCCCCTTTTTTTCTTTTTGCATTAAGCTCTATGATAGTTGGTTTTGGTTGGGGATACCATGTTTCATAATCGATGTTGAAGGTACACGTTGCCTTGGCTCGGGCGAGTTGGTCTATAAAAAGCGTTTGTAACCGTTTGTTATCAAATGCATACGGTTAGAAAGATGTTTTTAAAGTAGAGTACAATGATCCACACAGTATGCCTCTAAATTGCGTGGTTTTCTTTTTACATCGTGAACTAACACGGTCGGCCATTTTGTGGGGTCAAATTTTTGACTCCACAAAATGGCCGACCGTGTTAGTTCGCAAAGTTAGAGGAAAACCACGCAATTCAGAGGCATATTTGTGTGGATCATTGTATTCTACTGTTAGAACATCTTTCTAACCATATGCATTTGATAACAAACGGTTACAAACGCTTTTTATAGACCAACTCGCCCGATCCAAGGCAACGTGTACCTTTAATGCAAGGGTCAGCCCAAAAAACGTACTCTTTTCAAACTATTCACTTCGATTTCGTAGTTTTCTATAGAAATAGGTCAATATTATAGGCCTACTACGATGTATTTCTCAAGGTTTACTTTGTCATTATCATGATTGAAAGGCCACTTTATCATATACAGCCATGTTGTATTTGGCTTTTTGTGTTCACCATACCATTTAGTTTGTGAGATTTTTCAAATAATGATGGGACTTTTACAGCAAATTTGTTTTTGTGTTGCCATAAAAATCTCGTACAAAATAAAGAACTGACTGGTAACTACTAAACGAAATGTCATGTACTCTTATTTCATTTCAGCACATCGTGACCCAGATAGACATTGGAAGCAGAACTGTAAGACGATCTCAGACGGACTATAAGACACTTGTTAACTTTGCAAGGAAGCTTGTAAGTGCCACGAGAAAGTTGAAGATTGTTGAGCCTTTCGTTTTCACAAAATCCATACACGCCAGTAATTGACTACATTATCAGCTATTGTGTGCGGCACCTGAATGTAGCCTAGACCTAAAGGAGCCCCGAAACCTAAATACAAATTAATAATTTTCAGTTCTTATAAAGTGCTATATCACATTCGATGGCGTCTCAAAGCGCTCGGTATTTTTCCTGCAAAGTATAATATGTTGAGCTATACGTTTTTGAAGTATTAGACCTTTGTCCTTTACATAGCACCATGTAATGGTTTATATGTTGCTGTGGTGCAATATGCATCTATCTAAACCTGTAACACCGAGGCAAACCCCTTCTCTTAGCGATATGTGCACTGGCTTCTTTTACGTTAATTACACAACACACATGACCTATACGGCTTTACGTCCCATCTGAGGGACGAAGCAGTAATGATAAAGTGTATTGCTTAAGGACACAAGTGTCACGACTGGGATCCGAACCTACCTCTGCTGATCAGAAACACCAGAGCTTGAGTCCGGTGTTCTTATCTGCTCGGCCACGACAAGCCGACCTAGTACTTTTAATTTTTGCCCTGGCCACCCGAAATGTATCCTTGAATTTAAACATAGCACAAACCAATTACCTTAAAATGTTGCTCCAGCTCTATAGCTAAATGTAGCCCTAAACCCTTTACCTTATTAATGTAGCGCCTAGACCTAAATGAGCCCCGAACCTAAATGTAGCCCCAGCCTAGTTTTTTTTTATTTGTTGCCCTGGCCACCCAAAATGTGTACTGGATTTACACGTCGCCTTAAACCCGTTACCTTAAAATGTTGCTCGTGCTCTGTAGCTAAATATAGCCTTAAACTCATTACCTTAATGTAGCTCCTAGACCTAAATGAGCCCCGAACCTAAATGTAGCCCCAACCTCAGTTGTTGCCCTGGCCATCCAAAATGTATCCTGGAATTTACACGTCGGCACCAACCACTTACCTTAAAATGTTGCTCCAGCTAAATGTAGCCCCAAACCCATTACCTTAATGTAGCCCAGGACCTAAATGTGGCACAAAGTCTTTACAACCAGGGATAATACGAGGCATATATGGGGCTACATTTAGAACCAGGTTACAATTATGTCTCTGTTACTACATGTAGTTAATGGAGCAAAAGGGTGAAAGGTAGGGGGACTTAATAACTTTGAAAAGTAGACAATTTGAATGAGCTAAGGTAATCAAAGGCAAGTATATTTCCAAGACGTCGAAATGTTTCGACTTTAAGGTTTGTGGTAAGATTATACCATAAATAACATTTCTCTTATGAGTTGTGGTTCTGAAAAGAGCCGTTGTCATTACAACTCGATATTTACATGTCCGAATTTGTACACGATCTCTTGTTGAAAGGCCGATAACAGTTACAGCTCCGATGGCAATTACATATCCATTGATGTGGACAACCTCAAACAGCGGTTGCGTGGGGAGCCCGCCCTCTTTGATGACCTCGTTGAAACCATGACCCTTGGTAGTAGTTTGCATGCTGAACCCATCGCAGTTGGATTGATGGGTATCGATGATGTCCTCAGTATCGACTATTGGCAGCAGATGGATCGATATGTATCGGAGGGTCTGTGCTCGGAAGGTGCTGAGACACTACTGGCATCAAAGAGGGATCATTTGCAGGAGGCAATGCTGGCCTATCCAAGTTGGCACAATGCCAAGATTTCATCTGGTACGCTATGAATGAATTCAGGGATAGTAATTTTAAAGTATTCACTACAGATACTGTAAATCTTGTACACCTCATTGCAGTGTATTCTTGGTCAAATTTAGTAACCAAACTGTTTCTCGAACTGAAATTGTGAGTTGAAGTTTATTGGATGTTAAAACAAGGGAACTATAATATTTCAAAGTTTAATGCTTGTCAAGTGTTGAAAACACAAACCGAACCCTTGATGATATTATCATTGTTGATGGTAAAGTTGTCACGCAACAAATTCTCAAAATAATGCAACTTGAATAAGAAACTCAAACTCTTCTTTTCTTTAAATCTGCTGTACTGTTATAAATCAAGCCAGAACTTTTCCAGTAACTGTTTACGTCTGATGTTAACACCCTTTTTAAACAAATTAATGTGCAGTATGAGCTTTGTTTGAAGGGAGAAGTAAGGGCGCTAGTCGGTAGCAGACTTCCTTGGTAAAACTGTACTCGGGAAAGAGCGCATGCTCACGTACATCTACGTAAACTTTACTTGATATATCTGCTGCCACCTAGCGTCTGCCATATCATCTGCCATAAATTATCATCTCGTCTCATAGATCCAGTGATCCAGAGCGCCATCTCGTGGCCGGTTGGCACCTATACCCTGCCCATGACGGATAGCTTATCCGGATGTCCCACCTCCGCCTTCTTCTGGAAAACCGGCCGGAGGTTCCAGGACACGCAGGATCTCTGGGCGGACAATCAGTGGTCCGATCCGTGCCATCTCCGCGGGCCGTACGGCCGGAACAACGTGCAGCAGAACTTCTGCAGTAAGACGGACAACGTGGTTTCCGAGATTGACCTGGACTGGGACGAGGGGGAGTATTGTATTTTCAAGAAGGGAATCTGCCCATCTGGTGAGAACTTACTGCAATGTTTACCCAAGAATCCACGATTTCGGCCCAATTTTATGAAGCTGTTAACCACACAAAGTTGCTTAGCAGATGAATTACCAATAATAAAAAAAACCTTTAATTGTATTACGGATCCATTGCTCATGATTAGTTCTCCCCTAAGCCTTGCTTAGCATGTAAAAATGTTTGCACTATTTTCTGCTTATTACGATTAATTATTGGGCCCTGAATGTAGGTTACCCAAATGATGCCGCTTACGGAAAAGGGTTGCAGCAGTGGTAAACGGGAGTTAACAAATTAGAGGAAATAAAAAAGATAGAATGCCGGAGATTTCAGAATTTCATCTTTCAAGTTGAAAAGCTGTTAAGTTTGTGTTTTTTAAACTAACAACGAGCAAGTACCTTCATAATGATTGGTCGTCTTTATACTCTGTATCAACAATTAACCCAGACTATAAAGGCGAATCAGTCTATTCTTAGTGCAGCAAAAGTCATGTATTAAATATATAAATTCACTATATTATTTTCCTTCCAGGTTTCGCCGAAGGATGGATCAAATGGGACGATCAAGACCTCCTCAACGGTAACGAGGCAAGTGGTGAGCTCCCGGATGGCGTGTATGATCACAACACACTGATCTACTTCTGTTGTCGTGAGGACGGGGATCCGACCGTTCCTATACTCCTTCCTACAGCGGATCCGTTCTACCTGTTCCGGAAGAACAAACAGTGCCAGGCGGTGGAAGGTATGACACTGATTGAGGAGTGGTTCCGATGGGACGGGGAGGACAACTTCGTAGACTTCACAAAGTACAGCGAGGGTTCCGTCCCATTTATGGATAGCCGAGATGACGACCACAAACTCTACTACTGCTACTATTACTAGACTACAGTTTAATTAACGTGTGAATGGCACATCACGCATGGGCACTAACACTATACTGGTTGGCAAAAGGGGAACATATTGCGCCTTTTTGTATGAGCTGATGGTGTCGTGAAGCGTGTGCGTTTGTGCGTCTGCCTAGTGCACAACTTTTTGGTGTTTGCCCACCAATAGTGTCTGTGCGCATGCGTGAATGTGATTAGCATATTTTCATGGAAAGGCTAATCTTGATAAAATCCATTAGCTTCTATTCCAAATCCCCAATCTCCATGTTACAGTATCCGCACAGTCTTGTTCCAAGACCGTATTTTCCCATAATCATTTCACTTGCAAAATCTCCAATATTGCCCTTGTATTGATCGATCACGAGAGGTTTGCAAGATCTTGCTTTGATTTTATAAACTCATAGTATCCAATCCCCTGCTGGTTGGTCACCCACAAAATGTACTCAACTGAGATATCAATGGACTCGTTTTGTTTCTAGCAGCTATGGGGTGGAAGATTTTCACCTCAGAGTGGCCACACTATATTTAAAAACTTTGTTGAAATTGCCCCTTTATTGCCCCTCTTAATGTATTTTACGGTTGTTCATTTAGCACTCAAGCCTGTCAGTGTGTTCACTGTTATCAGAAGAAAATAAAATAAAATTGATAATCCCAGAAAACGTCATCATCATGTATTGTTGTTGTTAACGTGATTGTCTTGTGTCTTTTAAAAGTGGCGGTAAAAAGTCGGCAGGTTTTTATTAGGGGTCAGAGGTCATGCTGGGCTAGCTGTTGATATTCATAACCGAGACTGACGTGAGACGACTATAGATAGATAACACGTGGCTTTGTGAATGAGCAGAAATTGTTTCACTTATGTATCTATGTAAGAATAGACCTTATGCACATGACGTCATTTGAGTAGGGCGCCCTTGGCTACAGGTCAAACGAAGGTTGCTCATTGGCCCATCCTGCGCGCCGCGCGTACATAGATGTGCGTTTTCTATTGTTGCATCATCGTTTTACCTCTAAGATGGCGGTGGAATGACGTCAATGCATAAGGTCCATTGATCTACATTATACTGATCATTTTTTAGCACCAAAATGTTGACTCCACAAGGCACTTCAAACTAAAAAAAAATATGAAAAGAATTTATGAAAACTAAAGAGTTGATTTGAACAAAATGATGTTAATACTGACAGTCATGCTACATGCACGGGTGAAAAAGACCCAAAATCTGACAGGTAAATAAGGGATATTTTTAAGGGGCATAGGTGAGAACAAAAATAGGGAACAAATCTTCGTTCAAAAGAAACAAAATCTTCGTTCGAACGAAAATTTTGCCTGATTTTGTTTCCATCTATGTCCTTTTTAAAGCTCCGTAGTAATAACTGACACCAAATTAATGAAATGTCGAGATGCCACACTTTTTGATTATGCCATCACAAAGAAACGGCATTTGAAAGCAATATAGCCCATACAAAAAGACAGCAATGGTATTGTTACTGTGATGAACATTGCACGATTTTTACACCGGTTGAATGAGACGGGAATGCGACCTATTTTGGCAAGCTATCAACAATCTATGAGTGCACGTCACTTTAATCTCACTTTGGCGTGATCAATATTCGTCAACTTTATTGCTATCAGGGATATGGCTGCACGTCAATCACAATGTACAAATTTAAATATAAAACAGAAATCTGCCTTTTGTGGCAGTCTTTTCCGAGAGAAACAGCCAGTCTCATATACACGAAGTAAGTGGACAGCAACAAGGTATTCATTCAAATATTTGACTAAAGCTCTATTTGTTTTCCTCAATAGCCTCTATGTTTGTTTTCTTATTGGAAACTTATAATACACTCATAATATCAAATAATTGCTTCTCCTTATGCTTGCAAAAAATCAACTGCATTTAAATTATGCTTCCAAAACTTTGGAAAATAACTTAAAGACACTGAACACTTTTGGTATTGTCAAAGACCAGGCTTCTCACTTGATGTATCTCAACGTATGCACAAAATAACAAACCTGTGAAAATTTGAACTCAATTGGTTGTCGAAGTTGCGAGATAATAATGGAAGAAAAAACTTCCTTGTCACATGGAGTTGTGTGCCTTCAGATTGATTTCGAGACCTCACGCGTGAGGTCTCAAAATCAATTCAAATATTTTACTGAGAAATTACTTCTTTCTCAAAAACTACGTTACTTCAGAGGGAGCCGACTATCAACAGCTCTCCATTGCTCGTTACCAAGTAAGTTGTTATGCTAACAATTATTTTGAGTAATTGCCAATAGTGTCCAGTGCCTTTAACTATCCGCAAGAGAAAACTAAACATGCGGGTACAACCATGTATAACCATAAAACTCTTTTGGGAGAAGTGTTGGTTCTGAGAAGAACCGGTTTGGTCTCGATGTTCGAACAGTGTATACTCTGTTCATCTTTAGGAGAATCTCCTGAAGACGAGCAGAGCATACTGTTTGAAACGTCGAGACCACATCGGTTTTTACTCCGACCCCAACACAAACTTTCCAAAAAGAGTTTTAAGCATGGTTGAACCCGCAAGTACTATAGCTTTTCTTACGATCCATAAAAATGCAAAGCTTCAAACATCACTAATGTATCGGACTTTACTACCAGCTTCACTAGAAACTCTTGAGGGCGCCCTTCGCGTCGGATGGAACAGACGATTACTACTTACTAGCTCACATGGTTTCAACAGCCATTGAGCTCCAACGATATTTTGAGCATTTCTCCTATAAATACACCACTTTTAATCCTTATCCTTCGATGTAGAGTACACACTTTAGTTCCCTAGACACCCCGGAACCACAGTCATGTAAGTAGTCATAGTTTTTCTAGGCTTATTTTTATAATAACTTGGTAAATAACAAGTTTTCCGGAGCCTTTAGATTTTCACCGTATTTTATGATGTTATTGTGCCTCGCTCAGTTTTTCACCCACATCCGTCCAGAATCAGCCGGTTTTCTCTCATTATCTCAGACTATTGGATTTCCTTATTGTTTAGATATTTCCAATCCTTGTTCCCACTGCATAAATTAGTGTATTTCTGCCATTCTCATAGTGTATTTAAAAGTAAATGAGCAATACCTGTTTTTAACCGTAAAACAAGACCCCACGTGACCTAGGTATTGGAGCGATCCCTGTATTTAAGGTTTTGGCTGTTTTCTTAAAGGTACTACAGTTTTCAAGGATTTTTGTGACTTTAGTTGTTTTTTCACATAAATATCGTTAGTTGTTGAGATGTAAACAAAGGTTTTCTATGCTCTTTTTTGCTACAGTTCACCGTGGAAATAAAGTTTGAATTGGAATCCGAAGCGCTGACCTTTGGCCATTGTTATTCTTATTTCTGCGGTTGAGACTCTCTGGTCGAACTAAAGCTAGCGCTCCCTTGGAGCTACGCATTTGCAGAAGCCAGAACAGTGAAATGACTGTGACCACTACATGTGCTTGTGACTACATCTGAATCAGAAAAAGGACTTTCACGACACGATGGCAACGCTCCAGAGTGAAACGCCCGAGGAAACTTCATGTCCTTCAGCAGCCGACATAGAAGGGGCAGAACAAGAACTCAATCACAGGTGGAAGAACACCGAAGGACTTCTCCAAACCCTTCAAGATCCAGCGGACCCATTAGAGTTGATACGACGTAAGCTGGCAGCTACCCAGTGTGCCCTTCAAGCATACACAGAGACATGGAAGGAGCTTGAAAACCTCTATTACATGTCACCATCCTACAAGGATCACGCTATCGCAACAAAAACAGTCTTCCTCGAGAACAGCAACCTGGTCAACATCACAATTGCTGAGACAACAGAAAGGGCCTGTTCTCTGGCCTTGGAAACTGCTTCCAGCATTTCACGTCATTCCAGAGCCTCGTCTAGAAGTCACAAATCTTCTCAACTATCCAGAGCTTCATCTTCCGAGCTGAGTGTGAAAGCCCTAGCACTGGCCTCCGCCGCCGCCGCTGCCAAAAATGTAGTATTTGAAGAGGCCATCGCCAAACGCACGACAGAGATGGTCACTCAGCAGGCGGCCAGGGAGCTTGAACGTGCCAAGCTTGACGCCGAGAACAAGCTGTCGCAGACCAAATACGATCTTGAACAAAGGACAAGTACTGCGGCTGCCGAGGCTGACCTACAGATCTTGCGAGCTCGTCAAGCTGCCGCCATCGAAAAAGCCAGGTCCGAAGTGTTAGTGCAAGCCCAACTCAACGAGAATGTTGACTTCACCCCTACGACGCCCTCTCAAACCTCAAATGATCATGCATCTCAGTTTCGTGCCAGAATAGCCGCTGCTGCTTCGTCACCACCATTCGTACCCAAAGTCCCATCGGTCGATCTCACAAAGCAGATAGCAGACACACTTGCGAGACAAAGACAACCAGCCCATGAACCAGACATCTACCGAGGAGATCCCATCATGTTTCAACCTTGGAGATGCGCATTCGAAACTATGATAGACCAAGCTGAAATCCCTGCAACACAGAAACTCGCATTCCTAGCCAAGTATACTGCCGGTGAAGTCAAACAACTGGTAGACCGCTTTCGACACCGACACGTCCTGAACCCACAAACCGCTTACAACGAGGCGTGGCAAGAGCTTGAAGAGCGGTTTGGGAATAAAACAAAGATCGCCTCTCAGATAATACAGAAACTAACCACTTTCCCAAAAATCAGAGCAGAGGAGCGACACAAACTACTCGAATTCGCAGACTTGTGCATAGACATAGCCGCACAAACAAAGGACCTACCTGCACTCAATGTTCTGAACTACCCATACAACCTCCACCCAGTGCTTGAAAAGCTACCCATGTATCTTCACAACAAATGGAGGGAGCAAGTGTCAAAGTATAAGAAGATTCACAACTGCTACCCACCATTCCAGGAGCTTGCAAAATTTCTGAGGGAAAAGGCAAGAACATGCAACGATCCGGATCTGTACCCACCCACTACCACGATGGGCAAGACCTACAAGGAGGCGCCAAACTCTTCACTTCACCCCCACAAATCACCTCTCCGTGTTATGGCCACTAACAGCCCCCTATCAGCACATCAGGGAACCCCCAGCACCTCAAAGTGCATCTTCCACGATAATATTGGCCACAACCTAGCCGATTGCATTGCCTTCGGGAGAAAGCCAATGGCAGACAGGAGAGAATTTTGCAAACAAAAGGGACTGTGCTTCAAGTGCGGTCAGAATCACCGAGTTAAAGACTGCCAGACCAAAGTTAAGTGCAAGAAGTGCGATAGTACCTCACATGCTTCATTTATGCATGCCCCCACCTCACGGCATGGCGGGGAGCCCGAAGTAGAGAAAGCCAAAGATATAGTCACACTCGAAGCCAACACCAAATGTACGAGATACACCACTTGCGTTATGGCCCGATCCTGTTCCAAGATCACATTAGTCAAGATATACCACCGAAATGAACCATCCCTCTCCATCATGGCATACGCCGTCCTTGATGACCAATCAAATGCCTGCCTCGGGGACCCAAAACTGTTTGAAGCACTCAACATTGACGGGCCATCTTACCAGTACGAACTGTCAACCTGTGGTGGTCGAGGAATCCCAACAAATGGAAGGCGAGTACACGGCCTAGTCATAGAATCCATGAACGGTCACAAAGAACACTTACCCACAGTTCTAGAAAACGAGAACATACCAGGTGACCGAGACGAAATCCCATCCCCGGATATGTGCAGGATGTTCCCTCATCTAAACGAGATTGCCAACAAGATCCCCAGACCACGAGACGATGTTGATATCATCTTACTGATTGGAAGGAGCTGTCCAGAACCCCTCAAAATCAGAGAATCGAGAAATGGACCCAAAGGCACCCCCTGGGCGCAGCGAACAGATATGGGCTGGACAGTCTCCGGCCGTATGTGCACAAGTAGCATCAAAGGCAGAGAACAAGTTTCAGCTTACCACACAACATTGACAGAGGCACCTGCTGTCCTACCCAGTCCTGACACTTACGAAATGCAACCTGATTACCACGGCACATGTGAAAACCACATCAGTGCAAAGGACTTACTAAGTACCCATCATGACACACAATCTAGCATCTATGTTGAAACTCACGACGACAACCAGAAGGCCCTGTCAGTCGAGGACCGACGTTTCATCAAGATTATGACAGAAAACGTCCACACCAATTCCAAAGGAAATCTAGAATTCCCCTTACCATTCAAAGACAGTCAAACCCGTCTTCCGAACAACCGATCCCAAGCACAAATTCGCTTGAACAACCTCCTGAAAACACTCCACCACAAGCCAGAACTGATGAAGGAATATCGAGCCTTTTTAGGCAAAATACTCGACAAAGAACACGCAACCCCTGTTCCAGATAACGAGGTCGCTACCACGAGTGGGACCGTATGGTACCTACCCCACTTTCCAGTTAGACACCCCAAGAAGCCAGGCATTCGTGTCGTCTTCGACTCCAGTTCTGAGTTTAGCGGCGTTTCTTTGAACAAAGTCTTACTTCAGGGACCCGACCAGATGAATACCCTGCTCGGCATACTCCTGCGTTTCAGAGTTGGTGAAGTCGCAGTTATGGGAGACGTCGAGCAGATGTTTCACAACTTTCACGTGAATCCCGAACATCAAAACTTCCTGCGCTTCCTGTGGTTTCAGAACAACGACCCTGAAAAGCCGATCATCGACCACCGCATGAACGTTCACTTATTCGGTAACGTCTCATCACCTGCCATTGCCACATTTGGCATTAGAATGATTGCCGAGGAAGGTAGATCTACACATGGCGCCGACGTACCAGAGTTTGTCAGCCGTGACTTTTATGTTGATGACGGACTCACTTCTCATCCAAACCCAGAGACAGCCATAAGTCTGATACAACGAACCCGAGACGTCCTCGCAAGTAAGAACATGAGATTCCACAAGATAATTTCGAACAGCAAGGATGTGATGAATGCACTCCCACAGGAAGCAAGAGCAAAAGACGTAAAAAGCTTAGACTTCAATCACGACACACTACCCGTCCAGCGATCACTTGGAGTGCACTGGTCGCTTGAGAAGGATGCCTTCACTTTTATAGTGAACTTACCAGATAAGCCGTTTTCTCGACGAGGAGTTCTCTCAATAGCCAGTTCTATCTTCGACCCTATGGGCTTCGTTACACCCGTGACTATCGAGGGAAAGCTCATCCTCCGCGAACTACTGACAGAGATGAGAAAAGAAACAAATATCCCTCAAGACATATGGGATAGACCACTTCCGGAAACCTGCCTCCCTAGATGGAATCGATGGCGAGATTCGCTGTATGACCTACAGAACGTCTACATAGAGAGATGCTATGAACCCCCACAGTTTGGCAAAATCAGAAGACGAGAACTCCACATCTTCTGCGACGCAAGCCAAGTTGCCACAGGAGCAGTGTCCTACTTAAGACTTCTGAACGAACACGGTCAACCACATGTATCCCTACTACTGGCTAAGGCAAAGGTTGCCCCCTCCCAAGCAGTCTCTATTCCGCGTCTGGAGCTCTGTGCAGCCGTCCTTGCCACAATGCTGTCTCAGACACTTGAAAATGAACTTCGAGACAGAGTTATCATCGATAAGACGACCTTCTACTCAGACAGTAAAGTGGTCCTTGGCTACATTGCTAATGAATCAAGACGTTTTCATGTGTATGTGGCGAACAGAGTACACAAGATCCACACTGCATCAGAACCTAACCAGTGGCGTCATGTCCCGACAGACCAAAACCCCGCAGATCTGGCTTCAAGATCAGTCCCAGCAAGAGAATTGACCAACACAGCCTGGTTTCGCGGACCAGACTTCTTATGGCAACCGGAACGCCCTATATCAGACGCAGTCTCCGCAGAACCAATCAAACAAATGCTTGATGAGAGTGACCCAGAAGTACGCAAGCAGGTCGTGACATCTGCTACTACGACCGGGGAGGAAATCCGCAATCAAACTGCACAAGACACTGAAGCCTCCCTAAATTGTAGTCGCTTTTCCAGATTTTCCAGTTGGCGGTCACTAAAGCAAGTGATCGGACGACTCATCCGAAAAGTCCAAACCTTTAAAGCCACAAGGAATGGGACTACACAAGCTGCACCCGACGACACCGGAGAAGATGCTTCTTCGATACTATCCATTCAACAACTTCAACAAGCGGAAAAGACCATCCTCAAGGCAGTCCAGAGTCAATACTTCAAAGAGGAAATACGAACCTTGAGGAAGGCACAGATTAACCCCAGCCTGACAATCAGCAAGAAGAGCCCACTTCTTAAGTTGAGCCCGTTCCTTGACGATGACGGAGTATTGAGAGTGGGAGGAAGGCTTAAGCGCTCAGACCTCGACTTCGGAACTCGACACCCCATCGTCCTTCCGAAAGACAGCCACGTTTCTAAACTTCTGACAGAACATTTCCACCAAAAGGTACAACACCAAGGCCGACACTTGACACTTGGGGCCGTAAGGTCAGCAGGACTGTGGATAACCGGATCCCACAACCTCATCAGGAGTACCATTAACCGATGTGTTACGTGTAAACGGCTGAGAGGAAAGCCACTGAACCAAATCATGGCTAAACTGCCTGCGGACAGAGTTTCAGCAACACCGCCTTTCACCAACGTTGGCATGGACGTGTTCGGGCCTTGGACAGTGATCACAAGAAAAACAAGAGGCGGAAGTTCTGACTCGAAGAGATGGGCCGTTATTTTCACATGCCTCTACAGTAGAGCCATTCATCTAGAAGTAATAGAGTCTATGGACACATCAGCATTCATTTCCGCATTCCGTAGATTTGTGGCGATAAGAGGACCAGTTGCAATTCTAAGGTGTGACCAGGGCACAAACTTCATTGGAGCGAAGAACGAACTAGCTGCAGCCCTTGACGAAATGGATAAAGAGCAAGTTGCTTCCTACCTGTCAGCAAATCAATGCCAATGGGTCTTCAACCCTCCACATGCTTCGCACTTCGGGGGCGTTTGGGAGCGCCTGATTGGTATTGTTCGACGGGTCCTCGACGCCATGTTTATGCAGCTTGGAAAGCACCAGTTGACACATGAAGTACTCGTGACATTCTTGGCTGAGGCATCTGCCATCGTCAATTCACGCCCCTTATGCACCATTCCCTCAGACGCTGACGACCCTCAAGCAATCAGCCCCTCCATGCTGTTGACGTCTAAATCCAATCAACTTCAGCCACCCCCAGGATGCTTCGTAAAACAAGATGAGTATAGTCGCAAACGATGGAGGCGTGTACAGTACCTGGCAGACCAATTTTGGCTACGTTGGAAAAGAGACTATCTTCAGAGCCTGCAACCCAGACAGAAGTGGCCAGTTGTCAAGCCAGACATCAGTGAAGGAGACGTCGTTCTAGTACGTGACAAGGAACTACCGAGATTGCAGTGGCCTCTTGCCCGTGTTACCAAGGTCCACCTGAGTGAAGACGGACTAGCTCGAAAAGTGGAGGTTGCCATGTACAGCGAAGGAACCCGGCGTACTTACTCCAGACCTATCTCGGAGCTTATACTGATTCAAAAGGCACCGAAGACTTCTTAAGAAACTCTTTGACTTTAAGTTTAAACAAGTCCTCATGTTCCAGTTAGTGACTTTTACTAGTTGTTTAAGTAAAAATTCAATATTATGTATTTTTAGACGGGGAGTGTATCGGACTTTACTACCAGCTTCACTAGAAACTCTTGAGGGCGCCCTTCGCGTCGGATGGAACAGACGATTACTACTTACTAGCTCACATGGTTTCAACAGCCATTGAGCTCCAACGATATTTTGAGCATTTCTCCTATAAATACACCACTTTTAATCCTTATCCTTCGATGTAGAGTACACACTTTAGTTCCCTAGACACCCCGGAACCACAGTCATGTAAGTAGTCATAGTTTTTCTAGGCTTATTTTTATAATAACTTGGTAAATAACAAGTTTTCCGGAGCCTTTAGATTTTCACCGTATTTTATGATGTTATTGTGCCTCGCTCAGTTTTTCACCCACATCCGTCCAGAATCAGCCGGTTTTCTCTCATTATCTCAGACTATTGGATTTCCTTATTGTTTAGATATTTCCAATCCTTGTTCCCACTGCATAAATTAGTGTATTTCTGCCATTCTCATAGTGTATTTAAAAGTAAATGAGCAATACCTGTTTTTAACCGTAAAACAAGACCCCACGTGACCTAGGTATTGGAGCGATCCCTGTATTTAAGGTTTTGGCTGTTTTCTTAAAGGTACTACAGTTTTCAAGGATTTTTGTGACTTTAGTTGTTTTTTCACATAAATATCGTTAGTTGTTGAGATGTAAACAAAGGTTTTCTATGCTCTTTTTTGCTACAGTTCACCGTGGAAATAAAGTTTGAATTGGAATCCGAAGCGCTGACCTTTGGCCATTGTTATTCTTATTTCTGCTGTTGAGACTCTCTGGTCGAACTAAAGCTAGCGCTCCCTTGGAGCTACGCATTTGCAGAAGCCAGAACAACTAACGTTTACTGTCGTTTTGGATTGCCCTACCCTCAGCAATAGCAAATATGGCGCTTTACTTCGGCCTACTCCTCCTCCTCGTAGCGACCGCTCTCTGTCAGTCCGTGTCCGGGGCAACAACCCCCACCGCATGGCCCAAGGGTACATACGCCCTCCCCATGCCAGACGTCGGCTGCCAAAACACCCACTACTACTGGAGGACCGGCAGGAGATGGCACGATACACAGGACTTGCTGGCCAACAACGGGTGGTCCAATCCGCTGCATCTCAGGGGACCATACCACAAGAACAACATGCAGCAGAATTTCTGCGTAAAGACGGACTACCAGACTGCCGACACTGACCCAGAGTGGGGCAAGGGAGAGTACTGTATCTTCATGAAGGGAAACTTTTGTCCTAATGGTAAGTTAGGGAGCGAATTTTTTGTTATTCATAGAGTAGGGATTTAATTATAATCTTGCAAACACTCTTTGTGAACTTTGCAGAGACCATTTTTCCACGTGCCAGTATTTACTTCTTAAAGCTATTGTACGAATTGTGACCGCGGTCTCCTATGATGGCCCTGAAGGGACATTGCACAGTCATTGCAAACATCTTTGCACATTATTATGCGCATATATAATTCACGAAACATTGTGTCACACCGAATAAAATATCACGTGAGCATAATATCTCAACATCGCAAACGTTTGCTCAGATATTTTCGATTTACGGGGTCCCTTTTGGGCCACCGTAGTCTCAAGACATGCCGCTGCTACCTTCTTCCATGCTGCTATCTTGTCATGTTTCCTGTGTAAAATGGCGACAACGATTACACAAAATAATCCCCCAAAATAGTCCAGAAAAGCCTGCCCTTCTTTTCTGTTCCAAGTTCTGTTCGGGTTTCTCAAAGTTGATCTACTTCGGCTACAGCCGGCCATGCCCTTTGACTTTACATACAGCAAAGTTAGGAACAGGTATTTGCCAATGATCTAGCCTCAGCCGCAGCAAAACCATCATTCGGACACAGATCGTTTTCGAGACCACGTCTTGTGCTTTGGCTCTTCCAGTTATTAGAAAATGTAAGCTCTCCTAATGGGGCTCAAACAGGCGGCCGGAGCCCAAGAAGCCGAAATCTGAGCCGTGGTTTTGAAAACGGCCATGGCCTAAAACTTTGCACGTTGTGCACGTCACAATTTCCGGGAACCTTGTTGCACCGTTCATTTGTTAAAGATCCAGCGTTTAAATACACGCTACTAGACTTGTACAGTCTGTTGATCTAAATAAGACCGTAATAAGATGGCACTGCACGAAGAATGCCGAAAATGGGAAAGCTTATAATTAGCAGGAAGCCATTCGAATCGGTCCCACTAATTGGGGTTCATTATAGAGCAAATTTGGGTGAGCGACTAGAGTGACTAGACTTACTAGAAACCATAGAGTACAGGGAGAGTGACCAGGGCCCAATTTCATGGCTCTGCTAACCGCCGAATTCTGCGCTTGCGGTGACCATTCTCCGTTTACTGTTCAAGCGCCGAATTTCTGCGCTAGCTGTGTAAGCGTAGAATGCCTAGTAACGTGGAGTACGCACGCGCACAAGCCGAAATTCCCCGCTAACCCGTGAAATACGCTTGACGTAAGCGCGGAATTCCCTGCTTCCGCAAGCGCCGATTCTTTGCTTACGGTAAGCAGAGCCATAAAATTGGGCCCAGGTCGACCATGCACTGGAGCATGATCGATCTAGTAAATTTGAGAGCTACGTCACACACTGTCACACTGTTTCTGGTTAGTCTAGTCACTCTAGTCACCCACCCGAACTTGCTCATAGCAAATCGGACTCACTTCATTCTTTGTCCTCCTTCCCAGGTTTCAGCGAAGGTTGGATCAAATGGGACGATCAAAACCTCGCCAACCAGAACGACCACGGTGGCGAGCTGCCGGAGGGAGTCTACAACCACAACACTAAGATCAACTTCTGCTGCAGGAGCGACGGGGATGCGGCCACGCCCTTGGTGCTCCCCGTTGAGGACCCTTTCTTTCTCTTCAGAAAGAACGGAGAATGCCAGAGCGTTGAGAGGATGATGATGTTGGAAGAGTGGTTCAGGTGGGATGGGGAGGATGACTTCATCGATCTGACCAAGTATCGCGAAGGGGAAGTACCGGATTTGGACAGCTTTGGCGACAACCATAAACTCATGTATTGCTATTATTACTAAAATACCTTAGTACATGCATGGGCCCAATTTCATAGAGCTGCCTTTAAGCAGAAATCATTGTTTAAAAATATTCTGCTAAATAAGCAGGATACCAGTCACAGTTGCTGCATGTGAAATGATATTTTAACCGGTAACCTTTTTCTTGTAAGCATAATTTTGTTATGCTTAGAAAACGTTTGTGCTTAAAGTTAGTTCTATGGGAAATTGGGGCCGTGTACTGATGGCGTCACAGTTTGTATACAGAAGGATGTGAAACCGTTGGGTCTGGGAGCTCATACTGTTGGAGAGGCAGTACCCAGTAGCAGTTAAGCAGTGCAGTAAATAAACCATGACGTCATCATCAGTACTTCGGTCTATTGGCGGGATCAAAACTTGTTATTCGTAAAATAGAAATGAATCATGTTTAAAATAGACGTATTCAAATTTGTTTTAATTTTATTTGATTGTTTATTGAATTATGTTTGCTATAAAAATGCGTAATAAAACAATTGATATTAATTGGTTGCATTTAAATTTGTTATACCCCCACCTCACCACCACCACAACGCAAACAAAGGGGTGTGGTAATAAGTTTCGAAAAGCGGTTGTTCGTAAAGTTTTGACTGGTATTTCCTAAAGGAAATTCGTCACATGTTATATTTTGTTGAACTGAACAACAGCAATTCCCACAAATACAATTTCAAGACATCAATGTTTCTAGTGACTTAATAAACAGTAATGTGTCTGAAAGAGTACTCTGTAATTTAAAATTCGTGTTTTCTTTAAAGTTGAATGTCTAAAAAGTTATAATTCTTCACACTGCGCTGTTTTGGGGTGTTGACTAAAAGCAATCTTGCAGTAGACCAACAGAGGGCGCCTTGCACCATGGAGTCACAGACACAATGTGGCGGTGAGGTCTAGGTCTTTAACCGATCGTTTAAATCCGGCAGGGTCGTTGCTCTGCAATAAAGGACTGAGCCGTAGACCGATTCACTACTCTTACAACCCCATTCACATGCCCTTTTTGTTTAAAAGCATAATCATGTTGGAAAATCTTTAGATTTTTCCTTTTTGTCTCGTCCTTGGGTTCCGTTTTGCGAAGGGTAAAATTGCTTGCGCCGCTCATTGGTTATGCGTACGCGCACGCGTACTAACATATTTTAGATTGAGTACCTGTATTGTATTGATTTCGTAACGGGTAAATTTGCGCCTGTAATGAGCTACATGCTACGCGTATGGTTAAACACTTCTCATCGTGTTTGTATGTACACGGCCACGTTTCTCCTATCGACCAATCAGAATGGATAAACTGTCTCGGTATTTATGAATTAGGGAATAACAGTGCGATGAGCCGGTCCAGTTGCGAGGTAATGACCGGCCAGCCACCAACTAAGGTCATTACCACGCAGTGAAGACCGGCTCATCGCACTGTTATTCCCATTAATAAATGCCTTATAACGAAAAAACTGTAAAAATCGTCAGAATTAACTATCCGTGCATATTTTGAAGAACCAGACAATGAGCTTTGAAAACTAACAGCACCATAAATGAAAATACTTTGGCTGGTGTTAGGCTTTTGTTGCATTATGTTGGTTTCATGCACGTACCAGCTACCTTAAATTGATACAATGTCCGTGCGTTCACGCCTACACGTGATTTTCCCGTGCACGAGGCACCATCTGTCCTTGCCAAAATAACAAACAAACAAAAGATACATAGTTCCCAATGGAGCTTTGCTTTGACGTCATCAAGCCGCCATTTTAGAGGTAAACAGATGACGTAGCAGTGGAAAACGCACATGTTCGGGCGGCGCACAGAAGCGGCCAATGAGTACCCTTCTTTTGACATGTAGCCAAGGGGAGGGCGCCCTACTCATATGACGTCATGTAAATAAGGTAATAGGCATTGATCTCCATACAGCCGCGAGTTTTGCAAAAGCATGGGCGGCCTTCACTGCAAAAAATATAACAATTTCTTATTTTGACCAATAGCGCTATCAAATTATTATACCAATATTACTGAGTATAAACAAATTTGACTATCCAAAACAAAAGATAAGCTTACATTTCGTAACAAGTTGTAATGTTTTGCTAAAAATACATTTTAACTACTCAAGGTCTTCCATACAAAATGGTGGTAATTAAATGTTTGTAAACAAAAGAAAGGTCTATATAGCTTAATGGAGATCAATGGTAATGGCCCGCAGGTGCGTCAAGCGCTCGAATTATTGACGGAGCTGCGTTGTTCACAGTGATCTACATTATAATGTAGATCAATGTTTGTTCACTAAAGACCCATTGCACAACGCGAAGCGCGCATACACACGGGTCTCCTGTCCGCCATTTTGGGTGTCAAAACGTGCACAAAGTATAGTACGGGGTAAACACGTGTACCATCCTTTTGTGCACGTTTTGACACCCAAAATGGCGGACAGGAGACGCGCGTGCAAGTGCGCTGCGCATTGTGCAATGGGTCTATAGCCCTGCAGGTTGGACTCCTCCGTTGCATACAATTAACGCGACGGAGTCCAGGGTGTAAAGGTCCCGTATAACCATACCATTGCGAACATTTCTATAACAAAATATGTTCACATTCTGATGGAGGAAGCTGAAGCTTCGTTAACATATTCCTTATGTCCGGAATTCCATGCCTGCTGGGTTCAAAAATTGTTTATTTTATCCTTGGGTGACATTATTTTTGAAAGTAAAATGAAAATTAACGTCTCAGTTGTAACTTTCTGTACTGACTCCTATGTGCAAACTTGCGCCCACAATATCCAAGCTTGTCACGTTTTGTGTTCGTGCTTCAAGCTCAGTATGCAATGGTATCGAATATTTACAAAAATTCGAGTAAGTATCACTAAGTACAGTATTGACACATTCACTTTATATGACAAAATAATGCAGTGTCGATACCAAACTAACTCTAATCTAATTTTGTTCGCATTGTAGAGAAGCTTTATACCCAGGGCGTCAGTGCAGTGCAACGGACACTGACGTCCAATACACAACTTTTACGTAGGCAACAATGTGCTTGTTTTGGGCCACTTCGCTGATTCACAGAGCCGGTCTTTACATCACGTGTTAATACACTCACACGTGACCAGTCGTCGACCAATCAGAGGGCAAAACTCTCCAAGGCGTTTATTAATGATTCGGCACCGTCGTCCTGCATCGCACGGCCATGGCCCTGCCGGTTTTAAAGGAACGTTCCAGACCTCGTCCCATACTTTTACGGTTACTTTTATACGGTTTTCTTTCAATCTAATTAAGGGTATAGACAAAACAAATTGTGAATAAAGAAAATCATTGCCAAACGGTACAGATAATATTTTTAATTGAAAGGAAATTGACATTAAAAACACGTACAATTTATCGAAATAACATGACTCAGAATGCGGAAGACTTAATGAAAAACAAATACAACATGTTTTGTAGGCAGTGAATTGGGTGTGCTTTACAGAGCTCGAAGTCGGCAGCCTCTCTACACCACGGGTGCACCACACTAAATAAACTTCCATATCATACAGTGCAAAATGCTAAATATAACTTTTAAAAAAAAATAATAATACTTAGAAGTCTCACAGCTTTTATAGTAAAGAGAAAATTTTCCATTCATTGTCTCTTGAACTTTTATCCTCTGCTCAATTTGACATAGGGAGTCCCAAGGCCCGTCGAGTTATTTATATCTCTCCAAATTAAAGCACCCCTACACCCACACGTCAGAGCACCAATCTTGAAAATGTCCCTACCCCTCTCGGCAAAACTAGAACCATTTTTTCAGATCCTATGTCATCCAAAATACCTCTAGTTAGAAGTCAACAACCCCTAGGTCACAATTGGGCTACATTTTTACACTGTACCCTTTTTATTTGGCTCTCAAATATGTATAATAAATATTATTTTGAGGGCCTACATAATAATATTAGTGAGGCTGACGCTCTGTTTTTTCTTCTTTAGTTGGGTGGCACTCCTCTGGGATCCGCAACGCATTCTGGGAAAGAATGACGCGGCTGTGAAGGAGGTCGAACGAGGTTGTGAATGGGGGTGGGGGTACTCATTCGACGTTCGCACTTGATACGCGATAGCTAACGTTAGCCTCGGACACATGTCAAATTCACCACGTCAGGGAACTTCAAGATAAGCTCAAACTCACTCACTCGTTCCGTCGACCTATAATAATTAACTACATTGACCCAGTATGAAGCAACCCGGAGCGCTGTGACTGACAACTGTTTCAAACGGACTTATTCATCTATCAATCAAGATAATTACAAATTTCTTTACGAAATGGGAAAATAGGTGTAAATAAGTCATCAAATTTAGTAAGTGATTAATAGCCATTTATTGATAACTAGATGTCCATTACCAAAGCATCATGCATTGTGTGATAATCATCATGAATTTAGATATAAAACAATTTGATATAGTATTGCTCATTCTAAGATGACTAGGTGGCTGGTTGGATGAAAGGTGCAGTGGTTAAGACACGTCACAGATACACAGGTACGTGTATACTCCTTTAGAGTTTTGGTATGAAAATAATTGTGTACAAGTATAAATAATGTTCAGGACGCTGAAAAGTACAAACTCTGTAGTAGTAATGACTTTCTGTAAAATTAATATCTATTGTTGGTTTTAAACTAAAACTTACTTTAATTAAAAATTATGCTTAATTTTCCACATGGGGGACAGAATCCCCGGGGACAGATTTCCCTATGAAACCGGCACGCGTGCCTCTGGACGACAGACCCTAAAGGTGTGTGACCGATGGGTTTTATACCGCGAAAAGTATTCAATTACGTAATAAAACATTCAAACCTCAACTGGGGAGATTCAATGAGTTAAATAATCAATGAATACAATGAAAATATTTCATCACAATACCATAGACGACCCAAAGCATTTATATTCAGAAGGGTTAAACTTGTGAAATTTTTGAACAGGAAATAACTATGGTTCATAATAGTATTTAACTATGTGACTTGTTTATTACATCAACCAGCATAATGCAGGTTCATCTGAGTGTATACTTGGCCGTTGTTTCATGGCTTTGCTTCATGGTGTCGGGTCAGACAACAAATCTGTTTAAGACGACATTGGCTACCCCTGGCAAGCTCACAACAAACGTCCCTCCAACGACCAAAGGCCATTCCCACAGAGTCTATCGACTACTGGCAGCTCAAAACAAAGTCCTAACGACCCAGGTCCCCCACAAATTCTATCGACTACCCCTGGCAAGCTCACAACAAAAGTCCCTCCAACGACCACAGTACACCCACAGAAGTTCTATCGACTACCCTGGCAGCTCACAACAAAAGTCCCTCCAACGACCACAGTCAACACCACAGAAGTTCCCTCGACTACCCCTGGCAAGTTCACAACAAAAGTTCCTCCAACCACCACAGGCACAACTCCCACCGAAATTACCTCGACTACCCCTGGCAAGCTCACAACAAAAGTCCCTCCAACGACCACAGGCACAACTCCCGCAGAAGTTCCTTGACTACCCCTGGCAAGCTCACAACAAAAGTCCCTCCAGCGACCACTGGCACAACTCCCACAGAAGTTTCCCCGACTACCTCGGGGAAAATTCCAACAGAAGCTCCCCAAACAACCTTTGGGAAACTCACAACTTTACCTCCCCCAACGACTCCCCACAAACTCCCCACGGAGGCTCCCCCGACGACTCCCCACAAACTCCCCACGGAGGCTCACCCGTCGTCCCCCAACCTACCAACAGAGGCGCCACCCACCACGCCGTCCAAACCTCACATTGCTTGGCCCAAGGGAACCTACGCTCTCCCTACGCCAGAGACTCTTTGCCAGAACGAACACTACCACTGGCAGACCGGCTGGAGATACCACGATACACAAGACACGTTGCCAAACAACCAATGGTCGGTCCCCCTGCACCTTCTCGGTCCGTATTATCACAATAACATGCAGCAAAACTTCTGCGTGAAGACGGACTACCAGACGTCCAAACATGACCCTGAGTGGGAAAAGGGAAGATACTGCATCATGAAGAAAGGGGAATCATGTCCTAAAGGTGAGAACATCCCAATATGCGACGTAGTTCCACTGAAAAGCCAAGGCCACTTCACACAACCACTCTGTGTATAAAGCCCAGTTGTATTGAGCTAGATCTATTTTTTTTATTTTTTATATGATCAGTAATGCAAGCCAATTTTAATAAATGGACTTGGCTTTTACATGTTCTTTAAGGAAGATTAGGTCTTCACAGTGTAGTGTGAATGGGCACAAATATGGTGAGCATCGCACAGTCACCGCGTGTGACGTGCGTGCAAGGTGGGACTTAAATCGCTTCACACTCGATCGTCTCCACTTTTGATTTTCTACCCGCCAAACTAACATAGAATGCACTTTTATCCGACCTGTGGACTACGGTAAAGATTCAGTGTGTTACATTTAAAGGATGTTGTCTAGGATTGGTCAATTTGGGCTATAATAAGCGAGTGTTATGAACTGAATCTGGTGGAAAGGTCATGTAAAAATATAATCTAACGATCCACACAAATATGCCTCAAAATTGTGTGGTTTTCCTTTTACAACTAACACGGAGCGCCATTTTTTAAAACATCTTTAAGAACATCTTTCCAACCATATTCATTTTGTAACAAACGCTGTTTATAGCCCAATCCAAGGCAACGTGTCCCTTTAACGGAAACAATAAGTAAAATAATAACAAATAAGAAATCGAAAAACTTAACCAAGAAATAAAAGGTACAAAATTGGAAACTGAGTCCTTCAAATATATTATATTTTCCACTATATTTTTCCATCTTAACAGACTTCGACGAAGGCTGGATCAAATGGGACGACCAGAATCTGTTCAATAAAAACAAACACGGGGGCGTGATGCCTGAGGGCGTTTATGACCGCAACACAAAGATCTACTACTGCTGCAGGAAAGATGGTGACGCGGCCACGCCCATAGTACTCCCTTCTGAGAAGCCGTTCTTTCTCTTCCGCAAGCATGGCAAATGCCAACGCGTGTTTAACATGGAGGTAAACGAGGAGTGGTTCAAGTGGGACGGGGAGGACGACCTCATAGACTTGACCAAGTACCGCCATGGATCCGTCCCGGATTTGGACAGCAAAGGGGATAATCATAAAATAATGTATTGTTATTACAGCTAAGCATTTGTTGTAACTGTAGTCATGGCAACAAACATGTCGTCCTTTTATAAAGCTGAATGGTTATTTTCGTTCATGCCACAAAACATAACGATGAAACTGGTAGGGACTTTTAAAACTGAAAATCAAATTAATAATTATTCACTTTTAATTAACAAAATCGGGGTGTATTCGTTGTTTTAATTCCTACAAGGAATTCATTTTCTAGACCCAAGACATTGTGAGTGGAAAAATATTTTTTAACAACCCGGATAGATAAGTTTAACAAGTTAAAACTATTATGAAGAACTAGATAAATTGAAATTGATCAAGCCATTAAAGAGTGCCAAGAAATTGTATCCCCGTGGTGAAGAAAAATGCCTACTCCAATATTTTTGTTTTGTTTTATTCTATTTTATTATATTTATTATATTTTATTATGTTTTTTTGCTAGCAAGCTAGATGTGTGTTTCCCCCATCTGCTTTATCTTTCACTAGAGTGAGCCTTTCATTAAGCGCACGAGGGCGCTCTTTCAAGACGATGAACCTTTTCACTGGCATACTAGTCTTGGTGCAAGACGTTATTGTTCATTATCACACAACTATCGCGATTTAGCGCTCTCCACGGCCGGTGTAACATGGAAATCTGTCCCCGGCGATTCTGTCCCCATGGGAAATTAACATGGGCTGAAGGAGGATGATTCAAAAGAGGGCGCTATCAGAAGAAACTTGTACCGTTCGCCGTATGGGGGGACAGATTCAACGGGGGGACAAAATAATATCCGTCCACACCGGCCGCGCGCAAGTTTATTTTCTGCAGCACACGTCGGCTATGGAGTCAACAGTTTAGTATGGTGGCCCTGAAGGGACATCGCACATCGTAAATATCTTTGCAGATAAATTATTTGCGATGTCGCAAATATTTGCAAAGATATTTGCGACATCGCAAATATTTGCAAAGATATTTGCAAAGATCTTTGCGCCATCGCAAATATTGCAAAGAAATTGCGACATCGCAATATTTGCAAAGATATTGCAAAAATTTGCGCATCACAAATATTTGCAAATGATATTTGCGACATCGCAAATATTGCAAAGATAATTTGCGACATCGCAAATATTTGCAAAGAATTTGCAAAGATATTTGCAAAGATATTTACGACATTGCAAATATTTCCAGAAACATCGCAAATATTTGCAAAATATTTGCAAAAGATATTTGCAAAGATATTTGCAAAGATATTTGCGACATCGCAAATATCTGCAAAGATATTTGCAATGTGCGATGTCCCTTCAGGGCCACCATAGTTAAGGGATAGGGAGGAACAGCCTCTTAACTGTTGACTGTATTGTATGCTGCAGGAAAAAAAATCGCCGGCCGCGCACGACTATCGAACAGCGCCCGCTGTTGGGAAACTGGCACACACGACACTCGCTTCAAAGTAGACTTGACTCAAGTCCCAATCCCATGCCATCCCCAGAAAACTATTGTTTTGTGATGCTCTGCAGTCCCCGACCTGTTCCGCACGCGGGACAGGGACTTGACGATGCCGCAGTTGCCTGATATGTAAATGTATTCACTTATGAATATGTAAACGTTGCTGCGTGATAAGTATTGTCCAATCAAACGCATTCAACAAGAAGACTCGTTCATTTGTTATACGTGGGGGTTAAGTACTTGAGGATTGAAATACATTATAGAATAACCAATTATTATAAAAAGAAAGCACGACTAAATGTTCATTTTGACGGCGGCGAGCGCGCAATGCTATACGGGTTGTTTGCTAGTTGGCGGGATATGCTTAAGAACCTCTCCCACGAGAATGGGACTTGAATCAAGTCTAGCTTCAAAGCGGCTCAATAGTGTTCTTTCGTTTCGACGGTTCGTTGTACGTGTTAAACCGTACCACGAGTACCATCCAATAGGAAGGCACTGAACGACACAAGTCCCGCCCTATAATCATTTCATCCAATCGTGTGTGCACATCGACTATAGGTCATTCTAATTTCTGCCCATTAATGAATCATTTATGTATTCAGTATGCAAAGTTATTTAAATGCAGCGTGTGAGACCTATGATTGTAAACATGCACAGTGAAGACTCTACAACCACAGTTAGCCTCCCAAGATTAATGCATGCAATTTTTTATACAAAGGATTGATACCGGCAGAGTGCAGACTAGTATACTTTGATATCATTGTCCTCGCAGGGTTTTAACATTCAACGTTCAACACAAAATATAGTGAAACAAGCTTGACAGGAGGCTCAGGGTCGCGGGTGTCCCTTGAGGCAGTAGGAGTCGAAATACCTCTTCTCAACAACAACAACAACAACAATAACAACAACAACGGAACGAATTTGTGTTGCATGTGAAATATGTGAGGCAGACGTTTCCCTATAACCCTACACGGATTAGTGGCCCACTTTCATAACGCACGATAACGTAATAACACATGTACACATACATGTAAATTCAACGTGTAGTTCAGTTTGCATCAGCTACATGTAGGAATACAATTAGCATGGCTGTTAAATCGTACATAGCCCACCTACAGATAATTCATCTAATATTTGAAAAATTCATAACTCCTGAACCACACATTGGATTTTTACAATCCATAAATCATCTGAAAGGTCTTCATACACTTAACACGCGCTACGCAAAATGTGACCCCGTTTGACCTTGACTTCCGGTTAAAACCGGAAGTTGAAAATTAATGTTTCAAAAAATCACACTAACTGAACCACACATGGTATTTTTACAATCTATACAGCATTGGGAACATAATTATGTTACAACTTAAGAGACGCTACAAAGATTATGACCCCATTTGACCTTGACTTCAAGTTCAAACCGGAAATGAAGTTTTAATTTGGGAAACAAACTAACTCCTTCAGACAACTGATTGATAAGGTAAAATGTCGTGACCAATTTGTTCAATCACAGTTTGATGACACCACTCACGAACACCTAGTTTTTTTTAATTAACAAAACTTAATCTTGTAGTTACAATCCATACATCATCTGAAAGGTCTGAATACACTTAGCACGCACTATGTGATCCCGTTTGACCTTGACATCCGGTTAAAACCGGAATTTGAAATTTAATGGTTCAAAAAATCATTATATCTGAACCAAACATTGGATTTTTACAATCTATATATCATCGTTCTTCACAAAATATGAGAAACGCTACGCAGAGTGTGACCACATTTGACCTTGACTTTTGGTTCAAACCGGAAGTTGAAGTTTTATATTGAATAAATCTAACTCCTGAACCAGACATTGGATTGATAGGGTAACAATTTCTTCACCAATTCATTCACTTTCAATTTTATAACATCAATCACGAACACCTTGTTTTTGTAATTGACAAATATGAAATGTCTAGTTTTGTATTTTTTTTTTTTTTGAGATGTTTTGAATTGTTTGTTTGTATTGTTTGTGTTTGTTTGTTTGTTTGTTTGTTTGTTTGGGGGTTTGGTTTGTTTGTTTGTTTGTTTGTTTGTTTGTTTGTTTGTTTGTTTGTTTGTTTGTTTGTTTGTTTGTTTGTTTGTTGTTTGTTTGTTTGGGTTTCGGGGGTTGGGGTGGGGGCTGGGGATGGGGGTCTCCAAGGGTTGGTTGTACAAATTCCTTTTTGTGACAAGGCAAAATAATATTGATAACAGGTTTTGTTGACCATTGGCATGAACAATTCCTTCTTTTGAGTTTTGAAGTCTGCAAAGCATCTGATGCCAGAAGTGTATATGCAACGGCTCTATGCATTTAGCAAGATCATTTCATAGTAACCATTGTTCTAATTTAAATTCACTCGGTCAAGAGAGCACTCGGGTGTGTCCTTTATGCAACCTGGGTCGATTTCACAAAACTCTTCCTAACTTAGGACTAGTCCTGGGCAATGCTAAGAGATAGGACTAGTCGTAAGTTAAGACCAGTTACTGGTCCTAACTTCAGATAAGACTAGTCTTATCTTTTTGTGAAATCGGCCCCTGGTTACACAAGTCATTAAATGTTTGTCGCGGTTATAGCGTTCTGACTCTCTCCGCAAATCTCGCGACAAGGGCGATGTTCTTGCGAGACTGCTGGCCTCCGCGAGGCTTACCTCTCTCGCGACTACGGTCCCATTTAACGACTTGTACAACCTGATTGCATTTTGTGCACGGCCTACGGGCAATTCAGCCGATTTCGTACTGACGATCGGGAGCAGTAGTCTCGCGGAGGCCATCAATGTCGCGAAATTCGCCGAGAGAGTCGGAACGCTATTACCGCGACAAACATTTAACGACTTGGCCACAAGTCTACTGGTTACGAAACACTTGGTGCGTTCAACCAGTGCACATAGACTGACTGAGTCTTGTGATTATCCTCTCAAATCCCGGTCAAACACCATCAGCGCTAAGCCGTGCTTGTGCAGAGTTCGAAATAATAGTGGGTAAGCTTATAATAAATATAGGTTTAGTTCATACATGGTCGTGAACCTCCATCAAGATATGAAGGGTAGTTCGCTTTACGTACTTACTTGTGAGACCTGTTCCTTGATATGAAGGGTAGTTCGCTTTACGTATTTACTTGTGAGACCTGTTCCTTGATATGAAGGGTAGTTTGCTTTACGTACTTACTTGTGTGAACTGCTCCTTGATATTAGGGGTAGTTTGCTTTACGTATTTACTTGTGTGAACTGTTCCTTGATAAGGGGTAGTTCGCTTTACGTATTTACTTGTGAGACCTGTTCCTTGATATGAAGGGTAGTTTGCTTCACGTACTTCCTTGTGTGAACTGTTCCTTGATATGAGGGGTAGTTTGCTTTACGTACTCACTTGTGAGACCTGTTCCTTGATATGAGGGGTAGTTCGCTTTACCCAAATCGCCAGTCGCAAAACTTTTTTTCAGTTATACACTAGTGGGGTACTGTAGATATGTTTGATGGGCTTCATAGTGTGCGATGACATCATTTATTGCGCGTTTGTATCTGTGTACAAAACCAAAGGCTCTATAAAAGTGTAAATATTTAACTTGTAAAATTTCAAAAAATCGTTATTAAAACATAAATGCTTTTACTAAGAGTTATTCCAGGCCATTAAGAATAACCAAAACACAGTGTACTATCATGAATATTGACGAATAGATTGGTAAATCTAACCCCATGGATAAAACACTTGGTTGCACAATAACGGTGGACCAATTAGTTAGTACACCCCCCCCCCCATTAAATTTGTGCATGACCAACACATGTAGTTCCTAGGTAAGTTAAAGGCATTTGAACGGGATTTTTTTTTTACTATATTGTACCTTATAAAATTTGGTAATTCCAAGCTTATTACTTTAGAAAAATCATATCTACTGAACCATATGTCATAGAGTCGTAATATTTGTTTAAACTGATGACCTTTACCCTTTGACCTTTACTTCCGGTCCAAAAAGGAAGCTAAAAAATTCAAATAATCAAATCTGAACCACAACTCATAACAAAACTAAAATATCCCACACAATAAAGACCAATTAGGTTATTCGAGAAACGCCCAATTCGTTAACAAAAAAGGCGTATTCACATAGCATGAGAGCCTCGTAGAACTACTGCGAAAAGGTATCATGACAAAAACATTTTAGACCGTGTGGTTATCTCTCGAGTCTCAGTCCACGGACCCGTATGCGTGTGTACGTCGTATACACCTCACGGCGTTCGTTGTATACATACATGTACTACTAATTGTAGAGATAACCATACGGTCTATGCACACGTACATACATTGTTAAGAAGGCTAAATGATTCTTGTTGCTTGGAATACACCGTTCATGTCCATCTTTAAGGGAAAGAGGGAAGTCCTCACATTGATAGTAACAAATGTGTATACATGGGATTGATGCCACTGAAAATGCACCTGAGCTGCAGAATGCTTGAGTGTTGAGTGTTTGGTATAGAATGCGCAGTTTCAACAACGGACCTAGCCCTGCTGGCCTTTTACTTTCGTATTGTACTACAACGGACCATAATGCAACATACAGCCGAAATTCGGACGGATTCGCTGGTACCCATGCAACACTTGTTTTGAGCTTGAGTACCGGACGATATCGACTGCTGTCATCAAATGTCGTTTTTAGATGCGTTGGTATTAGTAGAACGGACATTTCAAGAGTAAACAAATCACCGATACACGTTATAATCACGAAATAAAATTGTAAAAATAAACTAGAGATTCAGAGTTTGTCATACCACAAACTCAAGGTGTTCGGTTCCCATGGTGGGTGAATGATGAGCATTTTTTCAATACACGCGGTTGACATTGTAAAGAGTATCATTTTAAGCAGTCAAAAGCACAATTTAAATGAAAATCAAAGCTAAAGTCTCCGCTGTAAGAAAACCAGTAAAAATACCCATGAAGGAAAGCGGGATTTTAAAAAAGCGTTGAACATTGAACGCCGTTTTCTCCGATTGTTACTTTTCACTGTGTGTGGCGTCGGTGACGATTTGATTGTTACGACATTGACAAAATGTGTCTCGAAAGTAAGCATTCATGACTTGTCGCATGACTGCTTGCAATGGTGTCTCATACAATGTATACACGACATGAAACTTAGGAGTCTAGACACTATTGTGTACATCCATTGCATTTAGGGAGGAATTCAAAAATAAACTAGAATTTAGTGTTTGTACGAACAAACACAGAGGTGTTCGGCTATCAATTGGGTCAGTGTTTAATTAAATCGATGAAAAGATTGTTGATAGCTTTTGAATTTTCACGGAAAGTACATTTGTTACACAGGAAATAAATGCTAAGGTTACTACTTAACTTCCGCTTTCAACCGAAAGACAAGGTCAATTGAGTCAACACTCTGTGTAGCGTTTGACGTCAAGAAAGCGGTGTCTTCTACAATTGAAGAGCTAACTATGTGCGAAGTTTGAAGGTTGTGTGATCTTTGGAAGTATGTCTTTTGTTATCTGACAAAAATGCTCACACTTGGATTAGACTAACAGCCCATACAGCCTTGCTCAATGCATAGCCTATGCCAAATGGACTTTGCCCCCCTGTGATCAGTCGAGCAGAACACGCCACGGTACGCATAGCCTTCAATGCATGCGATGTGTAGGCGCACGTTCGTATGTCTACCTGTGTTCTTTCAGTTTCACAATCGTGCGTTGTCACGGTGGGTCAACTTAAACGTGCGCCTTTTTCGACCTCATGTAAAGGTCAAAATATTGTCATCTGAGTGCAAAAGTTTGAGCAGGCTTAACGTTCCACACCTTGATACAAAAAATACACTAAAACTAGAGCTTAAGTGTTTGTACGAACAAACACTGAGGTGTTCGGCTATTATAATGGGGTCAGTGTTGTGTAAACGTCCGAGCTATTACATTCAGTTCAGTTGAAGTTGGTGCTATTACTGTTTTGTGGGGTGCCTAACAAGCTACACACTTTAGCAAAAGTCTATTAAAAAAAGCACACAATTAAAAGCCTGACGTTAATTGATTGTTAGCGAGGTTTGCATGGACGGCTGTTTTAAAGACTGACAAAGAGAACCTTGAACAGAGACTAGAGTTTCGCATAGTTAGAACTTCCTGTTTTGACCGAAAGGGAAGGTCAAAGTGGGTACATGCTTCAAATAAAATGTCACAATGTGTTTTAACCTAGCAAGCAGCACAAAGATTAAGACTTTATAACATGTGGTTCAGGAAATATGATTTTTAATATTTGAACTTCCTGTTTGGACCAAAAGGAAAGGTGAAAATGGGGTCATGCGTCTAAATAAATTGTCACAAGTGTTGTTTGCTACAAGACAGCACAAACATTACGACTTTATGACATATGGTTCAGGAGATATGATTATTTGAATTTTTGAGCTTTCTGTTTGGACCGGAAGTAAAGGTCAGAGTTGGGTCTTCCGTATGAACAAAATGTCACAAGTGCTGTAAGCTACAAGACAAAACAAACAATACAACTTTATGACATGCGGTTCAGGAGATATGATTTTTAAGTACTAGGCTTTGAATTACTGTAACTTGACACCCGATGACGTCATGATGAAACAATTGTGTTTTTCTTACTAACAAATTTTATATTGCCTGTTTCAGAAGTTTTATTCAATATAAAACTTCAACTGCCGGTTTGAACCAGAAGTTATAGTGCAAGATTTCATGTTTATTTTCATTACAAGAGTTACGATTTTATGAAACAATATTTGTCACAAGAGGGACGTCATCAAATATATATTTGAAAGGGCAGATGTTCAATATTGTCATTTAATACATAGCATACATTTCGTAAGTTCCCTTTCATCTTGGATGCAGATTTCGATAAGAGGCTTTGAAATACACACCTAACTATATCAAGTATGCCGTTCACTATTAAAAGCTAATTTATTGTTTACTGAAAACTTATTCTTTATTGGTTCATCATAAATCACAAGTTCACACAAGCTATGTTGTTCAAGTTGACATTATTAAGCTATAATTATTAGAAATGTTCAAAGGATTTCAAATAAATTTGGATTCTCATTACTTTTTTTAATTATTATTCTGGTTTATTAAAAAAACATTCAAAACTCGCAGCCCAAGGGCCGAATTACATCTGAATTTACAAAGAGATTAAAACAAGCAATTATTAAAAAGGGAAAAAGATACACACAAAACACAGAATTAAGAATTATTAAGCATTTTAGTTAACACAGGGATGGGGCTCTTTTTATACCTTTCGGTTCGGCAAAGAGGGATGGCAAGACTAGTGGAGTTACGAAGATTATTTGATCTACACGGAGGGAGCCATTCTCTGTACACTGATGAATTAAGAAGTTTTTTACCAAATTTAAATGAGAGTTGATCTCGTCTAACTTTAAGAGTTTCGATGTTGAGCTTATTACAAATGAACTGGTAAGAAGTATGGCTGCTGAGATCAGTGGAAAGAATGGTTCTGAGAGCTTTCTTTTGCAATTTTTCTAAATGTTCAATTTGGGCACTGGTTAACCCTGAGTGCCAGACAGGGCTGGCATACTCCACAGATGGCCTAACATATTGTACATACACCCTCACTAAATCGTCAACTGGGACGCCGCAGCGTTTAAGTTGTCTTAAAAAGTTCAATCTACTATTAAAAGAAATACGTATCGGTGGATGAACAATGATTGTTCATTACACTTGATGATGATAGCTTTCAAATAAGTCAAGCATTGTGTAAGCTTTCAGTTGCAATTTATAAATGGCTTGCTTGATTTTTAAGTATTGGTTTCTGTACAGAACGTTTTGTTTATTTAGACTAGAGAACAAATTAAACCTTAGAAGACACTTGTTTGGAACAGTTATGCAATACAAAGGCACATCATGAAGATGCAAGTCTAAGCCTCTTGTGAAGTTAGACTATTAACAAAACTGAGTCAAATACTATTTCTACCTCAATGGTGCATGATACAGTGACTTGGCAGGGAAATAAGGAATGGAACATAACAGCAAGTGTCACAATTTTCACTGTAGACCATTCCGGTACTGGATGTGCTGTATTCTGATGAAGAAAAAACAATGAACAGAGTATGACTTGATGAAAATATCTTCAGACATTTTTTCATAACCTATCAAGTTAAAAAAATATATATATAACACAATAAAAATCATAGCACAATATTTTAAATGCATGAACAAATTTAAAATAACTTATGTTTAGAATGTTTCAAAAATATGTAAACTTCTTTGAATAGAAAGTCTTACAGTAATAGTTACGCAAAGTCATGTTATCCATACCAACAAAAAATGCAATAAATTAAAAGGAAAATGGGCTCAACCGGAAGTTTTATTTCAATTCCTTTGGAAATGTTTTACCTTGCAAAATAATTTGTGTCATTTTGAACTTTCAATAAACTACTGTAAATTTACCTCTCAAGAAAAGACCATCCATAATCATGATTTTGGGCTAGGTATAATCATAGTTGAAAACTGACAGGAGCAGTGAAGACTAAAGATGGCTCATATTGATAGCTGCAACTCCTTTCTGTGTACCAGTCCTGTGACCCAGTCATCAAACTCTCATCCTGCCATCAGACTCTGTTCCATATGTTCCTTGATCACTGTACTAACTGGTAAAATAAACAAAATTCAAGACTTAAAACATTTCAAGATTATAATTTAATAAGTTGAATGTGCCCATACTGCTTTGGAAGTGAATAACTTATAAATCTTAAAGGAACATTACAGAATTAATAATTGTAAAATATACTTTTGGTCACAGATTTACATAAAACTCCCACGGTCTAATGATGATGATAGTAGAAAACATCCCTAGAAATATTTTTGTCTGAAACGCCATATTTGATGAGAAATAAATCAAACTAATATCCGATTGGAGTTTATCGCTCATGAACGTTTTATTCATGCATTGTATAACACATGCAAATTTAAACGGTTTTGCACTATTTTCTCGTGACCCAGATGGCCGATCGATCTCAAACTTCTACAGGTTTGTCAGTTTATGTATATGGTGGACTACATAAAGTGATTACACTGCCAGCACTGTTTTGTTAGCAAAAACCGATTCTGTAACGTTCCTTTAACCTTTGGGGAAACTTCATCGAAAGGTTGTAACTTATTTATGGCATAATAATATTAATACGATATAGTTGATGGAACACATTCATCAAATCTGACTATTTTCTGACACGAGTGACAGAGCCAACAATCATACCAATCCCCATTGCCCAATTCTTCCTCCTTCATGATCATTAAACGATCCTTAGTTTTACAAACGTCACTACTTGACACATTCAGTTTGAAAAGTGATTATGTTGAAACGAAGCTTACCGTTGTATTCACCGTGTCGCGCCTATAAACACTGCCGTGAGTGCCGGTCTGAAACGCCCTTAACAAGCCGATGTCACGTCCGTTCATTTCGGTGTAGGATCAAAACATAATCAATGTTAATCCTTTTCTGCTTGCATTTTCTCACATTGTAAAAGTGATACGAATCACTGAAGCAGGTGGACATCTCAGTGAAACTAGGTCTTCAATTCCATAATCACCATCAAGCCACCAAAAGGGCAAAAAGGGAAACAATTTGACGCCAAACATAGCACGGGTTGAGAGAAACTCAGTTCTGCAGCGTTGCGCGGCCATGTTCGTTAAAAGTACGATGAACTGTGACATGTCCAAACGTGCACAGATATCACGCATAGCCTTCAGTGTACTGGAGTAAACACATGTACTGTACAGCGTATGTGTACCTGTGTTCTTTCACTATCGTGCGTCGTCACTGTGGGTCAACTTAAACGTGCGCCTTTTTCGACCTGATGTAAAGGTCAAAATATTGTCATCTGAGTGCAAAGGTTTGAGCAGGCTTAACGTTCTACACCTTGATACAAAAAATAAACTAAAATAATTGGTAGTTTTTGAGATATGAATTTTTGAAATATTCAACTTCCGATTTTAAGTTAAGGTCAAATGGGGTCAAGTTTTGTGTAAGGTTTGTTGGACTTTGAACGACCTGTCCGATGATGTGTCGATTGTAAAAATCCAACATGCGGTTTGCGAGTTATGATTTGTTACAAATATTAAACTTTAATTTATTGTAATTCAAAACCTGATGACGTCATCATGACATCATCAAGTTTGTGTTGTCTTGATATTTAGGTTCAACTGTCTGATGAGTTTCAATGTTCAATTCAATTTCAATCTTGAGTTATGCCGTAAATAAGCCCGAAAGTGATGTTTTTCAAGAAAAAAACCAAAGGCAAACTTCGACCCAGGGTAACGACCCGGAAGTAAAGGTCATACGATTTTGGTGTTAACTTTTCAAAGATTGCCCATGTCTAGATCTATCATATGCCCAAATATGAATACTGTAGCTGTAATATTCAGAGACATACAGGCATTGGCATGACGTCACTTTTTGAACGTAAATTTGCTTGTAATTTGACACCCGATGACGTCATCATGACGCCACAACTTCTGTATCATCTGCTAGTTGCAATCTACCTACATGTAAAGTTTCAAGTTGATATAGGCCCCGCAACTATGCGTTTTTTTGCGGACAAAGCCCACCGAGAAGAAGAAAAACTAAAAAGTAAAAAAAACTAGAGCTTAAGTGTTTGTACAAACAAACACTGAGGTGTTCGGCTATCAAAGGGGTCAGTGTTTAATTAAATCGTTTAAAAGATTGTTGATAGCTTTTGAAATTTCACGGAAAGTACATTTATTACACAGGAAATAAATGCAAACATTAATACTTAACTTCCGCTTTCAAACGGAAGTCAAGGTCAAATGAGGTCACACCTTGGGTAGCGTTTGTTTATTTTTGGAAGGCCTCTCCGATGATGTACGGATTGTAAAAATCCATGCACGGTTCATAAGTTAAGAATTTTTCAAATATTAAACTTTATTCAATTTAATTGAACACATGATGACGTCATTATGACGCCAAGAAAGCGATGTCTTCTACAGGTGAAGAACTAGGTGCGGAGTTTGAAGGTTGCGTGATCTTGCGAAGTGTGTCTTTTGTTATCTGGCAAAAATGGTCACATTTGGATTTGACCAACACAGCCCATACAGTCTTGCTCTGTGCATAGCCTAATGCCAAATGGACTTTGCCCCCCTGTGATCAGTAGAGCGGAACAGCCAGCCACAGTGCTTTAGAACTATACACAGTTTAAACGCGGGTAATCACACTCGTGGGCTTTAACGTCCGATTTCGACCGGAAGTTAAGGTAAAATTGATATATTTCTGTGCAAAAGTTTGAGAAAACTCAATGACCTACAACCTGATGTAAACATTGTGACTAAAGTAAAAGTAGTTTTTGAGATATGAATTTTTGAAATTTTCAACTTCCGATTTGAACCGGAAGTTAAGGTCAAATGGGGTCAAGCTTTGTGTAAGGTTTGTTAAACGTTCAACGATCTGTCCGATGATGTGTCGATTGTAAAAATCAAACATGCGGTTCACGAGTTATGATTTTTTACAAATACTAAACTTTGATTTATTGTAATTCAAAACCTGATGACGTCATCATGACATCATCAAGTTTGTGTTGTCTTGATGTTAGGGTTCAAATGCCTGATTAGTTTCAATGTTCAATTCAATTTCAATCTTGAGTTATGCCGTAAATAAGCCCAAAAGTGATGTTTTTCAAGAAAAAAACCCAAAGGCAAACTTCGACCCAGGGTAACGACCCGGAAGTAAAGGTCATACGATTTTGGTGTTAACTTTTCAAAGATTGCCCATGTCTAGATCTATCATATGCCCAAATATGAATACTGTAGCTGTAATATTCAGAGACATACAGGCATTGGCATGACGTCACTTTTTGAACGTAAATTTGCTTGTAATTTGACACCCGATGACGTCATCATGACGCCACAACTTCTGTATCATCTGCTAGTTGCAATCTACCTACATGTAAAGTTTCAAGTTGATATAGGCCCCGCAACTATGCGTTTTTTTGCGGACAAAGCCCACCGAGAAGAAGAAAAACTAAAAAGTAAAAAAAACTAGAGCTTAAGTGTTTGTACAAACAAACACTGAGGTGTTCGGCTATCAAAGGGGTCAGTGTTTAATTAAATCGTTTAAAAGATTGTTGATAGCTTTTGAAATTTCACGGAAAGTACATTTATTACACAGGAAATAAATGCAAACATTAATACTTAACTTCCGCTTTCAAACGGAAGTCAAGGTCAAATGAGGTCACACCTTGGGTAGCGTTTGTTTATTTTTGGAAGGCCTCTCCGATGATGTACGGATTGTAAAAATCCATGCACGGTTCATAAGTTAAGAATTTTTCAAATATTAAACTTTATTCAATTTAATTGAACACATGATGACGTCATTATGACGCCAAGAAAGCGATGTCTTCTACAGGTGAAGAACTAGGTGCGGAGTTTGAAGGTTGCGTGATCTTGCGAAGTGTGTCTTTTGTTATCTGGCAAAAATGGTCACATTTGGATTTGACCAACACAGCCCATACAGTCTTGCTCTGTGCATAGCCTAATGCCAAATGGACTTTGCCCCCCTGTGATCAGTAGAGCGGAACAGCCAGCCACAGTGCTTTAGAACTATACACAGTTTAAACGCGGGTAATCACACTCGTGGGCTTTAACGTCCGATTTCGACCGGAAGTTAAGGTAAAATTGATATCATTTCTGTGCAAAAGTTTGAGAAAACTCAATGACCTACAACCTGATGTAAACATTGTGACTAAAGTAAAAGTAGTTTTTGAGATATGAATTTTTGAAATTTTCAACTTCCGATTTGAACCGGAAGTTAAGGTCAAATGGGGTCAAGCTTTGTGTAAGGTTTGTTAAACGTTCAACGATCTGTCCGATGATGTGTCGATTGTAAAAATCAAACATGCGGTTCACGAGTTATGATTTTTTACAAATACTAAACTTTGATTTATTGTAATTCAAAACCTGATGACGTCATCATGACATCATCAAGTTTGTGTTGTCTTGATGTTAGGGTTCAAATGCCTGATTAGTTTCAATGTTCAATTCAATTTCAATCTTGAGTTATGCCGTAAATAAGCCCAAAAGTGATGTTTTTCAAGAAAAAAACCCAAAGGCAAACTTCGACCCAGGGTAACGACCCGGAAGTAAAGGTCATACGATTTTGATGTTAACTTTTCAAAGATTGCCCATGTCTAGATCTATCATATGCCCAAATATGAATATTGTGGCTATAATATTCAGAAATATACAGGCATTGGCCTAACGTCACTTTTTGAGGTGTTCGTGCAACAGCGCGAACAACTCATTGTTTTTGTTCGTTTTTTTTTTTTTAGTTTTTATTTTTAGTTTTTCTTCTTCTCGGTGGGCTTTGTCCACAAAAAACGCATAATTGCGAAGCCTATATCAACTTGAAACTTCACATGTAGGTAGATTGCAACTAGCAGATGATACAGAAGTTGTGGCGTCATGATAACGTCATCGGGTGTCAAATTACAAGCAATTTAAGTTCAAAAAGTGACGTCACGCCAATGCCTGTATGTCTCTGAATATTATAGCCACAGTAGTTATAATTTGAGCATATGATAGACCAAGACATGGGCAACATTTAAAAAGTTAACGCAAAATTCACATGACCTTTACTTCCGGTAGTACCGTAAGGTCAAAGTTTCCCTTTGTGTAATTCTTTTAAAAAAACACTTTCCCGGTAAAAACATTAACTTCTGTATATCAGATCAACCTCAAATTAACACCATGTTAGGACCGTAATACAATCTCCATCAGGTAGATGTGACGTCATGATGACGTCATCAGGTGTCAAAATACAGTAAATGCAAGTTAAATACTTCAAAAATTCATAACTCGAGAAGTACTTTACCTATTATTTCAATCTACACATCATCGGAGAGGTCTTGAAAAATGTAGCAATTACTACACAGAGTATTACATCATTTGACCTTGACTTCCTGTTCAAACCGGAAGTTGAAAATTTCAAATTTCATACTTTAAGAATTATCCGTAATTTTTACGCACAAACTAATCACAAATGTTACATCATTTTATAGGTCCATAAGCGTTTTCAAACTTTGCCACAGAGATGATACCCATTTGACCTTCACTTCCGGTTGACATCGGGTATGCATTGACCCGCTGTTAAACCGCGGGAAAATAATTGCACCGTAAACACACACACTGCGTGATCTATATCAGTTGCATTGTGAGCGGCTTTTCGCTATTTTGACCGCAAAGTCCATAGTCCAAACATGCTTTGTACTCTAGTCTCTGTTCAAGGTTCCGCAATCTGATTTTGGCAATAGCTTTGTTAGTCTCTAAAACAGCCGTCCATGGAAACTTCGCTAACAATCAAACGTCGGGCTTTTGTTAGACTTTCGCTAAAGTGTGTAGCTTGTTAGGCACGCCACAAAACAGTTATGGCACCAAATTCAACTAAATGCAATAGCTCAGGCGTTGACACACACCCATTAATAGACGAACACCTCGGTGTTTGTTCGTACAAACACTTAAGCTCTAGTTTTTTTTGTTTTTCTTCTTCTGACTGGGCTTTGTCCACAAAAAACGCATAGTTGCGGGGCCTATGTCAACATGAAACTTTACATGTAGGTAGATTGCAACCAGCAGATGATACAGAGGTTGTGGCGTCATGATGACGTCATCGGGTATCAAATTACAAGCAAATTTAAGTTCAAAAAGTGACGTTAGGCCAATGCCTGTATGTCTCTGAATATTATAGCCACAATATTCATATTTGGGCATATGATAGATCTAGACATGGGCAATCTTTGAAAAGTTAACACCAAAATCGTATGACCTTTACTTCCGGGTCGTTACCCTGGGTCGAAGTTTGCCTTTGGGTTTTCTTCTTGAAAAAAATCACTTTCGGGCTTATTTACGGCATAACTCAAGATTGAAATTGAATTGAACATTGAAACTCATCAGGCATTTGAACCCTAACATCAAGACAACACAAACTTGATTATGTCATGATGACGTCATCAAGTTTTGAATTACAACAAATCAAAGTTTAATATTTGTAAAAAATCATAACTCGTGAACCGCATGTTTGATTTTTACAATCGACACATCATCGGACAGGTCGTTGAAAGTTCAACAAACCCTACACAAAACTTGACCTCATTTGACCTTAACTTCCGGTTCAAATCGGAAGTTGAAAATTTCAACAATTCGTATCTCAAAAACTACCAATTATTTTAGTTTATTTTTTGTATGAAGGTGTGGAACGTTAAGCCTGCACAAACTTTTGCACTCAGATGACAATATTTTGACCTTTACATGAGGTCGAAAAAGGCGCACGTTTAAGTTGACCCACCGTGACAACGCACGATAGTGAAACTGAAAGAACACAGGTAGACATACGAACGTGCGCCTACACATTGCATGCATTGAAGGCTGTGCGTGTTTCTGTGCCCGTCGTTTGGACATGTGCAGTTCATCGTACTTTTAACAATGGCGGCACAACACTGCAGAAATGAGTTTCTCTCAACCTGTGCTATGTTTGGCGTCAAATTGTTCCCTCTTCGCCCTTCTGGTGGCTTGATGGTGATTATGGAATTGAAGACTTAGTTTCACTGAGATGTCCACCTGCTTCAGTGATTCGTATCACTTTTCTTATATGAGAAAATTCAAGCAGAAAAAGGATTAACATTAGTTATGTTTTGACCATACACCGAATGAAATGAACGGACGTGACATCAGCTTGTCAAGGGCGTTTCAGACCGGCACTCACGGCAGTGTTTATCGGCGCGACACGGTGAATACAACGGTAAGCTTGGTATCAGCATAATCTCTTTTCAAAATGAATGTGTCAAGTAGTGTCGTTTTTAAAACTAAGGGTCGTTTAATGATCATGGAGGAGGAAGAATTGGGCAATGGGGGATTGGTATGATTGTTGGCTCTGTCAATAGTGTCAGAAAATGGTAAGATTTGATGAATGTGTTCCATCAACTATAGAATTAATATTATTATGCCATAGATAAGTTACAACCTTTCGATGAAGTTTCCCCAAAGGTTAAGATTTTTAAGTTATTCATTTCCAAATCAGTATGGGCACTTTCCACGTATTAAATTATAATCTTGAAATGTTTTAAGTCTCGAATTTTGTTTATTTTACCAGTTAGTACAGTGTTCAAGGAACATATGGAACAGAGTCTGATGGCGGGATGAGAGGCTGATGACTGGGTCAGGACTGGTACACATAAAGGAGTTGCAGCTGTTAACATGAGCCATCTTTAGTCTTCACTGCTCCTGTCAGTTGTCAACTATGGTTATACCTGGCCAAAACAATGATTATGGATGGTCTTTTCTTGAGAGGTAAATTTACAGTAGTTTATTGAAGGTTGAAAATGACACAAATTATGCAAGGTAAAACATGTCCAAAGGAATTGAAATAATACTTCTGGTTGAGCCCATTTTCCTTGTAATTCATTGCATTTTTTGTTGGTATGGATAACATGACTTTGCGTAACTAATGCTGTGAGACTTTCTATTCAAAGAAGTTTACGTATTTTTGAAACATTCTAAATATAAGTTATTGTAAATTTGTTCATGCATTTAAAATATTGTGCTATGATTTTTATTGTGTTATATGAATTTTTTTTTTGAGAGACTTGGTAGGTTATGAAAAAATGTCTGAAGATTATTCATGAAGTCATACTCTGTTCATTGTTTTTTCTTCATCAGAATGCAGCACATCCAGTACCGGAACGGTCTACAGTGAAAATTGTGACACTTGCTGTTATGTTCCATTCCTTATTTCCCTGCCAAGTCACTGTATGATGCACCATGGATGTATAAATAGTATTTGACTCAGTTTTTTCAGTCTAACTTCAGTCTAAAAAACTTCACAAGAGGCTTAGACTTGCATCTTCATGATGTGTCTTTGTCTTGCATTCCAAACAAGTGTCTTCTACGGTTTAATTTTTCTCACGTCAATTTTTTCTCAAGTAACAATATCTAAAAATCAAGCAAGCCATTTATAAATTGCAACTGAAAGCTTACACAATGCTTGACTTATTTGAAGGTTATCATCATCAAGTGTATTATGAACAATCATTTTTCATCCATCGATACTCAATGAGAATCCAAATTTATTTGAAATCCTTTGAACATTTCTAATAATTATATTTTAGCTTAATACTGTCAACTTGAACAACATAGCTTGTGTGAACTTGTGATTTATAATGAATCAATAAAGAGTAAGTTTTCATGAAGCAATAAATTAGCTTTTAATAGTGAATGGCATACTTGATATAGTTGGGTTGCTTGCTAGCTTATTACACGCTTGACATTTTATTCCTGAAGCATGACCCCACTCCCCTTTCCTTCCAGTCCAAACAGGAAGTTCTAACTATACAAAACTCTAGTCTCTGTTCAAGAGTCTCGTAACCTGATTTTGGCAATAGCTTTGTCAGTCTTTAAAACAGTCGTCCATGCAAACCTCGCTAACAATCAAACGTCAGGCTTTTAATCCTGTGCTTTTTTTTAGATTTTTGCTAAAGTGTGTAGGTTGTTAGGCACGCCACAAAACAGTAATGGCACCAAATTCCACTCAATGCAATAGCTCTCGCGTTGACTACAACACTGACCCCATTGGTAGCCGAACACCTCGTGTTTGTTTGGACAAACACTTGCGCTCTAGTTGTTTTTGTTCGTTTTTTTTTTTTTTTTTTTTTTTTTTTTTTTTTTTTTTTCTTCTTCTCAGTAGGCTTCTTCCACAAAAAACGCATAGTTGCGAGGCCTATATCAACTAGAAACTTTACATGTAGGTAGATTGCAACTAGCAGATGATACAGAAGTTGTTGCGTCATGATGACGTCATCGGGTGTCAAATTACAAGCATTTTAAGTTCAAAAAGTGACGTCATGCCAATGCCTGTATGTCTCTGAATATTATAGCTACAATATTCATATTTGGGCATATGATAGACCAAGACATGGGCAACATTTGAAAAATCGTATGACCTTTACTTCCGGGTCGTTACCGTGGGTCGAAGTTTGCCTTTGGTTTTTTTCTTGAAAAACATCATTTTCGGGCTTGTCTGCGGCATAACTCAAGATTGAAATTGAATTTAACATTGAAACTCATCAGACATTTGAACCTCAATATCAAGACGACACAAACTTGATGATGTCATGATGACGTCATCAGGTTTTGAATTACAATAAATCAAAGTTTAATATTTGTAAAAAATCATAACTCGTGAACCGCATGTTGGATTTTTACAATCGACACATCATCGGACAGGTTGTTGAAAGTTCAACGAACCCTACACAAAACTTGACCCCATTTGATCTTAACTTCCGGTTCAAATCGGAGTTGAAAATTTCAAAAATTCATATCTCAAAAACTACTTTTACTTTAGTCATGATGTTTACATCATGTTGTAGGTCATTGAGCTTTCTCAAACTTTTGCACAGAAATGATATCAATTTGACCTTAACTTCCGGTCGAATTCAGACGTTAAAGCCCACGAGTGTGATTACCCGCGTTTAAACTGTGTATAGTGCTAAAGCACTGTGGCTGGCTGTTCCGCTCTACTAATCACAGGGGGCAAAGTCCATTTGGCATTAGGCTATGCATAGAGCAAGGCTGTATGGGCTGTGTTGGTCAAATCCAAATGTGACCATTTTTGCCAGATAACAAAAGACACACTTCGCAAGATCACGCAACCTTCAAACTCCGCACCTAGTTAGCTCTTCACCTGTAGAAGACACCGCTTTCTTGGCGTCATAATGACGTCATCATGTGTTCAATTAAATTGAATAAAGTTTAATATTTGAAAAATTCTTAACTTATGAACCGTGCATGGATTTTTACAATCCGTACATCATCGGAGAGGTCTTCCAAAAATAAACAAATGCTACACAAGGTGTGACCTCAATTGACCTTGACTTCCGTTTGAAAGCGGAAGTTAAGTATTAATGTTTGCATTTATTTCCTGTGTAATAAATGTACTTTCCGTGAAATTTCAAAAGCTATCAACAATCTTTTCAACGATTTAATTAAACACTGACCCCTTTGATAGCCGAACACCTCATTGTTTGTTTGTACAAACACTAAGCTCTAGTTGAGGTGTTCTTGCAACAGCACGAACAACTCATTGTTGAGGTGTTCGTGCAGCAGCGCGAACAACTCTTTGTTTTTGTTCGTTTTTTTTTTTTTGAGGTGTTCGTGCAGCAGCGCGAACAACTCTTTGTTTTTGTTCGGTTTTTTTTTTTTTCTTTTTAGTTTTTCGTATTCTTCCGAACGAGACTTGTCCGCTGGCAAAAGCATAGTTGCGAACTTTTGATCAACTTGAAACTTCATGTGAAGTTAGATCATAACTATCAGAAGGCAAGTAAGTTGTGACGTCACGATTACGTCATCAGGTGTCAATTTACAAGCACTTTAAGTTCAAGAAGTGACGTCTTGCCAATGCCTGTATGTCTCTGAATATTATAGCTACAATATTCATATTTGGGCATATGATAGACCAAGACATGGGCAACATTTGAAAAGTTAACCTCAAAATCGTATGACCTTTACTTCTTGGTCGTTACCCTGGGTCGAAGTTTGCCTTTGGTTTTTTCTTGAAAAAACATCATTTTCGGGCTTGTCTACGGCATAACTCAAGATTGAAATTGAATTTAACATTGAAACTCATCAGACATTTGAACCTTAATATCAAGACAACACAAACTTGATTATGTCATGATGACGTCATCAGGTTTTGAATAACAATAAATCAAAGTTTAATATTTGTAAAAAAACATAACTCGTGAACCGCATGTTGGATTTTTACAATCGACACATCATCGGACAGGTCGTTGAAAGTTCGAAAAACTCTACACAAAGTTTGACCCCATTCGACCTTTACTTCCGGTTCAAATCGGAAGTTGAAAATTTCAACAATTCGTATCTCGAAAACTACCCATTATTTTAGTTTATTTTTTTTGTATCAGGGTGTGGAACGTTAAGCCTGCTCAAACTTTTGCACACAGATGACAATATTTTGACCTTTACATGAGGTCGAAAAAGGCGCACGTTTAAGTTGACCCACCGTGACAACGCACGATAGTGAAACTGAAAGAACACAGGTAGACATACGAACGTGCGCCTACACATCCATGCATTGAAGGCTATGCGTACCGTGGCGTGTTCTGCTCGACTGATCACAGGGGGCAAAGTCCATTTGGCATAGGCTATGCATAGAGCAAGGCTGTATGAGCTGTTAGTCTAATCCAAGTGTGACCATTTTTGTCAGATAACAAAAGACACACTTCCAAAGATCACACAACCTTCAAACTTCGCACATAGTTAGCTCTTCAATTGTAGAAGACACCGCTTTCTTGACGTCATAATGACGTAATCAGGTGTTCAATTAAATTTAAAAAAATTTAATATATTTGAAAAATTAATAACTTATGAACCGTGCATCGGAATTTTACAATCTATACATCATCGGAGAGGTCTTCGAAAAATAATCAAACGCTACACAGAGTGTGGACTCAATTGACCTTGTCTTTCGGTTGAAAGCGGAAGTTAAGTAGTAACCTTAGCATTTATTTCCTGTGTAACAAATGTACTTTCCGTGAAAATTCAAAAGCTATCAACAATCTTTTCATCGATTTAATTAAACACTGACCCCTTTGATAGCCGAACACCTCAGTGTTTGTTTGTACAAACACTTAAGCTCTAGTTGAACTTAAATTTGCTTGTAATTTGATACCCGATGACGTCATTATGACGCCACAACCTCTGTATCATCTGCTAGTTTCAATCTACCTACATGTAAAGTTTCATGTTGACATAGGCCCCGCAACTATGCGTTTTTTGTGGACAAAGCCCAGTCCGAAGAAGAAAAACTAAAAAAAACTAGAGCTTAAGTGTTTGTACAAACAAACACCGAGGTGTTCGGCTATTATAATGGGGTCAGTGTTGTGTAAACGCCTGAGCTATTGCATTCAGTTGAATTTGGTGCTATTACTGTTTTGTGGGGTGCCTAACAAGCTACACACTTTAGCAAAAGTCTATAAAAAAAAACACGATTAAAAGCCTGACGTTAATTGATTGTTAGCGAGGTTTGAATGAACGGCTGTTTTAAAGACTGACAAAGAGAACCTTGAACAGAGACTAGAGTTTCGTATAGTTAGAACTTCTTGTTTTGACCGAAAGGGAAGGTCAAAGTGGGGTCATGCTTCAAATAAAATGTCAGAATGTGTTTTAACCTAGCAAGCAGCACAAAGATTAAGACTTTATGACATATGGTTCAGGAGATAGGCCTATGATTATTTGAATTTTTGAGCTTTCTGTTTGGACCGGAAGTAAAGGTCAGGGTTGGGTCTTCGGTATGAACAAAATGTCACAAGTGCTGTAAGCTACAAGACAAAACAATACAACTTTATGACATGCGGTTCAGGAGATATGATTTTTTAAGTACTAAGCTTTGAATTACTGTAACTTGACACCCGATGACGTCATGATGAAAAAAACGTGTTTTTGTTACTAACAAATTTTATATTGCCTGGTTCAGGAGTTTTATTCAATATAAAACTTCAACTGCCGGTTTGAACCAGAATAGTGCAAGATTTCATGTTTATTTCCATTACAAGGGTTACGATTTTATGAAACAATATTTGTCACAAGAGGGCGGTGTGTAAATTGACGACGTTATCAGATATATATTTGAAAGGGCAGAGGTTTAGTATTGTCATTAATACAATAGCGTAGATTTTGTGAGTTCCCTTTCATCTTGGATGCAGATCTCGATAGAGGCTTTGAAATACACACACAGCTATTTTAAGTATAAAGCCATTCACTATTAAAAGCTAATTTATTGTTTAATGAAAACTTATTCTTTATTGATTCATCATAAATCACAAGTTCACACAAGTTATGTTGTTCAAGTTGACATTATTAAGCTATAATTATTAGAAATGTTCAAAGGATTTCAAATAAATTTGGATTCTCATTACGTATCGGTGGATGAACAATGATTGTTTATTACACTTGATGATGATAACCTTCAAATAAGTCAAGCATTGTGTAAGCTTTCAGTTGCTATTTATAAATGGCTTGCTTGATTTTTAAATATTGGTTTCTGTTCAGAACGTTTTGTTTATTTAGACTTGAGAAAAAATTAAACCTGAAAAGACACTTGTTTGGAATAGTTATGCAATACAAAGGCACATCATGAAGATGCGAGTCTAAGCCTCAATTGTGAAGTTAGACTATTAAAAAACTGAGTCAAATACTATTTCTACATCCATGGTGCATGATACAGTGACTCGGCAGGGAAATAAGGAATGGAACATCACTGTAGACCATTCCGGTACTGGATGTGCTGTATTCTGATGAAGAAAAAACAATAAACTTGATGAAAATATCTTCAGACATTTTTTCATAACCCATCAAGTCTCAAAAACAAAAAAAATCATATAACACTATAAGAATCATAGCACAATATTTTAAATGCATGAACAAATTTACAATAACGTTGTAATAATGTTTAGAATGTTTCTAAAATATGTAAATTTCTTTGAATAGAAAGTCTCACAGTATTAGTTACGCAAAGTCATGTTATCTATACCAGCAAAAAAATGCAATGAATTACAAGGAAAATGGGCTCAAAACCGCTCAACCAGAAGTTTTATTTAAATTCCTTTGGAAATGTTTTACCTTGCAAAATAATTTGTGTCATTTTGAACTTTCAATAAACTACTGTAAATTTACCTCTCAAGAAAAGACCATCCATAATCATGATTTTGGCCAGGTATATAGTTGACAACTGACAGGAGCAGTGAAGACTAAAGACGGCTCATATTGACAGCTGCAACTCTTTTCTGTGTACCAGTCCTGACCCAGTCATCAGACTCTCAACTCATCCCGCCATCAGACTCTGTTCCATATGTTCCTTGATCACTGTACTAACTTGTAAAATAAACAAAATTCGAGACTTAAAAGATTTCAAGATTATAATTTAATACGTGGAAAGTGCCCATACTGATTTGGAAATGAATAACTTATAAATCTTAACCTTTGGGGAAACTTCATCGAAAGGTTGTAACACATTTATGGCATAATAATATTAATAGTTGATGGAACACATTCCATCAAATCTGACCATTTTTTGACACTAGTGACAAATCCAACAATCATACCAATCCCCCGTTGCCCAATTCTTCCTCCTCCATGATCATTAAGCGATCCTTAGTTTTAAAAACGTCACTACTTGACACATTCATTTTGAAAAGCGATTATGTTGAAACGAAGCTTACCGTTGTATTCACCATGTCGCGCCGATAAACACTGCCGTGAGTGCCGGTCTGAATTGCCCTCGACAAACCGATGTCACGTCCGTTCATTTCGGTGTAAGATCAAAACATAACCAATGTCAATCCTTTTCTGCTTGCATTTTCTCACATAATAAAAGTGATACAAATCACTGAAGCAGGTAGACATCTCAGTGAAACTAGGTCTTCAATTCCATAATCACCATCAAGCCACCAGAAAGGCGAAAAAGGAAACAATTTGACGCCAAACATAGCACAGTTGAGAGAAACTCATTTCTGCTGCGTAGTGCCATTGTTAAAAGTACGATGAACTGTGACATGTCCAAACGTGCACAAAATTCACGCCACTACGCAAAGCCTACAGTGTGCGTATATGTGTACATGTACACATAGTTTTTGAGATATGAATTTTTGAAATTTTCAACTTCCGATTCCGGAAGTAAAGGTCAAATGGGGTCAAGTTTTGTGTAGGGTTTGTTGAACTTTCAACGACCTGTCCGATGATGTGTCGATTGTAAAAATCCAACATGTGGTTCACGAGTTAAGATTTTTTACAAATATTAAACTTTGATTTATTGTAATTCAAAACCTGATGACGTCATCATGACATCATCCAGTTTGTGTCGTCTTGATGTTGAGGTTCAAATGTCTGATGAGTTTCAATGTTCAATTCAATTTCAATCTTGAGTTATGCCGTAAATAAGCCCGAAAGTGATGTTTTTCAAGAAAAAAAACCAAAGGCAAACTTCGACCCAGGGTAACGACCCGGAAGTAAAGGTCATACGATTTTGGTGTGTCTAGATCTATCATATGCCCAAATATGAATACTGAGGCTATATTATTCAGAGACATACAGGCATTGGCATGACGTCACTTTGTGACCTTTAATGGCTTGTAATTTGACACCTGGTGACGTAATGATGACGTCACAACTTACTTACCTTCTGATAGTTACGATCTAACTTCACATGAAGTTTCAAGTTGATCAAAGGTTTGCAAGTATGCGTTTGCTTGCGGACAAGTCTCGTTCGGAAGAATAAGAAAAACTAACTAGAGCTTAAGTGTTTGTACGAACAAACACCGAGGTGTTCGGCTATTAATGGGTTGTGTCAACGCCTGAGCTATTGCATTTAGTTGAATTTGGTGCCATTACTGATTTGTGGCGTACCTAACAAGCTACACATTTTAGCAAAAGTCCAAAAAAAAGCTCACGAACAAAAGCCTGGCATTTGATTGTAAGCGAGGTTTGCATGGACGGCTGTTTTAGAGACTAACAAACTATTGCCAAAATCAGGATGCACGAACCTTGAACAGAGACTAGAGTACAAGCATGTACTAGCACGTCAATAGAACGAAAAGCCGTTGACAATGCAACTGTTATAGATCACGCATTGTGTGTGTGTTTCAAAATTTCATATCTCAAAAACTACTTTTACTTTAGTCACAATGTTTACATCAGGTTGTAGGTCCTTGAGCTTTCTCAAACTTTTGCACAGAGATAATATCAATTTGACCTTAACTTCCGGTCGAAATCAGACGTTTAAGCCCACGAGTGTGATTACCCGCGTTTAAACTGTGTATAGTGCTAAAGCACTGTGGCTGGCTGTTCCGCTCTACTGATCACAGGGGGGCAAAGTCCATTTTGTCATTAGGCTATGCATAGAGCAAGGCTGTATGGGCTGTGTTGGTCAAATCCAAATATGATCATTTTTTCCAGATAACAAAAGACACACTTCGCAAGATCACGCAACCTTCAAACTCCGCACATAGTTAGCTCTCCACCTGTAGAAGACACCGCTTTCTTGACGTCATAATGACGTCATCATGTGTTCAATTAAATTAAAATAAAGTTTAATATTTGAAAAATTCATTATTTATGAACCGTGCATGAATTTTTATCGGAGAGGTATTCCAAAAATAAACAAATGCTACACAAGGTGTGACCTCAATTGACCTTGACTTCCGGTTGAAAGCGGAAGTTAAGTATTAACGTTTGCATTTATTTCCTGTGTAATAATGTACTTTCCGTTAAATTTCAAAAGCTATCAACAATCTTTTCATCGATTTAATTAAACACTGACCCCTTTGATAGCCGAACACCTCAGTGTTTGTTTGTACAAACACTTAAGCTCTAGTTTTTCCTTTATTTTTTTTAATTTTACTTGTGCATACTCTTGCATTATTGTTTTTATATAATATTTTGTTTTGAAAAGCACGATAAATGGTATCACTTCCAAAGCATTTCAATCTTAAAGGAACATTACAGAATTGGTTTTTGCTAACAAAACAGTTGCTGGCATGTAAGCACACCTATACATAAAGAGAAACTGGAGAGTTTGAGATCGATCAGCCATCTGGGTCACGAGAAAATATTAAAAAACCGATTACACATTTTCATGAAATCATATAGATTCAACAAATGAATAAAATGCTCACTGAGCGATAAACTCCAATCGGAAAATTAGTTTATTCATTTCTCATCAAATATGGCATTTCAGACAGAAATGTTTTGAGGGATGTTTTCTACTATCATCACCATTACACCGTGTAAATCTGTGATCAAAAAGTACATTTTACAAGTTTTATTCTTACCAATTCTGTAATGTTCCTTTAACATGAAAGTCAAGGAAGAAAAAATATATATAAATACAAAAATCCCGCCCAACCAATCCCTTCAAGTATTTTCACTGGGGAGCAACTCAACAATTTACTTTTGGCCTAATATGGTTGAATAATTTGTTCACACAAAAACATTTGAATCTGAGAAACGATTCAGTCTCTGAGGGTTGGTGTCCGTTCACGAATGCTGCAGCCAGAGATTTGGTTGGTACCCGCTGTCACATCGCTAAACGTGGAAGGCATGATTTTGCTGTTTTCTTACCAATTAAAGCAGACACTGTATTCAGCTGAGACTTTCACATGGGACTTTTATTTTATCTTTCTTTTATAACATTGCCTAAAAATCAGCACTATATTGACAAAAAACAATCTATGGCCCTTTTCGAATTCACGGCTTCGGCTCCAAAATCGGCTTAGGCTAGCTAGGCTCCCTCAATTATTTTAACTTACGCATGCTTTGCGGTCAGGGTTTCAGACAAGAAAACTGGGCCTTTAAGCCCAATCCGAAGCCAAAGCCGTGGATTCGAAAAGGGCCTATGACCCTACTTTTAACTGGAACAGGACATGTGGCGCCCTCATCGTCGTGCCGACGCCAAGCGCTATGACGATGATGATAATGACTCGTTCGTTACTTAGCATTACATCTCTAGAAACAAGTTTAGTTACAAAAGAACTAAATATTTTATCTTGAAAACCAAATATTTTTCACAACGCCTTCGGCAATATTGCAGTATTTAGAGAATCTATACACGGAAAACCAAGTGCAGTTTTTCTTTCTCTTTTTTATCAGCATTTACATCATCATGGAAACCGATATTCAAGATGCAGAGACACAGTTGAAATTGATTCACAAACTGGCGATCAGAAACAACTCTGCGAGCGCTGTGAAAGAGTTCTACGATAATTGGGCCGAGCATTACGACCAGGTAGGATAAGTTGTATACAAAAATGTTATTTAAACCCTGCAGTGAGGGCCGCTGTCAGTACGTGCTTTATTTTAACAGCTCTATTGCCTTAAAGGGACACACCGGCTTACTGTTTACCTGATTTAGTGATGTGGAATCACAGAAAATATTTTTTTAGATGGTTGTTGTAAAATCATCAAAAATCTTCTTTTTGTCAAATACTCATGGACAATTGTAAAAAAAAAAAAAAAAAATACTTAAATTTGGTTCAGTAATTTACTTTTATAAGGTTGGAAGTAAAACTAACTCTGAAGATCACGTGACTTTTCGGAACCACATTTTGGTTCCGTAAAGTCACGTGAACTTCGTTTTTTGAAAAATGCCCGAAAACGGCCAAATTTGATGGTTTCTTTTATGAACCGTTCTTCTCCATTCCAGGAAGACCTTTTGAATCATGTTAGTCTATTTTATAGCCCAAATAGCCCAACGAAGCCGGTGTGTCCTTTTAACCATTATCGTACACACTGCTAAACGCATATGCCATGGTATTCTAAGCTGAACTATGTCACACGTCCTATAGAGGGGCGACAATTCAACCGGGGTCAGTGATTTGGTCAGGAGGTTAAGGAAAAACTCTGCTACTTAATTAAATAAGCAAACAAATAAGCTTAAAGGAACATTACAGAATTGGTAAGAAAAAAACTTGTAAAATATACTTTTTGATCACAGATTTACATAAAACTTACACGGTCTAATGATGATGATAGTAGAAAACATCCCTTGAAATATTTCTGTCTGAAATGCCATATTTGATGAGAAATGAATAAACCAATTTTCCGATTAGAGTTTATCGCTCAGTGAGCGTTTTATTCATTTGTTGAATCTATATGATTTCATGCAAGTGTGTAATCGGGTTTTCACTATTTTTTCGTGACCCAGATGGCCGATTGATCTCAAACTTCTACAGGTTTGTCACTTTATGTATATGGTGGATTACATAAAGTGCTTACACTGCCAGCAACTGTTTTGTTAGAAAAACCAATTCTGTAATGTTCCTTTAAATTAACACAGACAATACCTGAACGATGTAAACAACACACTTAGATAAAAAATAATCGTTTAAGAAAATGAAAAACAACCCTCTTGACCTTTGAACAAGTTTGGAAGCATGTGCTGACAACGTACCACGGGTACCCTGCGGTCAAACAGGTCCCTCGCTTTAGGGCTAAATTACGAGCCAAAGAAAACAACATTAGCCCGGATATGATATGTCAGTAAACAAATGATTACTTTTGTCAAAGCTCTTGGTCGATATTTTGGTACCTTTGTCAAAGACCAGTACCTGCACTTTATGTGACCCAATGCATAACATAACAAACTTGTGAAAAGTTTTATGCTAAATCCAATTAAGAGAAAATGATGAAAACATTCCTTTACTGTTTTCAAACATCGAGTTTTGTTCTCGCGAAATCAAAACTAACTGAATTACTCATTTCACTCACACACACACACACCTAATAACAAAGTGTGGAACAGGTCATTATTTACCAACCTTGTAACCCTTATACCAGAACGACCCTTCAAAGAATTATTATTTATCTAAAATGATCTAACAGTCAAGAAAAATAATAGCATGGCATCCCAGATTCATCACTGTTTAATGCTGTAATCGAAATAGGCAGTGGCATAACCAGATATCTTTATGTAATGGGGGGGGGGGGGCAAGGACACAAGAACATTAGTGGCTATTGTAACTGTTATTGTTACTTTTTTCTTTTGAACTCATGGGTGGCAAGGGGTGCAACTCTTCTCTCCCGCCCACGCCCCTAATTTGACAGATGAATATCGCGGGTGGGGGGAGCGAGCGCACTGCCATTAAATGATGTTTGACACCGGCAGCCATACTCCATCTAACAGATACAGAGGTTTTTTGTTAAAGGGGCCGTGCGTACAAGTTTAGAGCTACTATTCAGTCGGGGCTACATTTAGGTACAAGTTTGGGGCCACAATACGGTCAAGGCTACACTTGGTACAAGTTTGGGGCTACATTTAGGTTGGGTGACATTTAGTGACCGCACAGACGTCACATTAATAACTCTGCGCTGCAGTATGCCATCCATCAGAACCCATCGCCTGATCGTACAGTCAAATCGTGTACCGTGTTAAATTGCGTGTCAAACTGATTTGGCTGCTCATAAACTTGACTGTACATTTTTTGACTGTACCGTTAATGAGTAAAACACAATTTGTTTACACCATTTATTTATTGTTTTCCTGACTGTGGAGCTCTAGGGCCTCCACCTCAATTCCAATTTATTGTACTCTCAGCAACACTAAATTAAAGTTCCTGTTAGTATTCAAAATATTATTTTTTAAATTATAGCAAAATAACTTACAATTCTTATTTACAGATGAGGAAGTTTAATAATAATAAATATAGGCAAGATTGTAGTTAATTCGTACAAACACACGTGAGAAACGGTCTACACAAATTGCAGGAAGGGTAACATAGAACAAAAAACAAATTTAAACTGCCAAGGGAATCTAAACCAGAAGCCCGATGGAAAAGGACCTAAAATAGGAAAGTGGCACAAAGTTCAACAACGTATCTTTAGCTTGCGTTCTTTGACATTTAAATCCACTTTAAAATTGTTTCTGTTAACTTCTCTCAGGTCTATGACAATGCAAACTACAATGGGCCAATGGCATGCGCAGAGACTCTGGGAAAATTCATCACCAATAGGAGCGCCCTTATTGTCGACTGCGCGGCAGGGACGGGAAGAGTGGGTCAACAGGTAAAAAAACTTTTGCTACAACCAATTACAGTGCAGTTATAGTTTTGAGACGATGTGTGCATCGCGTTGCGACTCAATTACACATCTGAATGTTATCCATCATCATCGTTCTTGTTTCCTTTCATTATTTTTCACGCAGTTGGCAAGACTCGGTTTCAAGCGAATAGATGCTGTAGACTTTTCACAGAAAAGTCTGGACATAAGCGCCTCCAGGGGAGTCTACGAGAGACTCATTTGTGATCATCTTGGCAGCAATAGGATTACAAAAATTGAAGATGGTATGTTAAAGAGGGGCTCCAAAGTAAAACTGAGTTTTGTAATGCACTAATTTTTCGATATACAGAGTCCTTATGAAGGTGGGGGAAAGTTCAGGTCTCTAACCTCACGTTAAAATTGTGTAAAATATCATGTTTTTTGATACTCTTTCAAATTTGAAACATGACGTCATCGGACAGCAAAAGTAAATTTGTGTACATTTCAAAGAGGAATTTCTGCGTCAGTGATGCCGTTTTGATTGAATATCATCAAAAATTCAGGAATTGACTGAAAGTTCTCTGTACAAAAATGTTCAGACCATAGTAATTTGAAAAGTGACGTCATCAAGCGGTTTTGTTGTTTTTTCTTTTCAAAAAGTGCACTTACTTGAAGATAAAACACAGTGCCACTTCACACCATTTTAACGTGAGGATAGAGACTTGTAATTAAAACATTTTCATAAGGACTCTATCTATTGGAAAATGAGTGGATCACAAAACTGAGTTTTACCTTAGACCCCTTTGATAAAAGAATAAAGGGTGGATAATCGTTGTTACCATAATTAATCTTCGTGGCAACAACATTTTGGACATTGACTTGATTAAATTGATGTTATCACAGGTTACTACGACGGTCTGATCTGCGTTGGTGCGATATCGATAGGTCATCTTACACACAATGTCTTCCCTGAATGGAACAGAATCGTCAAAAAAGGTACATGCCATTATGAGGATTATTTTTAAAGACCTTGTGCATGACGTTACTGGAATAGGGCGACCTCCGTTCCACGTTCGTATCCTGTCCGCCATTTTGGAAGTCAAAAAGAACACAAAGGAATTGACTGACCCCAAAATGGGAGAAACAGTAGACGCGCATTGTGCAGAGGTGCGTTCCGCGTTGTGCAAGGGGTCAATAGACAGGTTAAAACCTTGCAGCGAGGCACCCAACCACAGTGCTTTGGCACATATCAAGAAAAACATAACATTTTCAAAATGGTAGATCCCAACCCCGTGATACTCCTGCAGTGTACCAATACACACGTTTTAGGAGGGGTGTCAATCAACGGGGGTTGTTAATTTGGTCAGGAGGGGTGGTGGAAAAAATGTTTCCCCATAGCTCATGCACAAACTCCTATCTCTGCGGCACGTGCGCCACAGATCACTACCACAGCTCAGTGGTAAGGCATGTTGTGTCTGACCGCTCTAGGTTCAATGGCCTTTTGTGAATGGAGGTCTTGTGATCTTGTGCCGACAGCAGACTGGTTTAGCAGACCTAAATCATTGAGATAAGGCAGAACAGACCCTCTTAACCTATCAAATGGGCCAGCCACACCATTGTGACAGGATGACGTAACACCGTTGGCCCAAAACAGGTGCATCGGTGCAGGGTTAAAGGTACACGTTGCCTAGGATCGGGCGAGTTGGTATATAAAAAGCGTTTGTAACCGTTTGTTATAAAATGCATATGATTAGAAAGATGTTTTTAAAGTAGAATACCATCCACACAAATATGCCTCGAAATTGCGTGGTTTTCCTTTAACTTTGCGAACTAACACGGTCGGCCAATTTGTGGAGTCAAAATGGCCGACCGTGTTAGTTCACGATGTAAAAGGAAAACCACTCAATTTCGCATAATTGTGTGGATCATTGTATTCTACTTTTAAAACATCTTTCTCACCATATGCATTTGATAAAAAACGGTTACAACCGTTTTTTTTAGACCAACTCGCCCGATCCAAGGCAACGTGTACCTTTAAGCTGCAAGTACATTAATGTTGGTTGCACCATTTTGGGAGTCACTGTCGCTGTCATTGTGTCTTGTACAGTACAGTGTTAGGCACGCTTTCCTCCGGTTGATTCCCAAAACGTGGACCGTGGCACAGTCACCGCGTGTGACGTGCGTGAATTAAAGAGGTCAACCCGTTCGCAACTTCAAAACGATAATCTAGACGTTTTCGGAACGGTTCAGAAAACAATGTTGTTAACTTGCATTTTTGAAAGATTTTTTGAGAAATGTTGTAACTCTTCTACTACAGCATCGGTTTGCATGGTGAAAATTTCATGTACGGGGGTCCCATGATGCATTGCATGAAGGGAAAACAAACATCAATTTACATGTTTTATTTGTAGGAGGCTTAATGGTTTTCACTCTGAGCTGGACACTGGTTGAAGGAGACACCCAAGAACACAAAGACATCATCCAAGACATGCAGGACGCCATCAACGGCAACATACAGAAAGGCATGTGGGAACTGGTCGAGAAAATGGACATATCGTTGATTTTACAAGATGGCCGCGCAGATATGTACACGATTCGCCGCTTGTAAACACCAACAACATCACGATCACGCTGGCTAATCTATGTTGAATCGTCGGTCGCGCCACGAACTGACGTATGGTTTAAAAATCGCACAATATAAAAATATTTGGCAAATCGGTTGTTGTACAAATTATTGATAATATATTCATTTACTGACCAACGTATAGCTGGATTTACCATTTTGCGCTTCCACAAGGTGACGTATCACGATACGCCACTTTAGGCCTGCGCTAAACGTCGCACTTTTGCCGTGTCGAATTCAAATGATTTTCTCACGGCAAAAGTGCGGCAAAAGCGCGACGTTTTTGTCACCACGTCGTGCAACTGCCGTGTAGCACGGCAGAGCTTTCCGTGCTACACAGCAGTGTCGAATTTAAGAGTTTGCGCTAAACGTCGCTCTTTTATCGAATTTAATTCATCATTTTTCTAATTATTTGAGTTCGACACGGCAAAAGTGCGACGTTTAGCGCAGGCCTTATCCATTGAGACACAAAGCACTGGCACGGTGCCAAACACGCGGCCGCGGGATGTGACTTCAGCATTTTTCCACAAAGTGACGTATCTGTGGACCTTTAGCGTTTCACGAAGTGAAGTGTGCATTGGTTTGTCGCGCGCTCGGTGTGCACTTCTCGTTGTTTTGTTTTCACAACATGACGTACATGTATGTGTTTAGGAATTAATAACTCATCAAAACAGTTACAAGATTTAAAATATGTTGGGAGTTCTGTACTAAAGAAGAAGTCAGCTTTACCTTGTTGTTAAGATGTTTCTGTTTAAATAGTTAGCAGTCTCCGAAACAGCAGTTTGAAAAATAGTTAAACTTCAACTGCGATGGTGTGATGCACCATACGTCAGTTGCAGTGCGGCCGACAATAAATTACCGAACTATAAACTAACCTTCCTTTTGAATAGTCACAGCCGCGAGATTTGCCATCCTTGGTTGGCAGTAACTACGAGCGGCCCTAACTGGAAAAAAATACAACTCTTTTATAAAACTACCAATATATCTGAGAAAGCAGATATGCTATACCTAAAACAGAAAGTTAAATTATTCGTTTAAAAAATCTGTTTAAGTACCAACCCATTGATATATTGTGTGAGACTCGAGGCCGCCAATACAAAATTTTCGTCAATGTTTGTTAACAAATAGGTCATTATATCACCCAAGATTATAGAGCGCCAATGGTGCAAAATGAGGAACTCGGAATGAAATGTGAAATAATACTGTACTGGACGCCATTTCAGTAAGCAACATTTTGGGTGTATTAATAGATCAGTGCAGACAAGACCATTGCTCTCAAAACATTAATGCTGCTAAAATGACGCCCATGAGTAATTCAAGTTCCAATAATAGACAGAGCTCCGCAGTTCCCCATTTTGCGCCCTTTGGTTATCACGGCTTAGGTTTCGGCTTTGGCTTAGGCGTAGACTTGATTGAAGTCCCGTTCTCGTGTGAGAGGTCCCTAAGCATATCCCGCCAACTAGCAAACAACCCGTATAGCAGTTCGCGCTCGCCGTCAAAATGTGGTCCCAGGTTGGGGAACCAGGTTGGGAGCATCACAAAACAATAGTTTTCTCGGGATGGCACGGGATTGGGACTTGAGTCAATAGGCGCTGTCCGCCTGTTTAAAGTCCCGTACCGAAAGTGCACGTTTTCAGATTTGACCGATGGAGCCCCAGCCGGAGCCTAAGCCGAAGCCGTTGTTTCAAAAAGGGTCTATCACCCAGTAATTGTTATAATGTGACTGCTGTGCACACGCCCTCTATGTCCGCACAAAAAATACAATTATGACATGTCTGTATGGCAAACAGCCGAGGGAAAAGCTTAAATTTGCCATACAGCTTTAGCTAAAAGGTCAGTGCACATAAACTACATCAAAGCAAATTTACATATTTAAACATATTTTGTAATAATAATAACAATATCAATAGTAATGATAGCAATAAAAGGTTTGTTTAATTTGGCTCACTTCCCACAACCTAAACAAACAATTTTGTGAACACATAACCTTGGTCCCTATTTACTTAATGATTATCTGAATATACGATAATATGAGCTTTGTATAAGATACATTCTATGTTTTGTTATGGATTTCAATAAACGGAGCCGCTACAAAGAATTTATAAAATAATAAAACTGATATCCGATAGTTCCCAATAGACGCCATCTTTACAGCCAACTTGCGTTTCGACTTTGAGCTCCGTCAAGCGTTCTAACTTTTGACGCAATTCCACTGTAAGCCACGCCTGCTTCACACTATTAACTGGCTCCACTGCTGATTGTTGCATTGAGCTAGGTTTTCTTTGTTATTTGACTGATGGAGCCCCAGCCGGAGCCTAAGCCGAAGCCGTTGTTTCAAAAAGGGTCTATCACCCAGTAATTGTTATAATGTGACTTCTGTGCACACGCCCTCTATGTCCGCACAAAAATACAATTATGACATGTCTGTATGGCAAACAGCCGAGGGAAAAGCTTAAATTTGCCATACAGCATTAGCTAAAAGGTCAGTGCACATCAACTGCATCAAAGCAAATTTACATATTTAAACATATTTTGTAATAATAATAACAATATTAATAGTAATGATAGCAATAAAAGGTTTGTTTAATTTGGCTCACTTCCCACAACCTAAACAAACAATTTTGTGAACACATAACCTTGGTCCCTATTTACTTTAATGATTATCTGAATATACGATAATATGAGCTTTGTATAAGATACATTCTATGTTTTTTTATGGATTTCAATCAACGGAGCCGCTACAAAGAATTTATAAAATAATAAAACTGATATCCGATAGTTCCCAATAGACGCCATCTTTACAGCCAACTTGCGTTTCGACTTTGAGCTCCGTCAAGCGTTCTAACTTTTGACCCAATTCCACTGTAAGCCACGCCTGCTTCACACTATTAACTGGCTCCACTGCTGATTGTTGCATTGAGCTAGGTTTTCTTTGATTTGTGCAAGTACAACTAAACTTGGCTTTTACATACGTCCTTCAAAGACTGGAGGTCTTCTCAGTATGATAAGTTTCTGTCTCAAGAAATGCTTTATGCAGAAAAGACCAAAACGGCCTAGGAGCACAACTTATAGTTTGAGCTAATGACAATGTTCAAGATTCTTACAGAGTCATATTAACGCATCGTGGCAAACGTGTCGGAGTCGGGTGCAGGGGACTGAGTGTGGAATGCCGGTGTAATAGGGGAAATCTATCCCGGAGATTCTGTCCCCCATTGGGAAATTAACATGGGTTGAAGGAGGATCATTCAAAAGAGGGCGCTATCAGAAAAAGTTTGACACAGTTTGCCGTATGGGGGACATAATCTCCGGTGGGGGGGACAGAAACTCATGCCAAACCGGACCAAGGCGGTTCATGAATGTGTATTATTCATTTCAATATCGCCTGGTGGCGTGCTTTCATGAAGTAGAACGAGGCACCGAATGACAATGCACACGCAGTGGCAATGCACATTCCGGACACTTAAGCCCTGGTATGTTTCACTGCAGCCGTCCGAATTCATTGTTTTGGGGATCTGGTGGGAATCTGTGCAGGGTAGGACTTTGGAAACGAATAGAAAAACCTTTTTGTGGAGCGTTGACTCGGAAACGACTCTTTTCCAAGTTAATACTCCTCCCAATAGAGATTTACACATGGTTTTACACCGCAAGTTCAGCAGTAATGGTGACATAAGTTCCTATTTCTCTCGATTTTTAGCAGAGTTCCGTACTTTGTCTTTAAAGGTTGATGTTTTTGCAAACAGGAGGCATTATGGGTTCACCCTCAGCTAGTAGTTGTCAGGGGGAGACGACCAGAGACATGAGAGACATCCTTGATGGTATACAGGGCGCCATCATCGATTATTTTCAGAGAGGCCTATGGCAATATTGGTTGAAAAAATCAATGTTCCGATGATACTACAACATGGATACCGTTCGCCGTCTGTAAGTTGGTGGTCAATGACGTCATGTGCAATCCATCTAATACAACATAAATCTGGTTTACAACAAAACTCAGTACAGTATTAAAAATTCATACTTTAATCAGATTCAATTGGGGAAAAGGAGGTTATGTTTGGACAAAAACCAACAATACCCAGCGCCCTCTGTCGGCTATCGTCCGGCTGAATATGGCAAAATAAGTGGTAATAGACTGTGCAAAAATATCGAAAACGAGAAAACAACTCGAAAGGAGACTCTATTTTTTATGAATTCAAATTTTCTTTTAAAACTATATTTGAAAATATAACCACCCATAGCAGGTTGTTATAAATTAAACTTCATTTTTTATACAATACAAATAATTTGTTCAAATTAACATTGAAATAAAATTCAAACTTGGGACTAGGATGCTTATTTTTAGCAACCCCATTCGCCAATCACGCCCAAATTTGTGCGTCCATCACATAGGTTTCTTGACAACATGACCGTCAGTAGGGCAAAATTCTAACTAGTTTACAAGTAACCGGAAACGAAGGTCTTCATTGTTATGTTGATTTGATTTTACTTTCTTATTGTTTATCACTAAGTATGACATTCCCAACAACATAGTCAATGTTCATGGCCATAAACTACGTTAAACTAAAATAATTGACAGAACAAAACCCCGCCCACGTACAACTCTAACATGGTTGGGACCACAATGGTCACGGAAGTTCGAATACGCGCGATACTTACACAGTCTATAGATTCACGCGGTTTCTATCCCGGTAGAGTTGTTCTCAAAAGTCAAAGGCTAAAGATATAGCCTGCCAGATATGGGGCAAAGGGTGTCCCCCCCCCAATGTTCCCATACTATAACACACTATTTTCCTCTTGTATAGAACTCCCCCCTAAAATTCTCAAAAGAATTCCTGAGATTCCAAGCACACAATGAAGACACAAAAGGGGGTACCCTCTGCCCCATATCGAGCACCAATTGGCTACATGCGAGCAGGCTATAGTGTAACATAATCATTCAGGTGGAAAATGTGCAAAGGACTGAAAAGCCAAGCTAGTAGCAAAGAGCAGACGGAAAGCAGCCACAACCGAGCATCAAACGCCACTGTTGAATTAAACTATGTTGAACAAAATGTACAAACTTTCTCTTAAAATTATATCTTCTCGTGGTTTCAGGGAGTTCTATGTGAAAGAAATGCCTAATTTTTTTATATTAAGAAAAATTAATGTGATATCCTTGACTCCTAAACTTTACGAACTGATATATACCCATCAATGGTTTCGTTGCGGGCGAGCTCAGGCATTTTATCACAACGTCGGCTCAGAGCACAAAGAACTCGGAGTAGAATGGACTTAGTCTGTGTCTGTGTCTTCTCACTTTCGTTCTGCTTTGAGCCCCCGGCGATCAACATACTTGCAGCCATTTGCTTTTACCGTCTTCATTTCAAGACCGTAGTACAAAAAGAAAACCATTGGATTTGTCTAGTATTCAAGTTTAAAATCTAGGGAAAATAATGACAACAATAGGTGTTTCTGCAGAAGGCCGGTTGTTTGGGCTGGTTTAGCGAACCGGTTTAGCTGCGATAAGCCGGCCAATGGGGTTTTTACAATTCTTAAGACACTGCGTTGGACCCTTGGTGTCTCTTTGAAAGCTTTGCCCTATCCTGAGTACAAAGCCATCATCTATCCGGTTCTCTGGGATATCACTTACATTAGCCCTAAAAATCATAAAAATTAATTTTAATTTTTTTTATTGCAAACACTTTTTTGAAGCAATCAAATCTCATATTATTTAGAATTTCAATCAGTGAAAAAATACTCCATTCCAAGTTGTTTTGTTTTTCTTACGAAAAAGATTCATGATAACTAAGACGAAGATGGTCACACTAATTCAGAAGAATCGATTCGAGCTTGACGTGTTATTAGACGGAGACCACTGATATTATTTTTGCCCGGTGGGCGCGCTTCAGCAGGAGGTTGTCTCAAGAACGAGTGTTTTACTCGGGGTCTGGTTAGTTGGCATGGAGCATATAGAGCTAAAATGGGCTGGGGTGTCTCTTTCATAGAGATTAATAATATTTAGTATATGTATGTGGCTGAGTCTATCGGGCATCCCATCCGTATAACCAACTCCTTATCAAAAGGCCCAGTCCATTAAAAATAATTGTCTATTGACTACTATTTAAAGGAACATTACAGAATTGGTAAGAACAAAACTTGTAAAATATACTTTTTGATCACAGATTTACATAAAACTTACACGGTCTAACGATGATGATAGTAGAAAACATCCCTTGAAATATTTCTGTATGAAATGCCTTATTTGATGAGAAATGAATAAACTAATATTCCGATTGCAGTTCATCGCTCAGTGAGCGTTTTATTCATTTGTTGAATCTATATGATTTCATGCAAATGTGTAATCGGTTTTCACTATTTTCTCGTGACCCAGATGGCTGATCGATCTCAAACTTCTACAGGTTTGTCAGTTTATTTATATGGTGGATTACATAAAGTACTCACACTGCCAGCAACTGTTTTGTTAGCAAAAACCAATTCTGTAATGTTCCTTTAAGTAATTTCAAATAGTGTTTCGCTTGCAGCAACGCGATTGGCAATCTTGTATAGGGAGCGAGCTGTCACAAAGGTTTATGCTTTGTGACATTTCCATGGTACCCGCGGGAAATTTTCCGGGATAAAATCACTGGATCGAGGACCGAGTCTTCAAAAATATAATTAATCCACATTAAAAGCCTCTTCCAGTGTACGTATCCTTTTGCGATTTCTCTTTCTGCCGATATAATGTCATTCATAAGAAAATTTCAAACAATTATTACACGTAGCCGGAGATCTTATAGTTTCTTATTACTAAGTCGATGCATTATTGTTATTATTATTATTTTTTAAATGTGACATTATTTAGAAAATCTTACGAAGTATTGTTAAAACATTAACCAGCTTAAAGGACCATGTAACCTGTGATATCACATGGTTACGAAAGAGCCACACAGCCTGGACTTTCGGCAGGCATGATTTATTCCACATGATATGAAAAACAAGCTTACATTTCATTGAAGTTCGATTTTCTTTCAACTCTCGATGTGAAAAAAACTGGCGCATATCTTATAAAAAATTGTTCAGCTGTCATTTTTACAATTCTTGACTTGTCTTGGTTATAATTTATGATACGAAACAAAATGTACATTTTTCTCAGCGTGCGACCGGCTGTGCACTATATTTGCCCGCCAGAAAATGCACCGGAATTTGCGAGGTCACATTTGTAAACAATGTGACTCGGTGTATTTACTTTATTTTTTTATCTATCTTGTTACACTCAGGTCATGTAGAGAAATACCAGTACAACAAAATGAACATGACACATATTTGATCTTCCCCATACGTCGCCGCCTCGTTGCCATTCTAAATTTGCTATATTCAGAATTATTTTGTTTGATATAAATTGAGTGAAACACAGATCACGCATTCGTTATTCAAATCACAATGTTTTTACTCAAACTGAATTCAATGGATGAAATTTATAGAAACACCGCAATACAAGTCATTTCAAAAACAATTGCCACATGTATTGTAGCTGCTATTCGAGGCGCCCGGAAATCCAAATTATTCCGAAAGCTCATACGCTTTCGAGGTCAACTTTACAGTCTAGACAAGGTTAGCCTGAACATCTAACGTCACACTTCGAGGCTCGTGAATAACGCCAGATACCAGCCTGACCGGATGCTGCCAGATGTACCTTTGATCTCGCATTCGTTTCACGCAGAGATTCGCAGTCAATAGACCCCTTGCATTGGCCGCCATCTTTGATGAATGAGCACGCGTGAAAGGCTATCATTGGCTGAGAGTTGTGCGCAGCACGTGCACGTTTCCATCGTTTTTCATCAAAGATGGTGGTCAATGACGTCATGTGCATTCCATCTATTCACATGCACATTATAGGTTTTCACACAAGTGCGAGTGGAACGCGTTCCTGTTTAGATTGTTAGCGTGACGCACATTTTAAAAACGGCAGCACCCCATAATAGACCCTTCCCATTATGTAAATTGAACATCGCGCGTGCACACTCTCCCTTCTGGTTGGCAAAATGAGTGAACATCACACCTTTTTGTATGGGGCTGATGGTGGCGTGACGCACACGCATTTGTGCGTCTGCCTATAGCACAACTGTACGGCGTTTGCCAACCAATAGCGTCTGTACGCATGCGTGAATGTAATTAGCATACTATTTCAAGGGAAGGGTTCATTGTTTGTGTATGGCTTATGGCGAATATGTACGCGCGTCCGACCTACAATCCCGGCCAAAATGCTTGGGCCACCCGTTCCTATAACGTTACAATAACCATACAAAAAGCATTCCCTGTCTCACAATAAACATTCTCTCCCCCGTCCAACGTTACAATAACCATACAATAACCATTCCCTGTCTCACAATAAACATTCTCTCCCCCGTCCCCCGTCCCCCCGCTCAATGTTGTCTGGAACGCAGAAGACCGTGCAACAATGTGATTCAACATTGAAAGGGGGCAGGGGGGCCCAACGAGATATGGCCGGGATTGTAGGTATAATATTCTACATCTATTCATGGTGCAAACGCCTTTTGCACTTAACGTGTTCCACTTTGAAAACGTACGCGTAATTGGCAAACGTTTGCATTGTTAGCCTGAGTTGAACTCACCCCTGCCTATAATTACGCGGTCCTGTAAGGGCCAGCGGCGGCCATTTTGTACGTAGTCAAAAACAACATTGATGCATATGTTAAACCATCCTGCAAGCCATGAGGAAATTCCTTCCTATATAGGGTTAACCACAGGATTCGCCGTCAAAATGCCTAGTAATAAGACATATGCATGCTACGGCTGCACCAATCGAAGCAATAAAAAGAAAAGAAGTTCTTTTTACTTTTGAAAGGTGTTTTTTAAAGATAATTTGACTGAATCTGGACCGGAGTCTGGACGTTAGGACTACACTTTCAAACGTTCGTTACGACGTTTACACGCTAAACTTAAAACAAACAAAAATACTATACTTTTACTGAATAATATTGCCGGCTGTATGAATAATGGGGTTGCCATAAACGAAAATGTGTCCAAAAACGTTGCCACATTAAACTTGTCAATGACATTCTTGTTGATCTTGTTTATTGAATGACTGACTGATACTTTTGATAGTATGTGAAAGTAGTAATGGTTTTGAAAATTGTCTCACTGTTTAAAACTCTCAGACGAGGCACATTGTCAGTTTATGCTTCCATATTTTAATATTTTCATTGTCTTAACTACATAGTACAAACTGGTCAGTTCATATGCCATAGCATCGTAAGCTGGCCCATGCCGCACGTCCTAGAGGGGGTGTCAACCAACATGGGGACAGTGGTTGGTTGGAAAGGGCAGGACAAAACTCTGCCAGCATCGTTTGTGAACAAATTCGGTCCGTTGTATGTCGATTGTCAATGGTAGATAAACCAAACTATAAAAATTAGTTAAAAAGTAAATAAACAAATAGACTGAAGTTTAGGCAGGAAATAAACCCCCAATTTTTTTTTTTTTAAACGTTGAAAAAATGCAAAACAAACCCTTTTAACTTACGGGAAAAAAACTTGGAGGCATGTGCTGGCAACGTAAGGGAGTATACATTTGTCCCAACAATTCGGTGCTGCGTTTGAAGATTAACTTTAGGAAGAAAAAAGGGAAAAAGGGTAAAAAAAAAAGAAGGCTGTCCATATCCAATCCAAACACGGGACACATTTTAAATTTCTATTAATTTTTTTTTTTTCGAAATAGACTATAGAGTAGACCCAGTAACTGGGTCGCAGTAGCCCCCTTTTTTCTTTTTTCTTTTTTAAATCGCCCCAGTTTCTTGGTCTAACTATTTAGTTTGACAAAGTACAATTGGGAGAATAGCTTAGCAGTATGATCTTGAATTCATGATGTGCATCTCATTGATGAAAAAAGGGGAAAAGAAGAAGATACATACAGGGTGAAGATTTCTTCCGATTGTTCTTCATTGCATTTTACCGACTTCCAATGTTAGTACGTACAGTTTTATTTCTAATTAATATTTTTTATTGCTTTTGATTTGAGTTTTTTACATTTCAGTGATTGGTGCCGAGTGCTTTTTACGTCTTCAAGTAAAAAATATTTTACTTTTGAAAGAAAAACATCAGGTCAGGTTGAAAAAGATGATAACAGCTTGGGATGTGAATTAGATTTGGTCAGGTTTGTCATGTTATGTTTCTGTATAAGGTACTTCTTAATGTCCCTGTGAGTTGAATGTATTTTTTATTTTGTTGTACAAACCATTAATTTTGACAAGTAGGATGAAACATCTATAGCTCCTTTGACCCCGAAGATCATTTATTTGCGTTGCGTGCAGACTCGTGCGCCGTCTCGCAAACACCAACGTTTGCCGCTTTTTGCACAGTTGTCCTATCCAGTCAGCATAATGGAGATCAATGAAACGTGCACGCGTAAAAGGCTATCATTGGCTGAGAGTTGTGCGCAGCGCGTACACGTGTGCACGTTTCCATTGTTTTTCGTCAAAGATGGTGGTCAATGACGTCATGTGAGATCTATCTATTGCTGGACGCTGGCAGCGCAAGGTTTTGTACACAAAGACATAGAAAAATCGTCGTCGTTTTACAGAAGCTACATGAACGGGAGTAAAGAAAACGTATTATTTGTCGAAATATATTTACAAGCGCTCAATGAATACAGACATACAGTTCACATCGTATAAAAATGTTTTATAAATACAAAAAAATTTAATCATTTTGACCACGACTCAATGTTGCGTTTCGTTCATGTGTGGGATTGGTGTTTTTATAGCCTTGTGCAGTATGTACACGTTGCAATGGAAAGAGCACAGTTCTTAGGCAACGTCGAAAAGAAAAGCCTCAAAATGTTAGATAGCAGCGGGTCTCGAGAGTGATTTATTATTTACGAAGAAGAGGTATACTCTTCAAGCACTGCTGGTAATATTGATAGCAAAGACGGGAGCTCTCTCGAGGATAAAAGGGACAGGAGTGATGTACACGTACGTGCTAGTACGAGCTAGAACATGTGCATGTACAATGTTCAGTATATTTTGTGTACCTAAAACAGTGTAACTTTAAACTGTACATAACAATCTCTTGGCGTTGGTGAAGTTGTCTTTATTGTAGTCATGTGCGATGCATGAAAAGTATTGTGTTCTATATCTGCAATCTCGCATCTCGCGTTATCGACTCTCGTGTTGATTTTCAATCTTGCATCACCGAGTCTCACGTTAGGTTTTTTAGTCTTGCCTAACGTTTTTGAATCTAGCGTTAAGTTTTTTAACTCGCCTTACATTTTTAAATCTCGCCTTACGTTTTACGAGTATTAAAGTTAGTGCATTCGAAGTCATTCGGCTATTGCGGTGTGGTAGCCCGCCTTGCACACATGACGACAGCCGACATCAATGTAAGTTTGGTTCCCAGAAAACGTAAGGCAATATTTAAAACCTGATGCGAGATTGAAAAACCTAACGCGAGATTGGAAAACGTAAGGCGAAATTGAAAATCTAACGCGAGATTAAAAACCTAATGCGAGATTGAAAAAAGTAAGGTGAGATTAAAAACCTAACGCAAGATTCAAAAACGTAAGACGAGATTGAAAACCTAACGCGAGATTAAAAAACCCTGACGTTTGATGAACAAAAACTTTATCATTACTTTAACAATATGTACTGTACAGTATCAGTTGTTTTGCCAACCATACAAGTGGTACCTAAGTTTTCTTTAAGTTTGATTTCACACAGATAATTGTTAACAGCACAACCAATAATTTGTCAAGACTTTAAAATAAATAAGTTGAGAATAAACACGTGATGCAATTTTTCAAATTCTAGCATTGATTCCATTGGTTTATTTCTCAAGGGTTTGTCTTCCTTATTTTAACCTATAAATGTAAACACATACTTACGAATTTGAAAATTGTCGGTCTAAACTTGATGACTACACACTGATTGCAATATTATAGGCTTTACTGTCTTCAATGTTATCGAAAAGGGCTTGCTTTGAATATATAAGTTTGGGTTCAAGAAGGGCCTTCACTCTAACATTAGGCTTTAATGAATACAGCTTAGTTTTACAGGACAGACAGCTGATCGAGTTTTACTGTCCTGAAACAGGTGGACAGGTGGCTACATGAGGCCCTAACGCACAAATTATTGTAGCTCACGCTGCGCTGGGACAAATCGTTCCTATAGTTATCTGTGAAATGTGTGCTGCAAATCATTTTTGGGTGCAGCTCACGATTTGATCGGGCGTTATCAACGATCGAAACGCTCCCCTGTATTATAAATCGGGGAAAATCGAATTCGGATGTTTCGCCGTACACCCACCAACGGCACATAATGATGGCATATTATCCCAGCACCCAAGAAACTTTGTAAAAACGACTTAATTAACCAATTTCTTTCGCATACTATCGAATCCCCATTCACAAACAACGGTGTCCTATTGTTTACGTGAAGTTAACTCCCACACATGACGTCACAGTAAAGCGGGCCGCCGACGGCAGAAGTGTTTCTAGTTTGTCAAACCTTGAGGTTAGGGCCTTATTTTTGGATCGATGATTACGAAAAATCTAAAAGTATAAACACATTTAAAAATAAACACATTTAAATGACAACTAAACACATTATAAACAAGTTTAAATAGCATTTCCGATTAATTTTGTTTTCGCTCAAGATAACTGTTTAACTGTTTATGTTGATTTGGTGTCTTTCTCAACGATTTTACACAATTTCCCTGACAGGACAGCTTTACAAGGTGAAAAAGAATATAGTTACTGAATATTTCAAACTAAACAGAAAGTGAATACTGGAATACTGTCGAAAAAACCTTGCTGATGTAAAACACACTTTATACCAGACGGTGCAGTTTCCGTGTAGTTTCATCATTTTAGACTCACCTATTGTCCACGCCGTTTTCAGGATTCAATTTCTGTTTAGTTCAATTAATATTCATGGATGGTCAGTGTCCTATGCATCGTTATGTCATGCTGTCCTGTCAAGGAGTGTAAATTGTTTAGCAACACACCTAATTCGTATAAAAAGTTAAAAGGGACGACGGTTTTCCATGTCTTTTCGTACAAAACCTTGCGGTGCCAGTGCCCGTCTAATTTGTCTACCCTTAAAACTTGCTAACTATGAATAATTTAGGGTAGGGGCCTACATGTACCACATTATAATTTAAACTAAACGGAAAAAGCTGTGCCTCTTAGGAAATCATACCGTATACCGAAGTTGGTGAAAAGCGGAACAGGCCCATGAACCGCCGCATACCCGATTGGGGTGGAAAGGGAGGGTGTGTCGGGGTGGAAAGGGAGGGTGTGTCGGGGTGGAAAGGAGGGTGGGTGTGTCGGGGTGGAAAGGGAGGGTGTGTCGGGGTGGAAAGGGAGGGTGTGTCGGGTGGGCTAACTTACAAGGTTATACCCATTCTTTATGATGCAGTTGAATCATTTTGTTAAATCACCAAATTGACTGATGCTGGCTAAAATAAACTCAATTCACCGTTTTTTCGTAAAACAACCCTTTTTTTTAAAAGTATTTCCTTATGCATGTGACTTAATGTGACTTGACCATACACTTTTCCGGACGGATGGACTGGACTGGGGGTTGCAGCTGGGCCTAGTACGTACTAATGATGCATGCATTCGCACTCTACAATTTCATAGGTCAGAATTCATCCGGGTCTTGCTCCCTTATGGCCCGCATTATGTGTCAAAATGACAAAGAAATGGGTCAAACTGGCGTAGAACCAGAGTTAAAACCCAATTGTTAACCACTTTGCGGGTCAGCTTGACCCAGAAATGGGTCAGGCTACCTTTGGACCTGGAACCCAGCTTAATTCTGACCCGGAAGTTTTTAAAGTGCAGCGCACTGAATGGGCGACATGGAGCACTGTCGGGTATTGTACTAGACTTGGTTCCAAGTCTGCGATCGTGGCTTTTAGTCTACCCGATAGCCAATACATTATTGTCTGAAATAGCGCCCTCTTGTGGATTAACCTCCGTCATTAGCCTACGATCACAGTCTTGGGAATCTTGTTCATCGGTTTGTACACACCCATATGGCGAATTAGTCCAAAAGTGGACGGAACACTCTGATTGGTCAGAATCGCAGAAGCCTTTAATAAAATGCATATGCAAACCGTTTATACCACGGCCGGGATATAGTACAGAAATACAACATTGATGCACATTGTAACTAATCTGCCTCTGCTCAGTAATTCAAGTTGAGTTTAGAATAAAAAACACACAAATCGATTCTAGTTTTTATATTTAAAATAGCAAAAAGGTTGGAGAAAAATCACTCGACGATTGCATTCAAACCATAGGTTAACAGTTTTTCGACTGATTGGTCATCTCTCTGGCATCAATGTTGTTATGTAAATTTCAGTTGTGAATAAATGAATATCCCGTACACACAAGAGGGTCAAGTCTGAGATTGCGAGTTAGGGCGTTTGATAGCTAATATGTGGGGGCGTTTTGCGTTGCTGATTCAGATAAATAACCGTGATCTCAGACTTGAAATCAAGTCTAGTATTGTACTGGTACTCACGGTACTAAATCAGTCGGTCTATCAGAAAATAGAGCTACTTCGACTCTAAAATCATTGTAATCCAAAAGGCAATGTTTCGCAATAATTATAGACAAAACTAAAAACTGAAGCTGGCCCATGATAGATTTGAATTTTATCGCTCGCATGGAATAATTTAACAATGGATTTTTTAAAGACAGACACTGGCCCTGGGCAATATTATTACGGTGAAATACACTTTATCACTTTTACACAACAATAAAGCAGTTTCTTCCACACGACTAGAAAAACAATCTACAATAATTGACAAGGATATGCTTCAATACTCACGATAAATATACAATTATACGTTTTTGAAGGTTCGGAACAGTTCAATGGTAGCAACTTATTATAACGTGGTGAAAATAGTGATTTTTACTTGCTTTTAAATGAGTAAACACGTGTCTTGTATAATAGCGTGACGTCAGTATAAAACTAATTGCTAATTATAGACAAACTATAAATCTAAACAAAACAATTTGTAAATTTTCGTAATGAGCTACTTGTGGAATTAATTTGAAATTAAAACGAGTTAAGGTTTACAAAATAACTCTATTCTTTGGTCTTTCGAATGAGTTGTGTTGGTTCTGAAATGTTTCCCTTTTCGATCAGTTGTTTGCTGACCAAGAACTTCAGTATTTTACTCCAGCTGTAAATGAGTTGAAAGGACGAGAGTCACAAAATATACCACATTTTTGTTACTTTCGTTACTTTTTTACGTCAACAAGCGAATAATTTAGAGTAACATGGAAAGTCTAAGAATAACGATTGTTGTGGTAAATTTATTGTCACCCCGTGTCATGTGAGGTTTGCCGACACACTTATGTACACATGAATAATTGTGGTGGTTTATATGAAAAGTACGGGTAGTTTAAAGGCACTGGACACCTTTGGTAATTGTCAAACACCAGTACTCTCACTTGGTGTATCCCATCATATACATAAAATAACAAATCTGTGAAAAATTTGATTCAATTGGTCATCGCAGTTGCAAGAAAATAATGAAAGAAAAAACACCCTCGTTGCACAAATTTGTGGGCTTTTAGGTGCATAATAAAAGACTTCTGGCCAGAAGTCTTTTAATATTTGAGTGAGAAATTACCTCTTTCTCAAAAACTACGTTACTTCAGAGGGAGTCGTTTCCCACAATGTTTTATACTACCAACAGCTCTAAGGTGCTCCTTACCAAGTAAGTTTTTAAGCTAATATTTGTTTCGAGTAATTACCAAACGTGTCTAGTGCCTTTAAAGATAAACAACAAAAAACTTGTTTAGCGTCCTGCCTTTTTAAAAAAAGAAGGAGGGCCTTTTTTTTTCTTTTTTTTTTAATGTCCGCCCGACACATTTTTTAAGACAACCGGACGGGCTATTTTTCAAGATGGTTGCCAGCTTTTTTCTGTGTGTTTTTTCTGTGTGCTAAAGTCTGAAAACACGGTGTTATTTATTTCAAAATAATTTTGTTTTCGTCGGAGATCGTTAAAATTGATACTTTTTTCATAATACAAGAGAAGGCGTCCTCTAAAAAGGAAGCGGGCGGGGACGCTAAACATGTTTTTTTATATGGCAGTGTAAAGGGTTGGTAGAACTGACAATATAGTCACAGACAGTGTTCATGTTTTGTGAGATCACCCATATAGGGCCTACGTAAAATAATAAACCTGTGAACATTTGGGCTCCAGTGTGTGAGTCAGGAGAAAAATAGCGAAAAACCATACACAATTAAATGTTCAGCATGTAAACACATTGTCCTTCATTTTGGTTGTAACAGCCAAAATCAGCTGTTGCGTTTTTAAGGTTTTCAGATAGTTTTCTCGAATTTGACTTTATTTCAGAGGGAATATTTCACAGACAAAAATTGTACAGGCTTGAATTAATAACTTCATAATCAGTTAGCTTTCAGACTACAATTTTACCTTTTCCCCCCATTAATAATCCTGTATAAACCTACAACAACTCAACGTTTCGATCAGCATGCTCTGATCGTCTTCAGAACTACCACAATTCAAAGGGAGAGTTTTGTGGTATATCCGTATATAATAATATTGTCATTTTTTGATGTACTTGGTGTAGTCTGATGTATTTTTTTAAATGCTGTACAATGGAGAAAACAAAATCATGTGTTTTCTTATGATGAACAAACAAATTGAATTGATTTGAATTCAATTGAAAACCTCACTAGAATGTATTCCCTCACCACGCAAAGTTACTAATTTTACTCGCTCTCGTGTAAAAGGCATGTTCTTAAACACATTTTTATCAAAATATTTACTGCAGGACTGAAGAACCGCACATAGACCCATATGGTTTTCAAGTTTTGTTCTTATGGCTCAGCTGATGTTTCAACAGTACGTGTCTTAATAATGGATGTTAAGGAATCGGGGTCCGACCGTCCTGCCATGCCGACCATCACCAGAAATCCCCTCCTGAACTGCTTGTACTTGAAGGCATAAATGAAAGGATTTGCGCACGAGTTGAAAGCTACCAGGGAAACAGAAATAATGTAGATGGCTCCCTTGAAATCCAAACTCCAGCCGAAGTTGAACATGAAGAAGAGGACTTGGTTCGGAGTCCAACATACCAGAAAGGTAATGAAGACGATAAAGAGCGTCTTGAAGGTGTTTCGACGTGCACGGAGGAGAGATTGCTCCTGGTTCTCGCTGTTAGCGTTGGTGGTGGACGCAGATATGGTGGTCACTGCGGCAACGCCCACTCGCCTTGCGCTTCGCTTGAGCTCTACGGTGATATGCATGTAGACAAACAGCATGAAGACAGCGGGCACGCAAAACTTTACAAGGATGAAGACTATACCGGCGGTACGGGACGCAACTGAGGAGTTGTAAAAACACTTCCCGTCCTGGAAGGTGTTAACCGCCGCCGTGTACGCCCCATCCAGGACGATACCAGACAACCAAATGATCACCATCGTGACCTTCACAAACCGGGTCGTGTACAGGCTGTGGTAGCGAAAGGGATACACGATTGCAATGTACCTTTCACACGTCAACGACAGCAGGTTCACAGTGGATGAGGTGAAGAAAGCCCAGAGGAACAGACTAGAGACCCAGACGTGGCAGAGGAAGTGATACCAAGTGGTCTCCGGGAGCGGGTCGACCACAGCGATGTTACTGGCGAGTACGAGCATCAGCGAGCCTAAGCAGTCCAGGACTGCCTGATTGAAGATGAAGGCGTTGGTCAGGGTGTGCATGAACCTATTCTTGTAGATGACAACGCACACGATGCTGTTCCCGATCATCCCAAGCAACCCAACAATGGTTTTGATGATGCGTAGAAGGACGATCGCCTCGGCCATGTTAGTTGAAGCTTTTGCTCGGTTTCTTCTATTTGAAAAGTAGGAAAGAATTCAGCAGATTTTAGTGATGAAATGTCGGCATAGCTCTCCCCTTCGTGGCGTTTCAGGCACCAGACGAACTATACTCTCACGTCCTAGATGCTCACTATGGGCCCACATTACGGTAAGCATCGGTCTTTATATCAGTATGACACTTTGAAAACATGTGACCTCGTGCAATGATGGTGCAGTCTTGAGTGTCTTTGTGATGAGGTGCGCACAGAGGCAATTATGGCGATCGGTGATGGGCGGGACTCTGACAATTCTTTTCTTGAAAATCGAAATTACAGTGCATTCCACGCACGTTCATCGTGCACTGAAACAAAACAAATATCCGTATTTTCACGATTGTTGGTGCCAAACAAGAACTGTTAATTTTGACGGATACCGTTGTCGTACCGTAAAATATGACATTGTTATACAACCGTTTTTGTGTTTTTGTTTTTTAATGGAGAGGGCACATTTTTTCGGTGCGGCAATAGCCTGGTTAATGTTTGGTTATTATTTGGCATCCCTGCTGCCACGTAAAGCACCGTAACTACTCTCTCAATTCTGTCATAGTGCCGCGTTCATTTTGCTTTTCTTGCGAATGTTGTTCCCTCCCATGGATTCAATTATAGATCTTTGTCAGATGTATTCTGTCTGATACAAAGGAAAGTATACTTTCATAAGCCTATATTATAATAGACTGAAAGTTTCTTGCTGAAGGCTTTTGTTACGGACGAGACATGAAGTATTTTATCGCAGTCAGCAAACTTGGAGGCATTTGCGTTTGCCATCCTCATTCAAGATTGTAATAATATCAAAGAAAACCTTTATTTTGTCGCGTATTCAAATCTAGGAAAATAACAACAAGCCTGGTGTCTTTCTGTGCTGAGAGAGCTGTTTTACTTTTTGACGCACTAATTTTCCAATAGATGGAGGCCTTATGAGAGTGGGGGATTACAAGTCTCTAACCTCACGTAAAAATAGTGTGAAATTCTATTTTATTTAAAACTCTTCAGAGCGAAATATGAAATATGACATTAGGCCTATTGTATGCTAACAACAGAAGGGTCAGCACCAGTGTTGTAGTCAACACCAGTGCGCCCAAGACCAAGACCCAGTAATTCTAGACCAAGACCAGAGGATCCGATACCGAGACCGTTGGGGAGACCTACAACACTGGTCTGTACATTCCAAAGAGGAATTTTTGCAAAAAAGGTCAAATGCAGTGCCATTTTTTTATTGAATAGTCCTCAATTTGAGCGATAAAATTACGTACACAAATGTATAGACCCATATTGAAATTTTGGCGCCATTTAGGTGTTTTAGGATCTTGCGGAAAAACTCACACAGGAATTAGGGTGTAATTTACATTGGACTTTTACACCGTTTTAATTTTCCGCTTTTATGTTAAGGACTTCAACTATTGGAAAACGATTGCATCGCAAAACTGATTTTTTTTTTATACTAGCCAACCCATCCCTATATTCAACTCCTTATCAAAAGTCCAAATCTTTAACACAAATTGTATATTGACCCAATACGTCATTTTAAAGGTAACATTTTTATTCGCTTGCAGCAACGCGGTTGGCAATCTTGTAGGGAGCGAGCTGTCAAACAGGTTATTATGCTTTGGGACATTTACATGGTACCTGCGGGAAATTTATTTGACATTATTTTCCAGGAAAAGCTCACTGGATCGAGGGTCGAGTCTTCAAAAATAAAGTTAATCAAAACATACACACACACCCACATACAAAAGAAGAAAAAAGCTTCTTCCTTGTAAAGTCCAGTGTATGTATCCTCTGCGGATATGATAATAATTGTGGCTTCTTACAAAGCGCCCATATCTGTCACTCGGTGACACTCAAGGCGCTTTAACATTCACTATTTTCCTGCAAGGTATTATGGAGCTACGTTTTGAAGTATTGGACCTATTCATTTACACAATGCAATGGTTTACAAGGTGCCGTGGCGCAATATGCTGCCTATCAAACCAGGAACACCGGGGCAAACCCCTTCTCTTTTCGATAAGTGCACTGGGTTCCTTTACGTGCATTACACAACACACGGGAGACCTACGGCTTTACGTCCCATCCGAAGAGCGCAGCAATAATGGTTAAGTCAAGTGTCTTGCCTAAGGACACAAGTGTCACGACCGGGACTCGAACCTACACTCTGCTGAACAGAAACACCAGAGCTCCGGTGCCCCCACTGCTCGGCCACGACAAGCCATGATGTCGATTATAAGAAAATTGCCAACATTACACAGAGCAGGCAATTTTAGTTGCATAACATTACTGGATCGGTGCATTAAACACAATAACAAAATATGAATACATGTGACATTAATTTGAGAATCTTTCGAAGTATTGTTAAAAGGACCATGTAACCTGTGACATCACTTGGTTAAAAAAGGGCAACAGAGCCTTGACTTTCTGCAGGCATGATTTAAATTTTGCACACATGATTTACGGAAAACATTAAAGGAACATTACAGAATTGGTAATTGTAAAATATACTTTTGATCACAGATTTACATAAAACTTACACGGTCTAATGATGATGATAGTAGAAAACATCCCTTGAAATATTTCTGTCTGAAATGCCATATTTGATGAGAAATGAATAAACTAATTTTCCGATTGGAGTTTATCGCTAAGTGAGCGTTTTATTCTTTGTTGAATCTATATGATTTCATGCAAATGTGTAATCGGTTTTTCACTATTTTCTCGTGACCCAGATGGCCGATCAATCTCAAACTTCTACAGGTTTGTCAGTTTATGTATATGGTGGATTACATAAAGTGCTTACACTGCCAGCAACTGTTTTGTTAGCAAAAACCAATTCTGTAATGTTCCTTTAATTTTAAAGCCTCTAAGTACATTTTATTTTATTATTATTTTATTTTAAGATCTTTATACAGGATACAAATATCAGCATAACGGCTGTATTGCATTATGGTCCTGTGTCTTAAAAAAGAGAAAGAGGAAAAACATTACTTAAAAAAAACTTACAGTCATTTTATGGAAACTGCAGCTGGCAGAGCACTGGCACTGTTTACACTAATCAATAACACATTTTGCATCTTCTTGAACTTATTCTCTCTTCTTTGGGTCTGCAAATATCAGTCGTAAAAAATTACAAAATTGAAAAAGAAATGCATTCCATCTCGGTTCTTTTTTTTTTATTAAACAGTATACGGCCTCAGGGATTTGTAAACAGAGGCATTGGGGCGAAGCATTCAGACAGCTGATGAAAAAACCAGTTTCCGTCCATCTCGGTAGGCTAGCTGTTATTGTTTTTGTTCTTTGTACAGTATTATGTCCCAGGGATTTTTAGGCGAATGCATTGTGGCGAAGCATTCAAACAGCTGGGCTGATGAAGTTTCTCAGACAAGTGAAATTTTTCCTTCTTGTTTGCTCAGATATGAGGGTAGACTATAAACAAATTACAATATTTGATTAAAAATTAATTAGTTTTTAATAATTAGTGAGTTTGTGCTGTCAGCTACAATCGACAAAAGGTGGCCCGTAGAATTGAATGTTATCACTCGCGACAAGGCAAGTTACGAACTAGTCTCACTCTGCCCCCCCCCCCTCCCCCTCCCCCCTCCTCCCCCCTTATCTCTCTCTGCTCCCACTCTCTGCTCTCAAGCTCACTATGGGCTTACGTGACATTTATTCTGCCTATTTGTTTTGGTGACGAGGCGTACAGAGGCAATGGCGGTGACACAACGAGTGGAACTTCGTCATACAACTATTGCAATCGTTTCTCTTTGAAGGTTTGTTTTTTATTTGAGTATTTGTATTTAGTGTATAATAAAAAAAAACAATTTTTTAAATCATTATGAATCCCCACATCTTTATATAAAAATCTCTCAAATAGTTCTGGTTTGTATGATGTGCATACTCTTAATGCAGATGCATTGTATACTGGCCCGGCAGCGATTTTTTTTCTGCAGCACACGTCGGCTATGGAGTCAACAGTTAAGGGAGAGGCTGTTCTTCATATCCCTTAACAAGACTGAGTGGTGATAAAATCCTCCACCTGGAGGACACACGTTATACAAAAGGGCCCGCTTCTCCGAGGGTTAATTTGATTGCTTCATCTGGATGTTAGATATTCATATTCAGAAAGACCTACATGTGAATGCCAATGTCCCTGTGAGGTGAAATTTAAATGCAATAACAACAGAAGGAAAACCTCTGTATAATCACATTATAAAAACTGCATGAACGCGTCGCCCTGATAATGAAAATGAAATAAAATATTGAAATTGGCCGGTAAGACCTTGTTTATCAATTTACGAGAGCTCAATTTTGTAGTTTCATAATAACATTTTCTTTAAGAAAAAAACCTGACAAACCGTTGAATTGTAAGTTTGACATAAAGACATCGGAAAATTTCCCTCAAACATTTTAAATCAAAACAGTTTTATAGCTTAATCTCAACTATAATATTTCCAAAACAAATTTGTGTATATTAATTATTTTTGCAACAATATAGTGACAAATTTCTCGTTTATTCTGGAAAAAAAACAAGATTTGATAAACATATAGACTTCGCGAAAAACATGACTCGCCAAACATATACTTCAAAACAAATTGCTAAATATAAACTTTCAAAATAACAAGAATCGCCAAGCATACCTTGCAAAAAATATATACTTGCAAAAAAGCAATGTATACCTTTGATACTTTTGGATAAAATGTTTTAAAAGTAGGATAATGATTCACACAATATCTCTTGAAATTGCGTGGTTTCCCTTTTACACGGTGAAATAACACGACGGTCTGCCATTTTGTGGAGTAAAAAATTTGGTTCTACAAAATGGCGGACCGTGTTAGTTCACGAAGTAAAAGGAAAACCAATTCCCACAGGGGTTGTAAACTAATCTCCTCGTATATAAGTAAATTACTGAACCAAATTTAAGTCTTTTTTAAAACAATTCATGTGTATTTGACAAAAAAGACTATGTGTTCAGTTTATGGCTACAAGTTGTGAATAATGATAAAAAATCGAACGTAAGATTCGCATTCAGAGAGTCCGTGCAACGGAAGCGTTGCCGCGCATCAGCGTGGGGAGCTAGCGGGTAAACCTTGGGGGCATGTCCCGTACAGCCGGTAACGTGTCTCGCCGGGCCAGAGAGACAAACCACGAGGGCATGAACTCGGAGCCTGTGGAGGGGTAGGGATCTAGATTATTAATTACGAGGGTTTTACGAGGGTTTTAGTCTGTAGCCCTAGCTATTATCCCCTACCAATTGTCACGTTACGTGATGCCTGCGCTACACACGCGGCGAGACGATGACGAACTTTAAGCTGCACGATAATACAAGTTGGTGTGGATCGGACTGTGTTTATGTCGGTTTTTGAATTACACGTGAGTTTGTGCTTGATGGATATGAAGACTGGATCACCATGCCTCGTCATTGTTATAAGTAATACATAAACAGACCACCAGTCTGCTTACAACAATGTCACGTAAACTTGACAGTTGCAACGGCTGGAAAAGCGTATACGCTGACCTTTGACCGCGATTTGGTTTTGTCACATTTTTCGTTAATTACGTGACATTTTGATGATTTTTTTTTACAACAACCATCAAAAATCTATAGTCTGTAATTCCAAAACACTAAATTAGGTAAACAGTAAGCCGGTGTGTCCCTTTATGTGTATCAATTTGTAACATATTGGAGTCTTAGAGGCCTACGAGCTAACGTATCCACCAGTAAGCTGCTCAAGGCGCTTACAAAGGGTGAGTCGATGGTCGAAGTTCCGAAAGTGTTTTGTTCCACCGTACTGAGTTACACCCCCCCCCCCCCCCACCGGCCACCCCAGCCCCGCCCCGACAAGGGAACGTTGCCTTGGACTGGGCGCTTTGGGCTATAAAAAGCGTTTGTTGTGAAATGAGTATGGTTGGAAAGATGCTTTAAATGTAGAAAACAATGACCCACACAATATATGCTTCAAAAGTGTGTGATTTTCCTTTACTTTGTGAACTAACACGATCCGCCATTTTGTGGAGTCAATATTTGGTTCTACCTCCATGGTTAAGTTCTACCTTCCTCTCCATGGTTCTAGTTCACGAAGTAAGAAACCTCACCTCACAATTTCGAGGCACATGTGAATCACTATATTCTACTTTTAAAACATCTTTCCGTACCATACTTTTTTATAGCCCAAATCGCGTTTTAGTGCACGAACGTACGAGAGCCCATTAGTGCCATCGCAAGTACATATTCAGCGAATCTTGGTTTTTTTAAAGTACATATTCAGCGATTCTTGTTTTTTGGAAGTACATATTCAGCGATTCTTGTTTTGTTTTTTTGAAGTAAATATTCAGCGATTCTTGTTTTTTTGAAGTACATATTCAGCGAATCTTGGTTTTTTTAAAGTACATATTCAGCGAACCTTGTTTTTTTGAAGTACATATTCAGCGATTCTTGTTTTTTTGAAGTACATATTCAGCGAACCTTGTTTTTTTGAAGTACATATTCAGCGAACCTTGTTTTTTGGAAGTACATATTCAGCGATTCTTGGGTTTTTTGAAGTACATATTCAGAGAATCTTGTTTTTTTGAAGTACATATTCAGCGATTCTTGTTTTTTTGAAGTACATAATCAGCGATTCTTGTTTTTTTGAAGTACAAATTCAGCGATTCTTGGGTTTTTTGAAAGTACATATTCAGAGAATCTTGTTTTTTTGAAGTACATATTCAGCGATTCTTGTTTTTTTGAAGTACATATTCAGCGATTCTTGTTTTTTTGAAGTACATGTTCAGCGAATCTTGTTTTTAGCGATATATTTTGGTCTGTAACGGCAGCCATGCCGATAGCAGAGAGTAACGAATTAATTCGTCATTACTTTAATTTCGGGCTTAATTACGATGAAATAATTGCATCGCTTCTTGCAAACAATTATCATAAGCAAACGGCATCTTAACCAGAAACTGCGAGCTCTTATTTATTGGTCTCTTTCGGGGAAAAAATCATACCGATATTGTAGACGTCGCTACCTTTATTGAAGGAGAGTTGCAAACATCGGGGCAACTGCATGGTTATAGGTGGATGCACTTGCGATGCATTCAGAATGGTATCAGTATCGATAGAGAAACGGTGCGCCTTCTGTTGGGAATTAGATCCAGAAGGCGTTCAACAGAGGGCAAGGAGACGGCTTCAGAGACGCAGATATCACGTAAGCGGTCCAAACTTCCTATGGCACTTGGACTCGTACTGAAACCGTATGGAATTTGTATAAACGGCTGCATTGATGGTTTTTCCAGAAACGTGCTTTGGGTAGAAGCTTACGTAACAAGTAGTGATCCTAGTGTCATTGCTGGTTATTATATGAAAACAGTAAGGGCAAAAATGGGGTGTCCGAGAATAATTCGGTCAGACTTTGGAACTGAAATTGGTACAGTTCGACAAATGCAACACTTCTTGAGAACTAATTGCCAAGATGCGTTTGCAGGAGACAGGAGTTTTCTTCAAGGTACCAGTCAAAGCAATCAGCGCATCGAATGTTGGTGGAGTGTATTTCGGAAACATTGCACTCAGTATTGGATGAACTTATTTGAAGAACTTAAAGATGATGGTCATTTCAGTGGCGATTTTCTGGATACATCTTTAATACAGTTGTGCTTCATGAATCTAATCCAAAGTACTATAATGATGAGGCATTCCTAGTTTGACCAAGTCTCAGTAATTTGTAAAAATTTGTATGTGACATCATTGGAAGACGTTTCACTTTCTGACTTTGTGAACAACTACAGGATGACATTGACACTACCGTGAAGAAGTGAAACTCTCACAGAATAGCTTCATCAAGAAATCGGCATGGTCCATTCGGTCGACCTATGGTGATGTACACAGTGCCCCAACTGTATGGAACGTAAGATTATACTGTTCCTGTACAGCATGATGAAGTAGAAGTATGTGAAATTGAGTGTCAGTTTAAAAGTCGATTTCCATGTGACAAGGATGTGTTTAAACTGTGCACTCTTCTGATGAATGAAGCAGGCATTGATAAGCCAAGTCACTTCCTTAGAAGAACTCTACTGCAACAAATATAACATTAATCATGCAGGCAAATGACATTTGAAGACTTTGGTTTGTTTAAAAAGCCCATATAATCTGTACTGTTATGAAGACAAGGGACAGAACTATCAAGATTGAAATATTATTACTTTAAAATAGTGTGGCATGGCATCGATTTACTCTGTTAGTTTCATTTTAAATTCATTGTTGTGTGATACCAGACAGGCAGCATAAAGCCAATCTGGATATGTACTCATTCAGAGTTTTGGTCTTTGCTTGGGCCTAACAACACAGGCCGGGTTTGTATAATGGAAATGACACTCCTTGGTTAGATTCCATCATATTAAAACAATTTATGCATTGATATTTTGTCTTGCTTTTTTTGTCAATTTCCATTTTGAAAGCAATTCAATTTGATACTACCTGCCTGTGCAGTGTTTTTTTTTTTGAAGGTGTATTTCAAAGTAATGTTGATCATAAATTAAATAAATAAAAACAAACACAATTCCGTAATTGAAATTTGCCTGATCACTGGTTCCATTTGTTTTTACGCATACCCCCACCCCGAGCACTTTTCCAAGATAAAAGTAGGCCCCACAATTTTATCCCTTCTGAAAAGAAGGGATATTTATAAAGAGACAATGCACAGCTGACTTTTATCTTCAAAACTAGTAACAAGTTTAATACATTTAACTTAAAAATAATATTTACTTCCAAAAAACAAGACTCGCCAAATATGTACTTCCAAAAAACAAGAATCGCTGAATATGTACTTCAAAAAAACAAGATTCGCTGAATATGTACTTCAAAAAAAACAAGAATCGCTGAATATGTACTTCAAAAAAACAAGATTCGCTGAATATGTACTTCCAAAAAACAAGAATCGCTCAATACGTACTTCCAAAAAACAAGAATCGCTCAATATGTACTTCCAAAAAACAAGAATCGCTCAATATGTACTTCAAAAAAAACAAGATTCGCTGAATATGTACTTCCAAAAAAACAAGAATCGCTGAATATGTACTTGCAATGGCACTAATGGGCTTTCGTACGAACGACTCTAGAAAGGACAATGAGTAATTCCAAACGGCAAAATTTAGAGCGATTTGAAAGCAATGTGCCCCTTCTTTCAGCCGAAAAACAGTAGGCCGTGGCGAATTCAGTTGCCTTCGCTGGACTTTTACGCCAACGCACAGTGGGCCAGCTCGAGGTCAAACTGCGCCAAAATTGTTGTATGTAACTAAATGAATTGCCATTGAGCTTTAAGGGGTTGTATGGCCCGAGAAAGACAATGAAACACATTTCAAAATGCTGTGACGTCACCAAAATGCTGAATTGTGATTGGCTTGATGTTCGGGGTCTGTGATTTGAAATAATACGCATCTTTTAAACAGTGTTGGTGGCTAGAAGAATGTATAAACAGCTTCAATTATCTGTTTTGTTGTGATGAAACTTATTCAATGACTCAATCTCTCCTTCGTAGTAATGGCGTTATTTTATTTGTTGCGGCTGCAAGCTTTCTATTTTCTCTTAAGTTTGTAAAGAAATTCGCGCAGGGTTGCTTTCATCTTCTCTTGAATTTTCTTTGGAATTTCTAATCGTTTTATATCGTGATTTGTTGAGAAAAATTCCATGCAAATTTCAAGTGAAACTTCAGCATTTGAAAGATCTTCCGAAGACCTGACAGCTTCGATCAACAGCTTTCTAGGTAAAGATGCCATTGTACTGAAATAATAACAATAAAAGTAAAACTGGTCTCGATATTACGTATATACTCAACTGATGACCACTGCGAACTAACCAAGTTTGATGTTTGATTTTGAACAGATATTCCACCTTAAAACAACTCTTAAGTAAATGATGACTAGTTGTGCTTTTATAGTCGTAAGGGGCTGTTTGATTTTGAACAGATATTAAACAAAGTCTTACTATTGACATGTATATGGTTTTCTTTCCACTGTAAAAAAACTCCGAGAAGTAAATGATGGTCAAGTCTTTACAGAGAGAGTTTTATCTTTCTTTGATGCTGAAGTATTACAACCTGACACACACGCGAGTCGTACGGGTGGTCATGGTGGTTGAGTCAAAACAATCGTTTTGCGTATAGGGGCCTACCACTTCAAAATGAATTATCTTCGAAAGTCGCAAAAAGTCGCAGCCAATTTTAATTTTAAACTGTTGCTGAAGGTTCAGGCTTTTAGAAGAAGTTAGAATTACAGGGACGATCGGCGGAACTATATTTTTTCTTTGCTTCTTAAGAAAAAAAAATACTTTAAAAAGGCATTTTATGTGGTGTTTCAGGCTTTTTCACGCAGTAAACAGAAATCAAACTGATTATAAATTTAATTTTCATAAAATATAGACTGTGAACAACTATTGACACGGTTTTCATGGCGTTATCTTCTATGAAATGCTCAGAGCATCAAGTTAAAATACTCGTTAGTCTTAACGATTTACGTTATATGTTTTACAATTTTGTGACTATACAAGGGTTCAACCCGTATTTTAAAGTGATTTTGTCATTAATTATTTAATATAATATGCCTCTGGACAACTGGGAACATTAAAAAAAAATAGGAGTATTGATTTTTGAAACAATAATTATTTGCCTATTTTGGCGCAGTTTGACCTTGAACTGGCCCACTGTGCAACGGCTCTTGCATGCCAATGATCGATTCTGTCCAAACAAGACAATGACCATAAAACAGTCGCTGATAACCTGCAACTGTTTTCAAAATGGCGACGTTCAGCAGTGTCACACTTTTTGTCGGATTCTTGGGGCTTGCACATGCCGGTTATTCAGCTGCTCAACGTAAGTATCTTCATTGCAAGTCTGCTCACACACCCGTTGAATTGTTTAAAACGGTTTTAGTGTTGGTCAGTTAACTTGAAGGGAAAATACGTTGTCGTTGCAAATCATGAAATTGGGCTTAGTTGACATGGTTGATGAATTTGTGTGGTACTCTCACTCTAGTCTGTGTTTCCTTTGTCTTTGCCATGCATTGAATGGTTTTTGATTTTCTTACTCCACGTTCAAGATGGTTTTCAATTTAACACTAAACTGAACTGAAATACCAATGGATATAAAGCTTAAAAAGGAACCCTAGCATGCCTAGAGTAGACCCAGTAACTGGGGCGCTGTACTCCTTTTTCGAAAAATTTTGACGTTTATCGGTCGTACTAGCGCCCCAGGAACTTATTGTACGTAACTACATCAATCTTCATTTTACCGGGTGCCCTGCCTCAACCGTGAAACCACGCGGTTGAGGCAGGGCACCTGTCAAACTTTAGACGGGTGCCCTGCCTCAACTGTGACAACAACGTGGAGGGAGGTAGCCTACTAGTACTAGTTGCGATAATCGTAACCCTCCATCCTCCCGACGGTCGGAGACCGGAGGGTTACGAGTCATGCAGTGCAAAAAAGTGGCGAAATTTAAATTTTGACTATTTTGGTCAGACTAGTCACCAGATTTACCAAATTTTTACCACTTTAAAAAAACATGACACACATTCTAAAAACATGAATGTGATCATCAATGTGTCATGAATCCATTCGTATTACTCAAAACATCATTGAGAAAATATTTTAAGAAAAAAAGACAAAAACTTACCAGAGACTGAGCGAAATTCTCATGAAGCGTAGACAATCTCAGGTCCGGTTTTCGAACCTCGCGATTCGTGACCTAGCAACATCTCGACCAATCAGCGTAAGCGGACTCGTCATTGTGTGCATTTTGTTGAGTTGCACAATCACAGGATATTTATGAGGAAAAGTTTCCAGATTGAGCGCGCATTCTGGAATGCTGTTCCTGCAATTAATCAGCGCGAACTGCAGATGGCGCAAATCCGTTAAATACATTAAATGCGTGCACGCACAGTCGCACACAGACAATCGCCACGCCTACATAACGGTTTGGTTTACGCTGATTGGTTGATTTAGGGGAAGTGCGGTCCATGGACATTTCGTTTTTTCTTCAAATAATTTTTCAACGATGTTTAGAGTGTTATGAACGGATTCATGACACACTGAAGATCAAATCCATGTTCTTAGAATGTGTGTCATGTTTTTTGAAAGTGGTAAAAATTGGGCAAATCTGGTGACTAGTCTGACCAAAATAGTCAAAATTTTAATTTCGCCACTTTTTTGCACTGCATGACTCGTAACCCTCCGATCTCCGACCGTAGGGAGGATGGAGGGTTACGATTATCGCAACTGGTAGGCTACATGTTTACCGCCCTCTCAACCGCGTTGTTGTCACAGTTGAGGCAGGGCACCCGTCTAAAATTTGACAGGTGCCCTGCCTCAACCGCGTGGTTTCACGGTTGAGGCAGGGCACCCGGGATCCTGCTGAGAGCGTGATCGCATTGATGTAGTTACATACAATAAGTTCCTGGGGCATACGACCGATAGGCTAAACGTCAAAATTTTTCAAAAAAGGAGTACAGCGCCCCAGTAACTGGGTCTAAAGGAACCCATGACTCTCACTCTGTCCTCTGAAGTAATGCTGCACAAACACAGACTGTGTAGCCAGGTAGCCAGCCCTGGTAGGACGTCAGTATCCATTGCACTGCACTGACGTCCTGGGTGTAAAGCTTCTCTACGATGCAAAAAATGTTCAACTAATGTTTAAAAATATTTTTACCTGATTTAAGAAGCTGGAAATTTCCTCATTTATTCTCTGTGTCCTAAAATACACTTTTGATGGTTCCACAAATAACAATTTTACCCATCATGCCCATGGGTGACATTAGTTCAGAAAATAAGTTGGAGTTCTGTACTACTGTATCGTTGTTATCATCATGTACCAATTGCCCGTGTTGCTATATGCGCACATGCCCGCCATGCATAACATCCCCCGGCCGTCACAGGAATAACGTGCTGCACGAACGAACGTAGCCAACCTCGTTCCCAGGGGTGATCGATCTCGCAAGTCTTCACAAGCAAATTAATAGCTCGGAAGTTACAAGAGAGACGTAAATTTTCATTTTATTTTCTCAAATAATGTCACCCAAGGATCAAATTAGCAGTCTGAACCCAGCCGGCTTTGAATTCCGGACATAAGGAACATGTGAACGAAGCTTTAGCTTCCTCCATCAGGTATAAATATGATAATTAGTAGTTTGAAAATTTTTCGCAATGGTAATTAACCCTTATACCCTGGACTCCGTCGTGTTGTATGCGACGGAGGAGTCCAACCTGGGCTAGGCACAAACACAGACAGGGCCCAATCTCTGAGATCTTGTTTATAAAAAGCCTTCATGTTTAAGTTTTACACAAAGGATTTGCACAAAGGCCACAGAGGCCAGATGGCCTCTGTTGTCTCTTGTCTTGGCATTGGTGCCCCTTCAAAAGTTTCCCATAGACTTTAAGATTTTCCAAATGATTGAAAGTGCCTCTTGCAAAATTGAAATGGCCTTGCCCTCTCAAAGATGCAATTCCAGGGCTAATGTGTATCAAACAAAAACAGAATGCTAATATTCGCAATCATAACCCTACAGTCTCAAAGAATATAGTATATGAATGATAATCACAAATGTGTACAGATTATTTGTTTGTAGGCCTACATGTATTATGTAGTTGCCCTCGGTCCTAGACTGGAGGGTTACAAGGAACCACTGTTTGACTTTTTTTTTCTCAACTTTTTAAATGTCATTTAAAATGTTTTAAATTAACTTCGACAATTTACCAGTTTTTTTCTCCTTTTTTTGCATTTCTGAACTCATGGTCTGCAGTTCCCTGCGGAGGTTGCAATAATGCGCAAAACTCTTACGCACCACGTAGTGGTGGTTTTATAAAGTGACACTCAAGTGTCTGTGCAGGTTTGGTGGTAGTCGTGTCAACACGCCACTTGTGGTGAGGCACTTTTGGCGAGTTGCAAGTACACAGGCAACTATTCCACGGAGTCCCTGGAGTCGTTGTTTGATGGCCCCGGTGAAAAGGAACTGCAAACATTGAAGAAATGAACTCTTTGGATTGATTTGTGGCTAATGCATTTGTCGAAGACCTGTTCCTTTGACATACAAGCCAAGATTTGATAAAAAATAGATTATACTGCATTGTCGTGAGGCCTTTCGACATCTCTCAACAGGATGCTGTTTTTTCGGCTGGATGTGGGTCGATGATTGGCTGGTACCACATGTTATGGCTTTCCAACAGTCTGATTGTGCTTCAGGAACATGACTGTAAAAAAAAGTACAGGCCATTAAAATCTGCCAAGTCAATTAGAAGACGTCCCAATATACATGTATGGGCGTCCAAAGGGATTAATTAACAAAACAAATAATTTAAGGGTAAAAAAGAAAATGTTTGTTTGACTGATAATAATCCCTCACGGGTAAGTCTATGGGAAAAGGATGTCTAATCCTGAAGCAAACTGGTTAATAATGATCAAAGCATCTTCTCTTGGGATTCCTACATGTATGTATTCCACTCCAGGAAATGACGTACATGTAAGTTTGTTTCTGCAAAAGTTGTTCATGGCCTCAGGTTTTACTCCAGTAGAGTTTTTCTCATTGGATAATTTACCTGCTTTTTTTTTTTTCTTCTTTTTAAAAAATGAAATATCGCCTAACTCACAAGGCTGGACGGCCACCACTTCAGGTTGAGGGCTACACTTAACTGATTTGGGCTGTCAACCCAAATCAACTGTCACCAGGGGCACGTTGCCACCTACTCCTGGGGCTGAAACAGGGTTCCCCTTCACAGTCCGTAAGGATGTAGACATGGGTATTATCCACTAGGAGCCTGGCTGGTAGCACAGAATGCACTACCTACCCAACTTTTTACGTAGCAAATAAGTGCCTTGCTCAAGGGCACAAGTTTCATGAACAGGATTCGAACCCACACTCTGCTGTTGACAACACCAGAGCTTGGGTCCGGTGAACTTGGCCACAACACGCCACAAATGTTCATGTTTTTTGTAAATTAGTCTCACATTTTTCAAATTACTACCAAATTACAGGGAAGCTATGTTTAGAGACTCTGGGCCATATTCGAGTTGGCGCATTGGCGGCTATGGTTACGGCTACGACTGTTGCTAAAGACGTAGATACTTCAACGCATCATGACACAGAAATCTAGCCATAGCCAAAGCTGTAGCCGCCAGTTCGGACACCGCCTAATTTTATCCCAACTGGCTTTTGTAACCTATGGTAGATTTAAGCCACAAGGGAAACTGACCAGATAAATTTTGAATAATTTTAGGTGGAACAAAAAGAAATTGACTAGAGCGGGATTTCAACCTGTGACCTCGCGATTAATCTGCGGCACGTCAATCCTGAGGTCGCAGGTTCAAATCCCACTCTACTCAATTTCTCTTTGTTCATCCTAAAACTAGTAGATTTCTCTACATGTTAACTATTACACATGATTGTACCCCCAAGTTTACTATAGTTTATAGATACTTCTTATACAACTTTAATCTGTACTTGCCTTTGAGTTTGAACTTGTAATCGCATCCTAATGTACCTTCTTTTTGAAATTTTAGACAGGACATATTTGCGATTAACCGAGCAAGAGTTTACAAGATTACCTGTTGATGTAAGTATTGTTTTATGTTTCCATATAGTGCATTTGTAATGCTAGGCATCACGCTGTCTGAAATTTCATCAAGGACATTTTCATTTTGCAAAGGGCACTTCCATTGTGAAGCCTAAGAGTGTATTATGGGAATCATTTGAAGGGGCCCTAAGACCAGGCTGGCCTACATGTAAGACCAGGACCAGGTTCCAAGGCCAAGACCAGACCTGAAGGCCAAGACCAGGGCAACAGAGGTTATGGCTTCTGTGGCCTCTGTTTAACTTTCAGGGATGAGAAGAAATTTTAGGCTTTTATCTGAAAATCAGCTGTTATTTTTGTCGTGCTCTTTGTTCTACTTCTCTAGTGCTGAGGACACTGTTCCTAAAAGCTCTGTGAAATCTACACCTCCAGGGTTTACCAAAAGGTGGAAATGTCAATTGAAATAATATTTGGATCTTAAGTCAATAAGTTTAGTTTCAGACTTTTTTTGTAAATTTTGCTTTTTTTATTCAAACCATATTCAAGGGGTGAAATTTATAAAAACATCACATTACAAGTTCTTTTCAAAAACAACTGCCACAATACACGCTGTAGCTGCTATTCGAGGTGCCCGGAAGTCCAGATTCTTGCGTGAGCTCGTATGCTCTCGAGGTCAACCTACACAGTCTATTTGTTGACATATTATTCTGAAGAAATCTTCCTTCTCTCTCTGTAGATCATTTTCCAGTGCTTGATCTGTCTCCTGTTCACAATTTATGGTGTTCTCAACATAGCAGGGCAGTTCAGAGGAATCAAAGCTATGGCAGACATGGAGAAGAAGTAAGTAGCATCTGCTACCCGGCAATAACCTCTATTCCTCTTCCACCCTTAATCCTAATCCTCCAAAACCCTATTCAGTTGTCTGATTGCGGAGGATTAAGGGAGTGTCTCAAAAGTCAGGCTTGTTCTTGGTGCAAAAGAACGTTCCCTTGGGCACACACCTGCAATCCATTGGACCGCCAGAAGAACCGTTTACTCAATAAAACGTTTCTACTGTTCCCCAAGGGCTAAATATCATGTCTGTCTGTTCATAAAATAAAATTGTTTGAGTGAAAAATTACTTATTTAGTTAGTGTCAGCCACAGTAGGGCTGTTGTTGTGCAAGGTTTTAAATCAGTTGTGCCAGGCATACATACATGTATACCAATCTTATCAAAGTCAGAACAGAGTTGGCATTATATGTGTAGAGTGGAGGATATTGGAGGATTCTGGCGGTTCTCTAGACAAAGACACTATGAAGTGAGGGTTTAAGTAAATTTACAGAATCAGTAATAGACCCCTTGCATATGACGTCACAAGACCCAAACAGCCTATCATTTCGCTCGGTCCCAGCGCCTTTGGATGAGGTGCTGGGATGGGCTACAAAACACATGCGCATCGGACCATTTCCCCTTTTGACAGCCGGCCACCTCTTTCTGTTTCATTTAATTACGATAGATACAGCTTTCAATAATAATGTTACTCTGTTGTTTAAATCCATTAAAATTATTAATGTCATTCTTTGCATTGTACTAAAAAATATGGCTCAATCGCAACATTCTTCTTACTTTGGTTTAAAAATACGTCTGCATTATTCATGGAGCCTCCATGCTTTATCATATCGTGTGTGTACATGTTGTGATTGTGCTCATTGCGCCAACTGCAGTACAATCTTTCACATCATGCATCACAATCACTACATCCTGAGCAAGAAAGTTTCCATTGTTTATCTCAGCGATGGCAGCCAAAGCAAGGGGTCCATTGCTTACGTTGATTACTGCAGTCAAAATAAGCCCTACATGTACACAAACAAGCACAATATCCCTGACATACTTACCTATTTTTTCATTGTTTCCACTCAAACATGACCATCAATTTTAATACTTTCACATATTGTTTGTACGGTGCAGTGAATGATTTGTCATGTACATGTATAGCATTGCAAAATGATTACCATTTGCTGCTCAAATATCATCATTTGCATACTAGCATTCTGTGTGCACAAAACTTGTTACATGTAGGTCTAAATATAGTGCCATGCAATAGACTACAAGTCTCGTTCGTACTCAAAATATATTTGGGGCCACTTTGGTCATTGTACATTGCTTTAACGAGTGAAGCACACAAACTTGTGCACTTTAACAGGTCCTGATGTTTGAATACACGTGAGACATGCACGGGCTATACGCCTGGACAAATTAATTTCCTGATTGTGTGTTTATTGATTACTAGGGGAGTGGAATGAATTAACTTTTCAAACAGCAAACGATGCACTTTCTTATTGTTGAAGTTGGGTAAAATTGTGAAAAACGCTTTCTTTAAGAAAACTGAGGGGCATTAAAGGGGCTGTGTTGTCATGATCAAAGCAGGCCTGTGGCTGTACATGTAATTATGAACTCTCACCCAGCTACTGCATGCGTGCGTCCTCCCCTGTATCATATATGGGTAGCGCGCATGCTGTAAGTGGGTGAGAGTTCATAATCGAGACGACACAGTCCCTTTAAGTTCAATTCAATATAACAATTTTGTCCGTACTCACATACAATAACAAAAGTCAGAATTGTTGGGCAAATAATGTAGTAAAGAACAAGCAAAGAGTATACGTGACCATTGATAGTGAAAAATAGTGTGCTCGTGGGGAACAGCCCTAGACATAATACAAAAAGAAGAAAAAATGGACAGTAGAGAATGCAAAATGTATCGGTAATGAGCTAATTCATTACAGTAGGTCTTCAATTTAGATTTAGATTTCATGACCAACTAAAAATGCATGTTTTTGTACGAAATCCTTGAAATAGTTGCGTATGTTTGGTTTTAGTGTGTATTTCAATGTTTTTTTAGACACACAATAACAAAACGCGTTTCACTGTATTTGTGTATTCTATATTTGATCAAACTACATGTACACTATAATATGCTATACCTTCACAAGCAACAGAAGACATTGCATTTTTACTGCTGTTACAAATAATCTGTTAAATGCTCTGAGCATAATTTTGTATAAATAATTCTTAAAAAGTGGAACCATAATCATTGATTTTGATTTTCTCCGATTCAATGCAGATCTTTTGACACAGTTGGTAACAGACCGTCTTTCTTTATGTTCCGGCACCGTGGCCAAGCGATGTTTGGTTTGAACCCTTCATGCTCCAGCACAAGAAATGTGGAGAATATAGAGCCAACTACATGACGTACAAAAAGCAGTCTGCGTTCTCAATTTATGTTTCTGACGTTAAATGTAGTGATGTTTGTCAAAGAATGTGTTGTGAAGAGGGGGATTTTGTTCTCTAAAATGCCTTTGAATGCATTGACAGTATAAAAAGACTTGGGGACAAAAATGATAATAATAAAATTATTTCATCAGAAAAACAAAAGTTTCAATCTTAGTTAGAGTTAATTACACTGAGTTTTATGTTCTCTCCCCAATTGAAGGTTGGGCCATAGTTTGAATTTTGTCAACGTAATGCTGATTTATTGGCAAAATTATCAAGAAAGATACAATAAAAGTCACCTGTGAAAGTTACAGCTGAATACAGTGTCTACTTGTTGAGAAAACAGCTAAAAACTGTCATGTTATTTTCACAAGAACATGGAATCCATCCTCGTTTAGCGAGGTGGCATTCGTGAACAGACACCAACCTCAGAAATCTGAGAAATGATTCATGCATGACTCGTCATGCTCGTGCATGAATCTTTTCTCAGATTTAAATGTTTTGGGGTGAAAAAATTATCCAAACAATGTTACATCGAAGACATCCTTTCTCAAAAAAATTTTTACTTCCAACAGCTGCAGTGCTTCTGACCAAGTAAGTTTTCATGGTCATTATTTTGTTGAGTATTTACCAATGACCCTACCTTTAAACGTTTGGTCCAAAGAATGATGAACTTTTAGACAGAGAGTCTGGGTGGGATGCATCAGAAAAGTGAAATATTTTCTTTTGTAGGTTCTTCACCCTGTGTTGCCACAAAATGGCTATCTCGGCAATGTGTCTCCCATTTGGGTGTAGGCGTACGACTCGGAGGGAAACTGCCCCCCCCCCCCTCAATTGCAAGCAGAACAGTGGGGAAAATTCAGGTAGAGCAAGAAGAAAAGAATTGGACGGAAAAAGCGGAAAAAAAACTTTTTACCTGGTTTTAGAAATTGGTACTTTTTATGTGTGTAAAACCTCGTGCAAATCAACCCCTCTGCCCCCCCCCCCCTTAACCAAGAAGTCCCCTTGCATCCATGATTGGGAAGGGGATGGGGGCTGGCAACGATGTTGTTGCGATTCCCTCCATCTTTCAAATCGTCCTCAAGACTTTTCCATGGCTTTTAAAAGGTGCAACAATTTGTCACGGACAGACTTGTGAATGTTAAAAATTGTTTGATGCCAAATTGCATTTTGAACAAAGAAATTATACATTCAAGGATACTTAACGACACTCCAAAGTGAAATTGACCAAAAACCATTTCATCTTCTAAATTTAAAAGCAGTCTCCAGGGTATTCTGTATTGAGCTCAATATTTCAAAATAGTATTTACAATGTTTAGCGTCACCGCCCGCTTCCTTTTTAGAGGCCGCCTACTTTTTTTCCTCTTTTTTTTTTAGAAAAAAAAAGTGATAAATTTTAACGATTTCTGACAAATTTGTTTTTTTAATAAATAAGATTGTTCTTTTAGACTTTAGCACACCAAAAAAACACACTGAAAAAAGCTGGCAACCATGTTGAAAAATAGCCCGGCCGGTTGTCTTGAAAAAATTTTGAAAAAATAAAATAAAAAGGCCCTCCTTCTTCCTTTTTTTCAAAAGCAGGACGCTAAACATGTTTTATTTTTTTGCCTAACGAGATAATAATTTCAGAAGACTACCCGCAGGTGATGCATGATTTAAAGACTTTTCCAGACAATCAAGGAATAACATCCTCCCTTCGTTTCTGCTCACATTGCATTGCAAAATGAAGCAAAATTAGTTTGTTTGTTTTTCCATTTATATTGAAATTGCATTACTGAAACTGACTTAAAAATGAAGGACGATTGTACACCAGAAAGTATGGGAGACTAAAATAAACTGGGTAGAAACACTCAAGAGGGCTTGCAATTTAATTTTTCCCCTCCAAGTAAAATTGCATTTCTGAAACTGACTTAGAAATAAAGGACAATTGTACATTGCAAATGTATGGCATGTATGGGAGACGTTACACACATACCAAAGTGAACCGTGTAAAATAATGTACATGTGCATGTACAACACAGTACATGCATGTATTGTAGAAAACAGTGACAATTTGCTTTTGTAAAGATAGTTTCCACTTTTAGCCAGAGTTGGAGGTGAAACTTTGTGTAAGTGCATAATTTGTGCATTCTATCTGGACATATTATAGTAAAATCGCAAGTTCCATTAGGTACTAAAGCTTGACATCACAACAGTGTAAAGTCGGCCATCTTTACGGGCAATGATAGTCATTTTTAAAATGCACATTTATGTATCACCTGAAAGTATCCCGCAATGCATACAGGAGTTCTGTCAAATTCCTTGCAAGATCTGTCGCTGAACCACTTGGCTGTGTAGAAAAATTAGAACAGTTGACGCAGACCAAAGCCGAAACCCAAGTTGCCCGTTAAGATGGCATCTATGAAAATGATGTATAGATTGTAGATCTTGTTTGTATTCAGTGATGTAGCTTAAGGGTAGAGTCATTGTTTGTCAACGTAATGCTGATTTATTGGCAAAGTTATCAAGAAAGATACAATAAAAGTCACATGTGAAAGTTTCAGCTTTTACAGTGTGTACTTGCTGTGTTTTCACACGAACACCAACTCCATCCACGATTAGCGTGGTGGCAGTTGGTACTAACCACTTCTCTGGCGGCAGCATTCCCGAACGGACACCAACCCTTAGAAATCTGAGAAACAATTTATGCATAATTCGGTTCTCAGATTCTAATGTTTTTTGGTGTTTTTTTTTTGGGGGGGGGGTGGAAACTATCCAAGCTATATTACTTCAAAGGGAATCCTTTTCAAAATAGTTTATGTCAACATCTGTAGTGCTTCTCACCAATTTAGTTGTTATGGTTATTAATTTTGAGTACTCTATGCATGACCCTACCTTTAAGGGTGGTTTTGTACACATTCTGTTTAATTGTTGCAAACAAAAAAAGGGTGATTTGTGAGCTTCTATTTTCTCCACCTAAGACAGTTACTTCTTGAAGATTGGTATCAACTTTATAATCAGAGAGCTTTCACAATAAAACTAATCAATTTTTGTTTATTATTTTTAGTCCTGCCCATAGTCGTAACATTGGTTCAATAGGCACCTTAACTTGGGTCATAAAGGATGTGTCCATGTATGAAAGTGACCCCGCTGTTTGATCAGGAACAGGGGACATCCAAGGAAATTTTCCCCAGATTTTATATCAAGTTTTTTTCGTGAAATTTTAGATTATTAAAGGTGTCTTACAGGATTGGTAGAGCTGACAAAATAGTTGCAGACAGTGTACATGTTTTTTGTGATCAACCATATTCATGAAATAACAAACATGGGAAAATTTGGTCTTAATCTGTTGTATGACTCGGGAGAAAATAGTGAAAAACCATGCACAATTTTCAGCATGTAGTTGTAAACACATTGTTCATTAATTTTGGTTTTAACAGCCAAAATCAGCTGTTGCATTTTTTTCAGATACAGTTTTCTTGAACATGACTTAATTTCAGAGGGAAAAAATTCACAGAAAAAAACGGTTCTAGTACAAACTTCATTATCAGTAAGCTTTCAGACTAAAATTAAACAATTTTGTCTTTTATCTTTACTAATCCTGTATAATACCTTTAATTGCAATGAAGTATATGTACACAGACATGACAAACATTTATTAAAATAATGTAGCATCCTTTTTCAATGAATTAGAATAGAAAGGAACTTTACCAACGAGAAGACAACTAATTGTTGTGTCTTCAATTTTATCAGGTGTTTACAGCTGATGTCACTGTTGTCAACAAAGAGAAAAACAGGTGCAGTAGTAGTCTCCTAATTTGAGTTAAATGTCAAATTAAACCAGTGACAAATCGTCTAAAACAATTATGCCCAATTTGCTATTCTGGCCGATGTTTTATAACGGTTGTGATTGTTATGAAATAAATATCAAGAAAACACATACACAATGTTGGTTGATTCAGCAACTTTGTCAACTGTACATTTGTTAACCTTTAATTATCCTAAATTCATCAGAAGAAATTTGCTTTGGTGTAAGCACAGAGAAGTAACAAATCTTGTTAACATATTAAGCTCAGTTTGTTGTCCCAATCTGAAATTTGTTTTTACTGGATACATGTACTTGATTCTTTTGAACATTTTCATTGTATCTCAAATTTGTCAGACCTGTCAACTTCTCAAGGTGTTCCGTAGTATGTTAAATGTACATCTTTCCAGTTGATTAAAAAAATAGCGTCTGATCCCATTTCAATAATTATGTAACGCCCAAGTATATCCTTGTTAATTGATTGCAGATCAGGTAGCACTCGTTAATCAAATCACTAAATGGCTTATGTCATAAGGGCTTATGTCATAAGCGTGCTTTTTTTCCCAACCCATCGTTTATTGCACACTAGACTATGACATGGGTTATACACAGCAAGTACCCAATTAGGCCCTGGTCGTGGATGCCAGAATACAATCTTTAACAGTCTGTTTATTTGCAAATCAAATGACAACCATTTTGGATTTTATAAAAAAAAAAAATGAAGATTTCTTTCTGGCATTCGAGCAATTAACAACTGTTTCTTTTTTTTTCTCGCTTCCGCCCATTGCTACCTAAGAAAATTTGTTTTAAACAATAGTAAATCATGAATAAAATGAAATAAAATAGAAAAAATATTTTCATTTGTTGAAGACGGAATTTTATAGTCAAATCAGATTGGACTCATCTTTTTGAATGGAACTTTACAAATTTCAACTCGTGAAAATGTTCTCACCATTGCACTCATAAACGTTCATTATTTGTATACTTTTGCATGTGGATAAAAGACACATGTATGTAAACACCTGCAATCAGGGACCTCTTGTACAAACTTTTTGGCAACAGTTCCAAGTGGTTTTGTACACACTTTCCAACTGGGGACTTTCACCCAACTGGGAACCCTATTGCCCCTTTCGTTATAGGTCCCCGGTTTGAATGAGTACACCTACATATGTACCCACCCCTGCTTTGTATGGCTGTTAAAACATGTTTTGCTCTACCCCACTATACCATGTACAAGTGGCAATTAGCAGCATGCTTAACATAAAAAATATCTGCTTTGGTAATTTATCAGTAAAACTGTTTAACAATCCAAATGAAAATTTAGCCTTGATCAAGGCTGTCTTGCGCTATCCCTTTACCTAGCGGTAGTTATTCACGCACGAAGTTCGTCAGGACAATACACGCGCGCACACACACACACACGTGTAAACACCTGCAATTGGGGACCTCCTATTGTTCCTCTTTTGTTTGTACTAACTTTTTGGCAACAGCTCTCATTGGTTTTGTACACACTTTCCAACTGGGGACCTTTCCCCAACCGGGGACCCTATTGTCCTCTTTTGTTATACATAGGTCCCCGGTTTGAATGTGCATACCTACCCCACTGAGAAAAATGTACCTGTGTACATGTGTGTGAATATTGGCGTAGATGTGTGTGTGGGTTGCCACATGAACTGTTGTGGGGACTTTTACACAATGGAACAAAGGTCCCCACACTGTTTTTCTTTGTTAAACTGGGTCCCCACAAGGTAATCCTTTAGAAAAGGGAATAATAGAACAATAGGAAGTCTCCACAATGGTGTGTGCAAAAGAACATGAGTGCATGTATGGATCCAAGCAGTGAGTGTAGGTGTGTGCTGGGAGTGTACATATCCCATACATGCCATATGCTAAGCGGGGCAAAATGCAACTATACCGTTCCAGCCCGCGCACCTTGATCAAGGCTAATGGGAAATGAGTGAAATTTAAATACGACAATGTCAAGCTAGCTAAGTAGAAAAAAACTGATCTTATAGATCTTATAATGTTCACCGTTGTCAACCTGTCGCCATCTTAGAGACATAAGGTCTTCAAATCCAAATGTCAGTAACATTAGAATTATTACCTAGAAAAATATCCAAAAGGCCATTTGTGAGTTAGATATATGCTTCATGTCTGATACAATAACTTGACTGGTCACAAGTGAACACTCCAATTGAATTCCCCTCAGACTTCATCAAGTTTTATCACGTTGACTGGTTTGGGGGAAGCTTTTGTGTCACAACCGCCAGATGGGCAAAGCCTGGTACCAATGTCTGATCATTCAGAATTGTGTATGGGCATTTGTCATCTCTTACTGGTCATTGTACAAGACATGATTCAAATCTACGTGAAACTCGAAAATGACTTTATAAATAAAGCAACTTGTAATCAACTTTTTGACCTATGACCCAGCAGTGTCAAGAAGTTGAATATGTGAACACGGTGTATTACATAAATAAAGCAAAATGTAAATAACTTTTGACCTACAATCCAGAATAATGCCCAGTTTAGTCATGTTAGTGGGAAAGCTGAGTGTATTGTATAAAATACAAGTTTCTTCTACAATCACATTCATGAGAAATATTATTTTACTAAAGTCAGCACACAGCCTACAAGTAGAAAAGAACAATCCCAAAGGTTATTTTAACACAACAATTATACTTGCAGAAATAAAAATGTGTGATGCCTGGGAACTTTTCAAAAGTGCTTTACAAAAGCAAGATGGTAGCAGGAAACCAGTCACATGCATTATGCAGCACTTAGTATTTCAGTTGGTAACCAGTTTCCTTTTGGGAAAACCTTTGCAGATTTTTGACTTTGGGTCATTTTCATGCACGCATTAATTAAATTGGATTTAATTACCCATGCACCTTTCTAAAAATATAGCAATTACATAAAATGTTGCATCCTGATACTTAACCACTTGTCACAGACTCTTTTGACCTGACCAGGGCCCAATTTCATAGAGCTGCTTAAGCCCCCAAATTAGCTAAGCACTAAACAATTTTGCTTACCAAAGTGGAGTTACCAACCAAAATGTAATGTCACATGTACCATTTTCGACTGGTATCCTGCTTCTTTTCGCTTAGCAGAAAAATATTAAGTACTATTCTCTGCTTAACATGTTGACTGCCGCCTACAAGTATATTCGTACTTACAGGTTAGACGAATTCTGCCACTACGAGTATACTCGTAGTGACGAGTATACTCGTAGTGAATGAAAGGGCTTTGTATTGTTATTTAAATACTCTGGCATCACTGAGCATGCAACACATATGCTTCTGGCAGTGGTGAGGACATCGACCTTAGAATGTGCATGTTAATTTTTTGTTGTTGTATAGTACCTATTTGGTATGCGCGCATGCGCATCGCACTTACGCGTGCATGCGAACCACACTTGGCAAATGGAAACGCACTACGAATATAATGACCAGCAGTCAACGTGTTAAGCAGCTCTATGAAATTGGGCCCAGTTAAAAGCCACGGCCAACCATGGAGGTAGTCTACCTCCATGGGCCAACATTACATATGTCCAGGCGTGTCTTGGCCATGGCGTGTCATGGCCGAGCGGTCTAGTACACTGTACTCAAGCAGTGGTCACCAAGTCATCAGGGTGTGGGTTTGAATCCCGGTCGGAACACTTTTGTCTTTGAGCAAGACAGTTCACTATAATTGCTTCCCTTCACCCAAGGGTAAATGGGTACCTGTGAGGGCACAGATGATTTCTGTGATTCTTTTAGTTTGAGGCGATACTTACTCGCCAGGCAGGGAGCCCAGTTGGTTTAATTAAGGAATTAAATAAAATAGCCCAGTGAGCAGTGTAATTCATGCACCATGAGCGTCAAAATTGGCAGTTATCGGCCCATTATAAATATCCCTTAATATTGTCATCCAACATATTCTGTTGGTTAGAGTGGACTTACCATCATCACAGCACAGTATCAAATTTGTTTGCCAACTAGTGGATAGCTATCGGTGCAATTAAAACCATTGCAGTTCAAACTGTTGCAACTATTGAAAAGCAATGATTGTTTGAAAGACACAACCAAAAACATTATTGAAAAAAAGAAACCTTCCACTTAAAGTAGGCGACAATTCAAGGCTGCCCATTTAAAAATGGCGGCGTATGTTTGAAAACAAAAACAAACTTGTTTTGAAGTCTTGCATAGCCAACTTTGCCATGCTACAAATTGTTTTAACAACATTAGTATCCAGAAGGCTTCCTAAAAAGTACAACAAAAAGTTTGCAACATAAGTTGAACTGAAACAAAGTATTTACAAACCATCAAAACATGTTGATATTTAAATATAATGGTATCTTTCACAAAAGTTCCTTCACTTATTAACATTTTACTATTAAAAAACACCATAAATATACAGACCAAAATACAAAAGCCAATTTCTGTGACCAGTAGGCGACCAGTAACATCAAAACTCAATTAAAAACTTAACTCTTTCACACGCTTTCTTTCTAGCGACTAAAAATAAAGATCCCACGGCCACACAGTTGAGATATATAACCAAACCAACATATGAAGCTAAACCACAAATCACAACCATGCACGTTCTATAGTAGCACAACCATGCACAATCTATGGTAGCTGTCGGGGTAGGGGTAGGGTTAGGGTGAGGGTTAGGGTTAGGATTAGAATTAGGGTTAGGGTAGGGGTAGGGGTAGGGTTAGGGGTTGGGTTAGGGGTTGGGTTAGGGGTAGGGTTAGGGGTTGGGTTAGGGGTTGGGTTAGGGGTAGGGGTAAGGTTAGGGGTTGGGTTAGGGGTAGGGGTAGGGTTAGGGGTAGGGTGGGTTTTTTTTTTTAAAGAAAACAAAGTTAGGGTTACCAGCTGAGAAACAGGGAACCAGTGGCAGCTACCATAGAACGTGTTTGGTGATATGCCTCCACAGTTTTCAGAATGGGAAAAAGGACTCTTGAGGGCGCTATTGTGACCAGTTTTTTAGGTGGATCGCAATTTGCAAAAATTAGGTGAACAATTAATGTGTCCATATGATCAATTTATCACTAAAAGAAATGTGCATGAAAGGGCTAACTCACCACATGGAAAAGTGTATAGACCATGTAACCTCTGACATCACATATTCACAAAAGAGCCAAAAGGCCTGGACTTCTTGCAGGCTCGATGCGATTTGTACACAGCCCAATGGAAGAAACATTCAATCTTACATTTTAGGGAGATTGCACTGTCTGATTTTTATCAACTTTTGATATGAAGCATGGGGGCACATCTCAAAACTTGTTCAGCTGTTACTTTGATAACTCTTGAATTTATGCATGAATTGTGACACAAAATGTCACAAAAATATCAACTTTTCCCTATGACCAGTGTAGTATCTTGCCTGCCAGAAAGGCTCTAGAATGCACAAGGTCACTCTCTTTGTTAACAGAGGTTACATGGTCTACTGATGAAAGGGGTTTGACAGACAAATGTTAAGATTTACAAACAAATTAATACAAAGAAGACCCCCATGTGGGAATCTTTGTGAAATGTAAAGCCATTATCCAAAAAATGATGTGTTGTTTTAAACTCTCATGTCTCCAATGCCTTATTATGAACATGATAAACCACATACATGACATAGCGTTAACATGCTCACAGCTGAAATATATATGACATGGTTCTTTTCAAACTACGTGTAGGTGACCACAGAGAGTGTACCCCTCCAAGCCTCCAGACCAGGGCTCAATTTCACGGCTCTGCTTACTGCCGAATTCTGCACTTGCGATCACCGTTCTCTGCTTTACTGTTCAAGCGCCAAATTTCTGCGCTAGCTGTGTAAGTGAAGAATGCCTAATAAAGTGGAGTACGCATGCTTACAAGCAAAAATTCCCTGCAAACCTGTGAAATACGCTTGACGTAAGTGCAGAATTTCCTATGCGGAATTACAGATCTTTTGCTTATGGTAAGCCATAATATTGGGCCCTGCTCTCCCTTGAAACCTTTTAACTCCTTGGCTTCCTTGTAACCCACCATTTTTTTTTCACAAAGATTCACATCATATTCGGTTCACTTATCAAACCTAAAAATTTCTCTCATTGTAACCTGATTTTAGTTTTTATAAAAAAATATGTTGATTAATCTGTTTTCCCTCGTATAAGAGTTGAGTTCTGCATGTGTAACACTAGAGTGACAGAGTGCAGAGTTCCACAAAGCTCTTAAAGGCAAGATTTCATGTTTGTGTAGCCTCATCAGGGCAAGTCCTTGTTTGACTGGACGTGACAGCATCATAAAGGAAGCTTCTTCATCTGCTCATATGTAATAAAAAACTGGTAAGATCCAACATTAAGGAAGACAATACAATTATGACAAAAGGTATTAACCAAGACCACCTTCATGGAGTTGCTTCTAGGCAGAAAATTTAGCAATTTTTTTAAAAACCAAAATAAGCAGGATACCAGTCACACAGATTGTACATGTGACTAGTTCTTTTGACTGGCTTCAGTGCAGGGGAACCAACAACAACCCATGCTAATACACAGTTTTTGAGCAAGCACGACTGACGACAATGCTTCTTTTTTTTTTACTGAGCACGTGAAGTGATACGTAGTCTAATCAGCCGTTTACTAGTGTGTTGTTATGTTATCGAGTGATGCACTATTACTTTCAGAAAATCTTGCACAATGTACTCTTGGCCAAAAAAATAACTCAACCCTAACTCCTTCGAGTGGTTTACTAGGATCCTTCCTCACCCATGCATGCCTGTTGAATGAGGGTTAAATAATAAACTGTTTGTAAGCAAGTCAATATGTTGGGATTGCTAACCTCCTGTGAATGGATACAAAAAGTTCCCTTCAGATTTGTTTATTCTTCAAGACCACAACATGTATAAGAGTTCAGCAGTCAAAGACCAAACCAGAGACCAATTTTGCAGAGTACCGAGACCAAGAATGTAATAGAGGCGACAGTAAAGCAAAAACTATAATAATGAAAAAGCAAGCTTACAATGGAAAGGATACAATAATATTCCAAGGGCCGAGTCTCACCCACGTTGGTATAAAGCCTTTGTATAGAGCAAAGAATCCCTCGTACTTGAACGTCTGAAAAGTAGAAGCAAGAAGTGATTTTCCATGTTAAAAAGATGTTACTCATTGAAGAGAGGGCAAAATTTCACTGTGCTGCTTGCCATAATATTCTGCCCTTACCTCGCCATTTAATGCATGCAATTTTACGGCCATAAGTGCAGAATTCTGCAGGAAGCAGAAACATAAAAATGGGCCCTGATGCCCCAAGTGTTCCTTTTTTTGCTCTACTTTTCTTCTTCCCCTCCACCCCCCCCCCATATTTTTCAAGGCATACCACTAAAAGCCATTGCTTATTCGACCTGTGCCTCCAGATTCCAGAACTGTCACTTTCATTCTGTACTGTAAACTGTTCCGTTTGGAAATAGATGTAATGATAGTTCCCAATAGACGCCATCTTTACAGGCTTTGAGCTCCGTCAGTGTTCTAACTTCTTACTCGGCCAAGTGGTTCACCAACCAAATCATGCAAGGAATTTGATCAATCTCCTGCATGCCGCATGTGGTATTTACGCATAACGCAGAGTTGCCCATTCAAAAAAATTGATTGACTTGCCCATAAAGATGGCCGACTTTTACACTGTGTGACGTGAAGGGAGAACTATCTATTATTGATTTGATTTCACAATCTTTCATATTATGCATCAGTTTACTATGCAGTGTCTAGTAAGGCCCCCAAAAAAGGGTTCTGTTTCCGGTTCCTTGACCTACCCTAGTTTTACGCCGCGACCCTAAACTTTTTATTCGGCTTAAAAAAAAAACCGGGGCAAAAAATTAAATAAATAAAAATTACCTGGAAAAAAATGTCTGACTTTAACCAATTTAACATGTTTTAGGCAACATTGAAATAAAAACCAGAAAATTTACAGATATCTCCGTGATTTGAGCCTGCGATGTCCTACGACTCGACTACGAGCGAAAAATACCCACAATTCAATACGCAGTGCGCACGTGTGTACATGGCGCTGTGTGAAGCGCATTTCATGGATTTGCACAATCTGAAGATTGCGCAAGTTTTTGCCCAATCGGCCGCTTGAACTGCCAATCTAAAGAGCGCAAACTTAAGGTTGCGCAAATTTTGCATGGTCGGGCAGATTAACTGCCAATTCTGCAGATTTGCCTAATTCGCTGTGCAAATCCGTTGATTGCGCTCAACACATGAATGATCGTGGACGTATCGTCAATCGTATCAGAATAAAATAAAAAACGCGAAATAAAAAAACTTTCCGACCTACCGACCCTATTTTTAAATGACATGCAATCGGAAACAGAACATTTTTTTGAAACATTATGCTCTGCTCGTCGTCAGGAGAGGGTGAGCAAAGCATTATACTGCTCGCAGCTTTGAGACCACACAATGTCTCTTTTCAGAGCCAACACTCCTCCCAAAAGAGATTTACATAATGGTTGTACCCACAAGTTTACTAGTAATAGTTACTTCCTATCAACTACACGATGCAAAGCTTCAAAAATCACTTACATCCTGCGTGTTTAATTATTTGTATTTTGTATGTGAATCTGTATCCACAAAAAGCAGGTGGGAAATGCTCTACCATAATAACAAATAACACGTACGATTTGCGAACTGGTTCCTGCTAATTTGTTTTCTCAGCAGAAAATTGCTAAGCATGATTCTCTGCTTAAGCAGCTCTATGAAATTATGCCCAGGGCCCAATTTCATGGAGCTGCTTAAGCAAAAAATAATGCTTAATCATTTTCTGCTAAGAAAAATTGAACAGGATACCAGTCACTGATAGTACATATGAAATGGTATTTCAGCTGGTAACTTTACTCTGGTAAGCGTATTTTGCTGTTAATACTCACCTTGACCAGACAGTCCAATGAGTTCTTGTATATGTGCTGAGCTTTACTTGAGCAACCTCGTAGGTTTCTTTGGTTCATCAGTCGTGTCTTGACGACATCGATAGGTGTTGACGCAACTGCGCCAGCAAACCCAGCGACAAAGCTGGCACTGGGACAAAGAATGGATTGAGTGTTAATGACTGTCTCCCAGAGTTTGCCCTGGCTAATGAGATGAGCAGGTGGTAAAAATTGAAATCACAGATTGAACTAAAATATACACTCCGTATTAAGATGACGTTAACATTGTACCTGCTCATGTGTAACATAAATGGTAAAGTCGTTAAGCCATTGTTTGACCTCCAAACAGGGAAAAAAAATTCAAGTTTTGCACTTGAGAGTTTTTCCTGCAAGATTTTCTTCAAGATGGCAAACAAAATTAGGAAGGACGACGGTGTGATTAGCCATGGCCCAGTTTCAAGGTGCTGCTCACCACAGAATTCTACGCTTCTGGTACCCTGTACACAGTGCAGAATTCTACGCTTCTGGTACCCCGTACACAGAGCAGAATTCTACGCTTCTGGTACCCCGTACACAGTGCAGAATTCTACGCTTCTGGTACCCCGTACACTGTGCAGAATTCTACGCTTCTGGTACCCCGTACACAGTGCAGAACTCTACGCTTCTGGTACCCCGTACACAGTGCAGAACTCTACGCTTCTGGTACCCCGTACACTGTGCAGAATTCTACGCTTCTGGTACCCCGTACACAGTGCAGAACTCTACGCTTCTGGTACCCCGTACACAGTGCAGAATTCTACGCTTCTGGTACCCCGCACACAGTGCAGAATTCTACGCTTCTGGTACCCGTACACAGTGCAGAATTCTACGCTTCTGGTACCCCGTACACAGTGCAGAATTCTACGCTTCTGGTACCCCGTACACAGTGCAGAATTCTACGCTTCTGGTATCCCGTACACAGTGCAGAATTCTACGCTTCTGGTATCCCGTACACAGTGCAGAATTCTACGCTTCTGGTACCCCGTACACAGTGCAGAATTCTACGCTTCTGGTACCCCGTACACAGTGCAGAATTCTACGCTTCTGGTACCCCGCACACAGTGCAGAATTCTACGCTTCTGGTACCCGTACACAGTGCAGAATTCTACGCCTCTGGTACCCCGTACACAGTGCAGAATTCTACGCTTCTGGTACCCCGTACACAGTGCAGAATTCTACGCTTCTGGTATCCCGTACACAGTGCAGAATTCTACGCTTCTGGTACCCCGTACACAGTGCAGAATTCTACGCTTCTGGTACCCCGTACACAGTGCAGAATTCTACGCTTCTGGTATCCCGTACACAGTGCAGAATTCTACGCTTCTGGTACCCCGTACACAGTGCAGAATTCTACGTTTCTGGTACCCCGTACACAGTGCAGAATTCTATGGGTCAGAAGCACAGAATTCCATGGTAAGAAGAGCCATAGCATCTTGGTGTACTCCCTTCCGAATACTCTTTGCTTGGAAACTTACATGAAGTGAGTTGACATGGTGTCTCCTAGCCACTTGTTGTCGATGATCCACTTCTTGAACCAATCGTAGACTGGGAGTTCTACACCACAGACCACTGCTGCTCTCTGTGCTGTGGGGACCACACCCTGGCAACATCAATTGGAGAAAATGATAATAAATATAAAAAACTAACCCCCTTGGTATTCTTTAACAAGCTGCTTCACATGCTTTAAAATGCTTCAGACTCAGCTCAAATAAAATTGGTCTAGACTCTGATAAAACTGATTATGCCTGGTCCCATGCTAAGCACGGTTGGTTTGGTTGGCAGTATTGATTCCATCACATTCAGGCAAAACCTTCGGACTCAGATTAGATTGGTATGCCTGGCACCACGCTAAGCATGGTTGGTTTGGTTGGCAGTATTGACTCCATCACATTAAGGCAAAACCTTCGGACTAAGATTAGATTGGTATGCCTGGCACCACGCTAAGCATGGTTGGTTTGGTTGGCAGTATTGACTCCATCACATTCAGGCAAAACCTTTTGACTCAGACTAGATTGGTATGCCTGGCACCACGCTAAGCATGGTTGGTTTGGTTGGCAGTATTGACTCCATCACATTCAGGCAAAACCTTTTGACTCAGACTAGATTGGTATGCCTGGCACCACGCTAAGCATGGTTGGTTTGGTTGGCAGTATTGACTCCATCACATTAAGGCAAAACCTTCGGACTAAGATTAGATTGGTATGCCTGGCACCACGCTAAGCATGGTTGGTTTGGTTGGCAGTATTGACTCCATCACATTCAGGCAAAACCTTTTGACTCAGACTAGATTGGTATGCCTGGCACCACGCTAAGCATGGTTGGTTTGGTTGGCAGTATTGACTCCATCACATTAAGGCAAAACCTTCGGACTAAGATTAGATTGGTATGCCTGGCACCACGCTAAGCATGGTTGGTTTGGTTGGCAGTATTGACTCCATCACATTCAGGCAAAACCTTTTGACTCAGACTAGATTGGTATGCCTGGCAACACGCTAAGCACGATAGGTTTGGTTGGCAGTATTGAATCCATCACATTCAGGCAAAATCTTTTGACTCTGATAAGATTGGCATGCCTGGCTCCATGCTATGCATGGTTGGCTTGCCTCTGAAGTACTGAACCCATCCAAATTAAGTAAAAGTACACAGAGGGATTTGGAAGAAATTGTGAGATAAATAATCATTATTCAAATCTTAGATTATCTGATTGCATTTATTTGTTATCATGTAGTGGTACAGGTTTGAACAAACTTTAAAATACGTGTAAATTATCATCTTTATGAAAATTGTTCCCTGATCATATTTCTTGACAGAAACTCACCCGCCATAAGCCCCTCGTTCCTTCCTCCTGGAAGATGTTAACAAAGGAGCTGATCATGCCATTGGTGTTGGCGAAACTGGCGCCCTGCGCCTGCATTCGTACCTTCAGCACATCAGTTGGGTTGGCAATAGACGATGCCAGCACGCCGGCCGTTACACCGCACACCACGTTGACGAGTAGGGTCTCATTTTCGGGATTTTCTACCAGGAGTCTCTTAAAGGAGTGGTAGCAGCCCATTTTAATTGTGCCGTACGACGCCTGGCGTAGGATGGCCGGTCTGATTCTGAGGGAGAAGCGGTGAGGAATAGATTGGTAAGGAAAGAGTACATAAAATATAATATATAGTATGATCATGATAATATAGTCTTATACAGCACACGTATCTACCATCACGGTCAGCCATTTTGTGGAGTCAAATTTTTAACTCCACAAAATGGCTGACCGTGTTAGTTCGCAAAAGTAAAAGGAAAACCAAACAATTTCGAGGCATATTTGTGTGGATCATTGTATTCTACTTTCAAAACATCTTTCTAACCAAATGCATTTTATAATAAAGGTTACAAATGCTTTTTACAGACCAACTCGCCCGATCCAAGGCAACGTGGATCTATAAGACAGGTTTTTGAACAATTTTGAATTATGAGACCAATTTATGTAGCGCCTTATAAGGGTTTACAAGTTGCTGCGGCACATGCCAGGTATACTGCAAACCCCTTTCTCTTAGCGATGAGTGTAACTGGGTTTTTAACGTGCATTATACAACACACACACTTTACATCCCATCCAAAGGACGAAGCAATAGTGGTTTAAAAGTGTCTTGTTTAAAGACACAAGTGCCATGACCGGGACTCGAACCCACACTCTGCTGATCAGAAACACCAGAGCTTGAGTCCAATGCTCTTAACAACTACATGAACACCATGACAAGCCACTATCAGCCTTTACTATTCTCCATGCTCTCCCACCATTGAACCAAAAATGTGTCAGACTACGCTGCACTTCCAGGTACAGGCATGCAACTGAAACTTCACCAAAAAAGAGGAAATTTCAAAATTTCAATGATTTTGTACAGTATTTTCCAATTTTGAATGGTAAAACTGAGAAGAAAAAAAAAGGAAATCAGCTTATCCGAGGAAAAGTTGCATGCCTGCAGGTATGGTCATTTACTTGTGCAGAGCTGAATCCATCAAAATCAGGTAACATTGCAGGAAGCTACAGATTGACCTATTGACCCCTTACATGACCCAGAACGCACCTCCACACAATGCATGTCTACCATTTCCGCCATTTTAGGAGTCCTTTGTGTATATTTTGACTCCCAAAATCGCGGACAACATAGGCGAGTGTAAGTGCAAAATGAGTCAATAAACTCCCACTGCATTTAACTTTGATCTTGTCGAATGCATCAGAATTTAACAGCCTGTTGTTAACTCAATCCACAAGTTATGGTTTTTGATGAGAGGTCAAGAGGTTCATCCCAGGGGCATCTCCAGGTAAGCCTGTGTTTGAAGAGGACACATTATGCAAATCCCTGAAAGTTTTCTATAGTTGTTGGCACACAACCATTCAAGAACACTACGTATATATACCACCCCAAAGATCCATAATCTGCTGCAATGGGGACGGGGTCAAATGTGACAAAGTCAATGCATATTTTTTAGGTGAACTCTCCGTCACGGTGCAGTGCAAAACAAAACCAATATCTGAGAATAACAATACAAAAGGGCCTTCCTAGTAATTTATTGACTCTGCAATTTTGAAACTTTTTTTTCAATTTACTAGATATTTGGCACCCTGAACTTAGACCATCGACCTCGATTTAGACCTTCAAGACAGCTACTGTAAGACATGTTTTGGGCTTGGATTTGACACTAGACCACAGGCCCGAGGCCATTGGTTGTAGCATCAGCCCAGTACACTTCTGACCAGACAAGTTCGGTTGTCTTGAATTTTTCAATTGAATATCAATACCTAACTGTAATATATCTTTAATAAAAAAAACAAAGTTTTGTTCAAATGTTGACTTTGACTAGTCTGATAAACATCTTTTAACTCTGTTGAGTATCAAAGTATACACACTCCAAACAAGATAAATCTTCTCTTACTGTTTGTTCAAATAAAAACAGTTTACTTGTTGAACTTTGTAGAGAGCTTCTTTCTCACTTATATTCTGGTCTTGTATAATAAATTCTGGTCCGGTAAACAATTTGAGCTACAAGCCCTACGGTCTTGTGACTTTTATCCCAAATCCGGGCCCGGATTACAAGTCTGAATTGATACAATTCATCAATTCTGCTTAGTGTGAAACTCATGGTCTGTGGGCGAGGGTTTTGAAGGATTCAATGTGGGTTTTAATGAATTAAGGTTTCACATACCCTGAGTAAAGCGCCTTTATGCCTTCCTCTCTGGAGATCTTGACCAGGGCGTGGGTCATCCCTCGGTACTTGAGCTCTTTATAGCTGCTACCCGTCTGCTGACCTTGAACCTGCAGTCGAGTCTTGGTCAAATCAATGGGGAAGGTACCTGAATGAAAGAGGAACAATTGTACAAAGCATTTTGAAAATAAATCTCAACAAATGGGCAGCACTGCTCAGATGAAACTGCTGAATCTACAGAGTTTTACATAAAATAGGAGTTTGCGGACTTTCTACATGGCCCAGCGGTCAAGATAACCAGACTCAAACTCTGGTTAAATTTCTGATCAGCAGAGTGTAGGTTCTTGGTCTTGACACTTGTGTCCTTTCAGCAAGACACTTAGCCATTAGTGCTTTGTCCTTCAGTTGGGATTTAAAGTCGCAGGGTCTGTGTGTTTTTGTACATGTAATGCACAACGTATTAAAGAACCCAGTACACTTTCTTTTCCAATGTGAATACAATTTTTGAATGTGTTGATTTATTTTTGAGTGTGTGAATGTAACTTTATTTGACCATTTAACTGATTGTGATTGCTCCCAATACTACATCAGAAAATATCGATTATGACAATATTTGTTTAAAATCTGAACTACTAAAACTTCCTGGGGGGAAGTAAAAACAGAGTTGACTAGCCCTGTGGGCTACTTTACAAAAAGCTTCAGTACAAGGACCTATTTCCTTTCCACCAAACAGGGTCTGTGAGTTTTTTGTATTGAAACTTTGTCATTGACCCTGAAACTGCTGATTGTGTAAAATGTCTCAATGAGAAAATAGAATTGGGTCATTCCACCAAGTTGGGAAACACTTTGTGACATTTGTATGACTTGTGCATGATTTTAGTCCTGCCCCGTTTCTGCTGTATTTAATCACTGACTATCACGAAAACGGTTTTGCCTGGTACAATTTGTTCCTTGTAATTAGGGCACGAAGTGAATTTGCACAATAATGTATTTGAGTGTTGAAAAAGTTGAAAAATAAACTTCTGGATGTAACATGGACACGGTGTCCGTGTTACATCCAAATCACACATTTTTCATAATAAATTCCATTAAAATGCATTAACCCTCCTACTGTCAGTGACTCTTGGCAACATTTTCCAGTGAGTTGACCAACCATTTGAAACAATTCGACTGCCAAGGTTGTGTACGGTGGCACAGAACTAACTGTGTACTGTGTACATGCATTCCCTCTTGGTATCATATTTCAGGCTGGCATAGTTTATCTATCATTCAAAACCACAGTGAATGGTATTGAATGGTCAAACAGCAAGAGGGTTAAAACAAAATACTTCATCAAACATTTTCACACTCAAAGAAGAATGTTACATGAAATAATTGGGTCAAATAAATGAATTTTTTTCATAATATGGACAAATATTGCACAAAAATCACACTGTGTCTCAACTTAGTGGAATGACCCAATTAGCTGTTGCCAACTGCTAACCATCCCAAAGGACCTACATGTATGGTATAAATGCAAAGAAATAGTTAAAGGCCTAGAACATTTTGACCCTAGCAGATTTGTTTTTATTTTATAAAGTCGGCATAACTTGCTTGTGTTTGTTTTTTCTGTATCTGTTGTTAAACCACGTGCACGAGCATAAACTACCCATAGCACTGAAGGCATTTCATTGACCTTTATTTGAACGGTGATATTTCAGATAAGTGGTCAGCTATCCTCAAGTACATACTGTACATGTACATGGGAAACATTTCCAAGGCAGTCTCAACTGATGCATGCATAATATTGGTATTGTTCAATATTGGTAAACAGGTTCAAGTATTAAAGGGTGTCGTGCACATTAGTAAGGTATTGAAAATATAAACATTCACAGATTTGAACATAACTTACAATGGTGGAAAACTTCCCCTGAAATAGGCTATTAACTAGGTTTGCTTGAAATGTTATAGTTTTTGAGAATGAGTAAAACATATTTTGATATCGTGAGTCCAAAACTTATGTTACAAAAAAGTGAAACATATCAGGTGTTCTTTCACTATTTTTGTTTGACTCAATGACGGATTGAGCTTAAACTTTCACAGGTTTGTTTATTATGTACATGTATGTTGGATCACATAAAGTGTGGATTGGTCTTTAAAAGTTAAATTTTAAAATTGAGAATACATGTAACCTACGACCACTTTTCTTAAATTCATCACTTCCTCCCAAAATTTAAAAATGGTATTTCATATTACTGTATTAAGTACACATTTATATATATATACATTTGTACTAAAAACAAATGGAACATTGGTCTTTACCTTGCACTGTACAAAATGTATGTGAACAGCCACTCTTTAATTTTTAAAGAGATTTCATTTTTATAATGTAATATGACAATAACGATAACCTTGATGCCTCCGACAGAGCTAGCATTTAACCAAGGCTTGTATAGGAGTACAAAATGTAAGACATCACACTCACAGATGGTCTAGTCACACTAGCATGACTACATGTACATGTATACTTATGATACATTATTTTATGAACCCATGGGGTGCCAGCTATTGCTATGATGCCTTTGTACCAACCATCAGGCCTTGCGCAGAAGCTTTTGTATGTAGCCAACTACATACATGTACATGTAGGCTAGCAAACTGTACATTTTACTTGCCCCCAGGAATTTTTAGTAGCCCAGATTTGAAACATGTATTGTCATACATATAAATGTCAGTTTTTACCAAATAATGTAGTGTTAACATGGTTAAAGGCAAAGTATACCTTTGGTTTTTGAATTGTTCGATTGTGTTAATTCTATATAAATGTAGACACAAAATTTCGTTTCAAAATGGTCAGGTTTCTGAGATATCGCCGAATATCTGGAGCGGTTATTATGGTTACATGTATGTCAACGCAGGAAGAATAATCCGTAATTGGAATACACAATCTGAGAAACGTACGTATGCTGAAACGTTTCTCAGATTGAAATGTTCATTTTGAATCCCTCTCTCTTAAACCACATTCCTTAGAAGGAAATCGTTTCTCACTTTGTTATACATATCAACATATTCTGTGCTTCTTACCAAGTAAGTTTCTATGGCCATTAATTTGTTGGAGTAATTACCGAAGGTATACACTCCCTTTAAGGGTGAGCCCTGACCATGAGGGTTCAACACCAACTACATCATAGCTCCTAAGTGTTAATCCCACCTATCATGTGTCAACACCATCAATGACCATAGGGCAAGGTTTATCCAAGTAAACGTGCACAACTGCAGAATGTAACATGTCTAAAGGTCATTGACCTAAATAGTATAGGCAAAGAAAGTATCCACAAAGTACAAGTAGGCCAAATAGAATGGTGAACCTTCACATTAAATTTAAATTGAACATCGCGCCTGAGCACATACATTGTACACCACTGATGGGCAAAATGAGGAAACATCGCACCTTTTTGTATACATTTTGTACATGGGATGGGGCTGATGGTATCATGATGCATCAAACGTGTTTATGCATCTGCCTAGTGCAAAACTCTGTGCCCAAACAAGGTATACATACGTGGGTGGTTTTTAAGTAGGAACTGTACTTGTGTTTTAAAAAAAATTAAAAAGAAAGATAGCAGAAAAGGGATTACAAAACAAATGGGGAAAGCCCACAATGTCGCTCTACTGAAGATGGATGGCCTTTGCCTACCAATAGTGTCTAGTACGCGTGTGAATGTAAAATTAGCATATTTTAAGGGAAGGGCTAATTTCATAGAGCTTCTTAAAGGGTCTGTGTCGCCATGATTGAAGAAGGCCTGTGGGCTGTGGCTGTACATGGAATTAAGAACTCTTATGTAGAACTTTACACTCAGCAAACGCACACACGATCCCCTTAAGAAGATGCGGTAGGAGGGCATGTGCGCTTTCCATGTACAGCCACAGGCCTGCTTTGATCATGACAACACAGCTCCTTGAATCAGGATATAACTTCTTAACAAATTTCTGCAGTAGCAACTATTTGCTGGAAACCAGTCACAAATGGTTCAAATGACAAGGCATTTTCATTTTGGCTGGCAGCCTGTTTCTGGCAAGCACAATTGTTGTGTGGTTTAAGCAACTCTATCAAATTAGGACCAGGTCTGTTCTACAGAACATGCACCTTTATCCTGTCTGACTACAAGTTGTGTGTAACAAGCTATTCATAGCGTCTGGTCCCCCGTGTCTGGGGCCTCTGTCTTGAGAACATCCTGTTTTGCATTAAAAAACATACTGTACCAAACTCTTCACTGAGCTTTGAATAATGTGGCTGAGTAAGTAATCTTGGTTTTTTTTTCCAAACCTCAGCTTAAGCTCTGGCTTAAGCTCCGTTTGATGTTAGAAACCCTGTACCCTCACAAACTAAGGCCTTTTCCCAAACCTCGGCTTGAACTCCGTCTGCAATTTTGGAGCACTCAAAAGTTGCAGATGGAGCCCAAGCTGGAGCCAGAGCCAAAGCTGAGGTTTGGGAGAAGGCCCTAGTCTGTAAAGGTTTTAAAGGAAACAAGAGGGCTACATTGTAACAAACGTTTGCAAGCGGGTATTCTTTAAATTGCCTTACCGAACTCGGCAGTAACAGAGCCGATGCCCCCATAGACAAACGGCCTCCAATCCCCAGCGATCATAGCTTCCGTGTACGCTGAATACGCTGGGTGAACAATGTTCTCTAAGAAACAAATCTCCTTGAGTCTCTCGTGGTCAGTTCCACTGTCCTGATTGCCACTGAATACAGAAAGATACGATGGCTGTCCGTCTCTGTATTTCACCCTGGAATTTAGACTTTCGATGTCCGATAAAAATTAATGCTGACATCAGTACAAACAACACCAAAGTTTGCTGATTCTGAGAGTTGTTCTGTATTTGTTCAGCCTTGTAGAGGATTTATGCCAGCACTCTGGTGGAAATTATCGGAGTGTCAAAGTAGATTCAGCACTTTGAATTCCATGGTCTAGCTGCTGAGAGAACATGATCTGATGAATTCACAAGGTGGAAGCATTTCCATTAAAAGAATCATACATTGGGGAAGAGTTCTGTGGAAAATTGTTATCATTTGGGGTTGAAAGAACTGACGACCTCCGAGGTCGTTGGTTCAAATCCCGCTCTAGTCAATTTTTCTTTGTTCAACCCCCATACTATTTTAAATTTACCCAGTCAGTTTCCCTTGTGGTTTATTACTTGACATTTAAATTGAAAAAGTCGCATCCCCTCAAGGTGATCCCGTGGCTGCTGCTTCCCAGGTTGTATCGTAGACTTGGGTGTGATCCCTAGCTACACGGCAGTTAACGGTTGTATGGCTTCTGACTGGCACCCCCGAACAAAGATATTGACAAAATAGGGAGACCGCCAATATAGGGCTAGATAGCTCAGTTGGTAGAGCGCCGGTACGTTAATCCGGAGGTCGTTGGTTCAAATCCCGCTCTAGTCAATTTTTCTTTGTTCAACCCCCATACTATTTGAAATTTACCCAGTCAGTTTCCCTTGTGGTTTATTACTTGACATTTAATATGTAATTGATGAGTTTCAATCTGAATGAAAGATCACTGATTCCAAAAAGGTGGGTTATACCGTCTGAGCAAACCCCTGTAGTGTAAATACTTTTTTTAAAAGAAGTCAACTATGAACTAGCATGACTAAATACGTGTAACAAATACTGTAGTACTGTAGTACATGTACTAGTAACTCAGCAACTACACAGTTCAAAGTGGACACTTATCAAACTCATTCAGAGGGCATATGACATTATGAGTAAACCAGAAGTCCTTCTTGTCTAATTCTACCTCCATCCGATCCATGCTCTAGCTATCAGCAGAGTCATACTCATTACCATGATTACAGTTAATAATGATAATCACAGCATCAAATTAGTAATTACCATAAAAATAATACTATTTACTAGCCAAGTTCACTCACCAGCATGACAAAAAATCATGTCAATAAGTTCGGCTTGTTGACAGCATGGCATGGCGCATAGAGCAAGGAACAGCAGATTGCAAGTTCGTTGATTGATTGACTTACGAATACGACTGGAGATTAAACATAGAACAAAATAGTGGCCACACCACGGCAGGAATCGTAATACTTTTTACATTTTATTAATGTTAGTTGCCATCATTTTGATTTGAAGATTAATGAATATGTGTGGGGTTTTTTTGTTAAAGAAAGAGCCGTCCGCTACATGGTGTTAGCGTAAAAAGGGTCCATAATTAAATTAGTTTATTGTTATACTAGTTACTACGGCATGTTCCATCATTCCATGTGTGACAGCGCTGCAGGCGCCCAGCGGCTGGCTCGATGGCTGGGCTGATGGATGATGACCTTTGACGATCACACACTGTAGTACAGTACACTCTCTACGCGCACAATTGTTACCTCAATACATGTCAGGAAACAGTCGTTTATCACGGTGTGTTTTTACAATGTACATGTGCTGCAAACGTGATCGCAATTTTTTCAATTGAGGGCGCCCCAGACAATAATACAAACACGGACAATGCGGAAAACACACAAGGAAAATAAAACGATAAAAGGGGGAGGCGGGGCGAGGGGTAGGGGATACTTGCTGGGCATAGTATGCAAGAAATTATTTCGAACTCCATTCGGGGAATTATTGCCGCTTTGGGGGATCGAGAAGGGATATCGTGATTTATTTCGCATGGGTATACTAACAAAATTAATTACCATTCCTTGCTCTATGGTAAGAAGCACTGAAGCCGCTGTTGAATGTATAGCATTTTCAGAAACGATTCTCTTCTAAGGTGGTTTTAGAGAAAGGGATTTTTTTTTTAATCTGAGAAACGCTGAGGAATGAAACATTTCCCAGATTGTGTATTCCAATATTCTTCCTGTGTGGACCACAACCGCTCTAGATTGTTTGCAATTATCTCAAAAACGCTACCACATTTTGAAAGGGAAATGTTCACAGGAATTAATTTTAGTGTATAGACCCCATTGCACAACGCGCATCGCAGAGCACATACACGCGCGTCTCCTGTCCGCCATTTTGGGTGTCAAAACGTGCAAAAGGAATGGACTCCCCATCCCCGGCAAAAAGGCAGAAATGGCCACGCGCATTGTTCGGAGGTGCGTGCGTTAACACATCCATTAGTGCCATAGAGTTATATATAAGTTCTTATATATAACTCTATGATTAGTGCACGTTTTGTCACCCAAAATGGTGGACAGGAGACGCGCGTGCAAGTGCGCTGCGCGTTGTGCAATGGGTCTATAGATAGGTTGCAGTATGACGTAAATCGGCCATCTTTACGGGCAGTTTAGAACAAACAGTCGTGCGTTTCGTGCGGAACGGCGTGCAACACGCGTGCATTTCACGAAACTCGTTGCAGGATTGGTCAGTGAACAACTCGGCTGCGTTAGTTGAGCACTTGACGCACCTTCAAGCCAAAATGCAATTTGCCCGTAAAGATGGCGTCTACTGGGAACTATCTTTATCAACATTAGGATTAAAATAATTGGACGGTTCCAAAAAAACAACGATTTATTGGTATCGCTAGCTGAGCGGAATGCTAATGAGGTGTGTCTGATCTGCTGTGCATATAGAGCAGCAAATAATGGGTTTGCCTCATGAGGCTACCGCAGCTACCAGCTACCGGTCCTAACTTTATCCCTGTGCAAAGGAGTTGTAAACAATAATTATAGAGACAAAGCGCAAGTCAGAGCCTAAACATGCTAAGCCAGAACCTAAACAGGCTAAGCCGAAGCTGTGTGTGGACAGCTCTGGGGAAAGACACACAGTTCAATCTGAAAAGACGATGGGAATACCGCCCTCAGCGGTCACCGTACTTACAGGGGGAATTCCCCTAGTGAGCAATCGACGGCGGCGGGGCTCAGTATCAAAAATGTTTTTTAGGGGTGCAAAGGTCCCATTTACAAGTAACTCGAAACCTTGTGGGTCTTTCAATCACGCGACACAAGCTAGTGTACATCCACGTAGACATCACTGGTGAGTCAAATTTACGTACTTACAATTTAAATACAGATTAATTCGAGCATGACAATTACGTTGTATTGCGTTCATCGCGCAGACGACCGCCCATAAAAAAAATAAAGTCAGCAGGTGACCTCCCAGTCTCATACAGTCATACCATGGAGGTAGTTGCGATAATCGTAACCCTCCATCCTCCCGACGGTCGGAGACCGGAGGGACCGGTCTCCGACCGTCGGGAGGGACCGGAGGGACCCCTCCGGTCTCCGACCGTCGGGAGGATGGAGGGTTACGATTATCGCAACTAACCATGGAGGTAGAAACCCCATGGTCATACCATGGATGGAGCATATGGAGGTATACATGTAGTTCTAGGGGGTGGGGCAATGTCACACGGGGCAATACAGGCAACAAGGTCCCGACAATTTCCAAGAAGAAGCAGGCGAGGACGCTAAACATTTTTTTTTTATTTGGCCTAAGTTAATATTGGAAAAAAATGTTGGCCCCCCAAATTCAAGTTTCCAATAGAAAGGTCATCAAAGTTCCTGATGCTAATTGTGGGCCTGGGGCCAAGAAACGGAGGGAGTCCAGTGTATCAACACTATTTACAGGGCTAGAGGGAACACTCAACAAAGACAACAGGGGCATACACAGGCGCAGTTCTACGGGGGGGGGGGGGGGGGTAAAAAAAATGCAAGGGAAAAAAAGAAGAAGAAGATACATGCTTGAAAATACTGTATCTTCATTAAAAATTGAAATAAATAGATTTGCACGGTCTTTTCACATATGGTCCTAGACGTTAAATCTTTCACGTCGGACAAGCGCGGTGCTTAGAATTTGCGGTTTCCGCCAGCGCGCTTCCGCCTTGTTTTGTTTTGTATTACATGAACATAAAAACCTCTCAGTTTGGAAATGAAGACCATGCGTTGATAAAACACAAGTGGCTCAACAAATTATCACCGGAAAATGTTTTTTTTTAGTAAGTTCGAACCTGTTTTCCTCCCCTCCCCTCCCTTCCTAAAAACCTTCCTTTTTTCTATTAGTATAAGGAGGCTTGAAAACATCAAAGAAAAGGTCTGTTTTAAAACATCGCCCACTGACTTTTCAAAAGACAGAGACCTTTGTCTCCCACATTAACAACAAACAGTCATAGGATGGTTGATTACGAGACCACACCAGAGCCATATGGGACATTAGTTTCACAACGTTTCTCTGCCTATTTATCCCTCGATGGCTACCTCTGGAGATAATAGTTTCCATTTGTCCGCACTTCAATTAACACATCACTAATATGCTGCAGACTGGTTATACATACAGTCTCCACTCTCTCTCACACCCTCATTCCCTTCATTCCGTCCAGCCCCCGGGCTTCCGGCGGTTTTGGCCCTTCCTCCCCCCCCCCATTTTCTAAAAAGAACTATACTTGGCGCCTCAAATGTTTTTTAAAGCTTGCCTTTCAATACATGATTCTCACTCGTCACGGAGAGAATCTTCATAACTGACAAATTATTTTTCTTTGCTTGTCCATTAATAAACCTCTCTATATGATGCTTATATCGAATACTATCGTGGCCACATGATCTCATCCTTTGACTTGATTGCACACGGCTACACGTATGATTTCAATCTTCCCTCTATAAACATCCAATAATATTCTCAATCAAAGTCGTTACACCACTGCAAGCTTTTGTTCTGTCCACCGTTTTGGAGTCTCAAGTCCAAATAATTTGCACGCAACTGCATCGTGTGTTGTAAGATTATTGTATCTTCTACTTATTACGCGCCAAATACATGAAAAATGCACTGTAATTTTGCTTTTCGACTCCCAAAATGAAATAGCAGTAGCGAAAGTTAAAGGGTGACATCACGTGCAAAAAAGGTCTAGCGCCCCCCCCCCCCGAAAATTGTGGCTCTAGAACCGCGCCTGGGCATACAAGCTCCAAAACATGACTAACTAGTCCACACCCCTCCAAGAACGCCCTCTATATCATTCAATTCAATTCAATTCAATTTTATTTATTTCATCACACAGTACAAGTAAAAAATGATAATTGTTTTCCCTGTGTGCACTAAAAAACATTCAAATTCATTACTGACTACAAAAACAATTGATTACAAATTATATAGGCCTACACAAAAAAAAACTAATTACAAAAATTAGTTTTAAACAATTTTAAAAAAGTAAACGTTTTAAAATGATTTTCCAAAAGCTTACCGTCACTGATTAAAACTAGAACAAGACTAAGTTACCTTATAAAAAGTGAGTTAAAAAGATGAATAGCACTGGGTAAAAAAGATAGTCTGAGCCGGTTTGTACGAGTAGAAAGAGAACAGTACCTTCTTGATGAGGGAATGTGAATGAAAGAGTGAAGGGGATGAGTTGGATCCTGGGTTATAACTTTTAATTTAGTAACATAGGCTTACTGATTGTCTACGATTTCATTCATGTGTTTACTTCAAAACCTATTATCTTGCTGGCAAACCTTGGTGATACGATCAATTTTCGTCTGACTTTTCATGGTTAGATTATTATACCAAACAATAAGTAATGACAGACTGAATAACACTTTGGTAAAACAGGTGTAAAATTGAATCGCGAACATTGAAAGATCGTAATTTCCTTAGAAAATAAAGCCTCTGATTTGCCTTGGCACACATTCTTTGAGTATTTTTGTTCCAATTCAGCTTGTTGACAATGATTGTCCCAGGATATTTATATTCACTGACAATTTCTACTTTGTCGTTCTTGATACTAACCGGATCAATATTTAGTCGGATTTTACGAAAATCAAAAAAACAAGTTCTTTGGTTTTTGCTACATTCAATGCGAGAAAATTGTCATCACACCACTGGGCAAAGCGATCTATTTCATGCCTATAATCTATCTCATTGTTTTTGAGGATCAGACCAGTCAAGGAAGTATCATCAGCATACTTAACAACAGGAGCAAGATCCACTGTGACACTGGTGTACAGAGTATATCATGACCAAGAAAGGGTATAAAATATAAGGCAGGTTAGCATTGGACATGGTTGCCAGTCTGACAAAGCTAAGTAGCCTTGTGCTCTGAGGATAACACATTAGAGATCTTCATGTATCTTGAAATTGAAGAAAAGGTCCAACCCAACCCCAATTCAATTCTACTGACAGTTATTATAGCACTGACTGACATTAAACACTGACAGATCACAACAATCATTTATTCAGCATATTTTTTTTAAATTTCGTCCATAGGTTTTGTGCTTAATCTTCTCTAACGATAAGAATGGCAGAGGCAAGAAGACCCAACTCACGAAACAGAAGACGGCCCAAGAATAATTCTTCACGTAGAGAGGTTCTGAAGCTTTGCACGGCTTATCTGTATCGTAAGGATGGTTGCGAGAGAGGAGAATTGTGTAACAACCTCCACATCTGCCGGTAAAAACTTTTTCAGGGGATCAAATTGCTGTTTTAAAAAACTGTCTGTGGGCGTGCATTTCAATCTGTGTGTCTTGTTTGAACCCACTATTTTGCACACCACTAAAATAATTACATTAAACCATATTGGTAAATTTCTGGAAGGAATATATTTGAACTAGGTCCTTTCAGATAAACTGGGGCTGTGCCTTGTAAGCAATGAAAAGTTAAGAGAATAATTTAAACCTAATTTTTAACTTGAACTGCAATGAGGATGCAGGATGGGAGTTATCACTTGGGCGAGCGCATGTGACTATAGTCTAGCAGCTGACTTTTGATATCATTGCAGTTTTATTAATTTGAGAATCCGATATCCAAAAAGAAGGTTAGGCCTATTGCTTGAGTCAATTCTGGACATAACTAGAGAATGAACTTTAAAAGCATTTCTGTCATTTATTTGGTCGAGTTATTTTCTTATGGAGCTGATTTTGTGAAGTGCAAATGAGGCTGTCTTACAGATAAAATTACCATTACACATTGCGAGGTTTTTGGTCAGAGGACACCAAGATTCATAGTAAATGAAACAGGATTAGTTATCGTCAAACTGAATTGGCACAATAAGAATGTGAGAACAGTAATGACTGGTTGCCCATTTTGAATGTCTTTAACGCACGACTTAATTTTCTTTTTTTAAACGGTGTTTGACGTCTGATGATTTTGTATGAATTGGATCCCAAGATCTTCCAATAATCAAACCAACTTTCTGCCCCAACTACACCGGTTCTTTTTACAATCAGGATCCTTTTCCTTAGTTTAACACTTCACGTCGGTATTTCCGTGCCAACCTGCAATATTGTTTTTCTTAACTTTTTGGAGCTTCTTGAGTAATAATTTGCCATAATAAAACCCAGACTAGACCAAGGAAAGACAACAAAGGTTCTTATAATTAGTTCTGGGAATTGATGTTGCCGTGTGAGATGATTGAGTAGGCAAATCTGCCATGGTATGCTAGTATCTAAGAAAGCTTACTCCCATTGAGCTGAATATAATGACAAACAATGGTGGCAGCCTGTCCATTCTTGTATGCCACATTTGTATGACATTGACAACAAGACAAAGGTCTGGAACTGAAAGGGATTTTACTAAGCAAGTTTTCCAGAACCTATAACGTTGGTCTTTGTACCAGTGAAACGAAGCGTATCATGGTTAGGTGCCTGTCTGTCCATGCTAAACAATGGAAAGTCCGGGTGGATAAAGATGTCAGCTGTCCGGCTGTCAGCAAAAACTTAAAGAAAACTCTAAGTTGTTCTGGGTGGTAAAAAAAAAGTCCGCCGTAAGCCTGTCCCAAAAAAGTTTGCTGATAATCATGTCATCCAATGTGAAGTGGTTAACAAACACTGAATTCATTTACTAGTCTCCAGACGATGAATAGACAGGCCTGGAATTTCATCTTTGAGAGGGCAAGGCCATCTTCATTTTGAAAGGGGCAATTTCATTGGAAAATCTTTAAGTCTGTTGAAATCACTTGAAGGGGCACCAAGGGTCAATTACAGTCCTGAGTACAGCAGTAATTGAAACATTGGGAATAAACCGACCATTTTCTTTTCTTCAGAACAACAGTTTTTCAAAGAAAGAGAGAGAGATTGTGGGGGGAAGGGGTGGAGAGAAAGAAATAGATTACGGTTTTGGTGTTTCATTTTGAGTTGAACAAAGAAAAATTTACTAGAGCAGGATTTGAACCTGCGACCTCCAGATTAATATACCGGCGCTCTACCAATTGAGCTATCTAGCCCTAATGTTGGCGGCCTCCCTATGATGTCATCTTTGTTCAATATCTTTGTTCGAAGGAAGATATTTACAAAATAGGGAGACCGCCAAGTCTAGGGTAAGATAGCTCAGTTGGTAGAGCTCCATCACGTTAATCTAGAGGTTGTAAGTTCAAATCAAGCTCTCGTCAATATTTTCTTCGTTCAACTCAAAATTATTCTTAGTATCTTACCCAGTCGGTTTCCCTTGGGATTTATTACTTGTTACTTGAGTATTTGTTTACCAGTTTTAATGAAAAGAATATAAGATATCACTCTTATCAAAATCATTTAAGTGTTCAAAAAGAAATTAAACAAACCGTTTCTAATAATACGTTTTTTTTTATATAATAGAAACTACATTTTGGAGCATTGTCGTGCTGGTAATTCCTGCGCCTTTTCACATGATCTGCAGTCTAAACAAACAAAAGTCTTGCTGATGAGAAAGTATGGTTTTTCTCTAGAAGGGGAAACCCGACGCAAGTTTAAAAGTCTGTTTGCGGCAACAATTAGAGCCCCAAGGGATGGGGCAATACAGGAGTCTAAGGAAAGTCAAGCGGCGAATAAACGGCTTAACGAGGAGAAATTAATAAATTTTCTTGAGAGCTTTTCCAATATCGAAGAGAAAGTGACAAGTGCACAGTCTGCCAAAGTTGTAAAAAAGGAAACTGCAAGACGACCGTCTGAGAACGCCAAGAGCACTAAGGCCACTCCGCACACTGCGTCTGACCCTCATGTTTCAGAAAAAGTCTTGGAAAGACCAACCAGTGAAAAGGCCGCCGAGGTTCCCCAAAAGAAGAAGGCAACTCAAAACATAGTAGACGGTTCCCAGGCTTCAGGAACAGTCTCAAGTCCAACAAGTTCTTCAGCTGATCAGGAACCACTGGTGATGCCTTCCTCCTCAGAGAAAAGCCTAGAGATCTGTTGTTTCTATATACGAGGAAGTTGCATAAACAGTGAGATGAGACATGGGGTTCAGTTGCATTGTTTGCAACCATTCCAGTGGCAGATTCAAGATGCTAGAATGAAGGATAAGTCTTGGCTGGACCTGTCGAAGCAGGCCAACAGTCATCTTGAGGAACACTTCTGTGATGTCAATAATAAAGAGTACACTGGAGGCATTCATGTTTGGTAAGATTTGGTATTGCTGTTGCAGCTAAAATCCCTGTTGTTATTCTTCTGAGTTTTTTAAACCTTACTATTTTGTTCTACCTTTAAAGGGAAGTACATTCAAGTAAATTTTTTCCCAAACTGTTTCAATAAAAACACCCAGCAAATGTAGCCTGTGAACATTTATTCACATTTGGTCTTTTACAAATTTTAATGGAAAAAGGAATGATGTTTTGTCAAGTATTTTGTTTTGGGTTTATTAATGAAAATAACTTTGTGATTCTTGAAAAAAATTGCAATTGAATCAAATTTGACAGTATTTTATAAGGTAATTTCTCCGGAGGATTGGTATACAAGTACATGTACTGGTATGAACATTTTAATCGATGAGCTTTCAGATTAAAAGTATATCTCTTGATAATTTTGTACCTATCCTGTTCCCAATCATTGCACAATACTGATGACTTTGTGAGTTAAAAATTAAAATTACGATTTACAAGTGGCTTCAACTGAAGACTTGGAAAAAAGGTCTACACATAAATACCTTCAACAATATGTTTATGCTCTGACTTGACTCTGTATCAATTCATTTCAATTCAATTTATTTCCACGTTAACATCCGTAATAAGAAGATGCAATGACTTGCTATCAAAACCAATGTTTCCTTCAAAACTTGGCAGAGTCTCCGACATCATAAATTTAACCTAAACAATTTAGTTTTTAAATGAATCACAGTCGAGCATCATGGCCGAGCACCATGTTAATATTCTCTTGTTCACAGAGTGTGGATTCAAATCCCAGCCCGGCTGGTTGTGATCCTTGTGTCCTTGAGTAAGCAGTACTATACCATAATTGCTTTGTCCTTAGAATGGGACGTAAAGCCATAGGTCCCATGTACTGGTTGGTTAGGTACTAAATGTAAAAGAAGCTAGAACACTTATCATGGGAGAGTGCCTGTTAGGGATTTACCTCTTTGTTTCTGGTTCATTACAAGCACCCTCCTCTACAGGCTTCCTCAGGCTTCAAAGTTACAGTGATTAAATTTGAGGCATATCCTTGGTTTCATGACTATGTATTGGAAGAATTTTACAAGGGAAGATTTGCACAACAACATATATTTTGTGTGTCTATTTATTCATCAGTGGTGAAAAAACCAACACAACCCTCATGCATGTCGTAACCATAACATTTGGGAAAGACTCCTTCACAATCCAAGATGGACTCAACCAGGTTTTAGATGTTCGTCGTCTTTCGACCCTCTCCTTTGCTCGGGCAGGAGGATGGAGGAAGGAGTACAGCACTCAGTGGATGTGGTATTGGAAGGACAGGACCAAGAAATGGAAGGAGTACTCCAAACAGGTACAATATTGCAGGCCTGATAGTTCACAAGGCAACTGAGGCAATTGCCCCCATGCCCCTGGTCATATTGCCTTGGTGCCCTTGGAATAAGGCATGCTATTCTTCTTACTTTAATCTGGTTTCCGATTTGATTGCCCTTGGAAAATCAGTCTCGTTCACTGCCCACGTTACGTCATGGACGTCATGCATTGCTGTACCCATGACGTAGTAGCGTGTAGCTTAACCTCTGTAATAAAGTCATGAAACACAGGCACATGGCATCAGGGATGGCCGGCTGGCCATGATGGCCGCCCCACTTTTTACTTGTGTTTGGCAGATTGAAGAATTCAGGCAAAATGAAAGTTTTTAACTAAAATAGCCCAAACCAAGTGGTAATGGTGAGTCTGGATCTTCTTTTGAAATTCTTCTTTGAAAATATATTTTAGCCTATAAGATCTGTTGAGATATATAGGTAAAGATGGAAAATTTAATTTTAGTCGCAAACTAATAGTAGAATTTTTATGCGGTGCCTGCACAGTACATGATATTCATACCAACTAGTATATATTTTGTTTCCTTGGGAAGGGGCAATATACCCCCACCCGTTCCTAACCACTGCCACAGTTGAGGGCTACTGTTGTCAAGATTATTACATAGATTAGCACCACTGCTTGCAGGGATTGAAACTCAATTGCTGCCCCACTTTTAAACACCTTGCTTTGTGTCTGATAAAACTAGTGTCTCGTTGTCCATAAAATAAATATCAGCAACATGTGTAATTGATTTAATAATGGCAATGTGGACAAAGACTTTTAAACAGAAACAATAGTTTTGGGAAATCTGGTTCTCTGAAGGTTTTTGTGACTTTATATCTTGAAGCCTATCATTGATAAAAACAAATGAAATAGTCAACATACATGTACATATAAAGTCTCAAAAGACATTCAAAGTTTGAATTGGGCAGGTAAGGGAGGAGGTTGGGAGACATTGTTGGATCGAGCTTGGGTTAGCAATGGATGACGATTAAAGAGGGTCTTCAATGTCAAATTCAGTTTTGTCATTCATTCATTTTCCAATAGATAGAGTCTTTATGAAAACAGGGAAAAAGTTACAAGTCTCACAAGCCATAAAATGGTGTAAAATGCCACTGTGTTTGGTACCTTTTAAGTGCATTTTTTTTGTCAAAATCCAAAAACGTTTGATGAGGTCACATTTCAAATACATAGTGTGTACATTTTTCAGTTCATTTCTTAATTATTCAATCAAAATAGCATTAAATTTGACCTTTTGACTGGCGCAGAATTCCTCTTTGGAATGTACAGACCCATTTGATTTGCTGTCCAATGCGTCATGTGTCAAATTACGCTCTAAAAGAGTATCAAATAAAAGGACATTTGACACCATTTTATCATGAGTTAGAGACCTGCAATATTTCCCTATTTTCAGGAGGACTCTATCTATTGGAAAATGGGTGCATCACAAAACTTAATTTGATGTTGAAGACCCTCTTTAAGTTTCTGTCATTTGCCATACTTATCAAAAATATCAACGTCACACCCAAAAATGATATAGACACTGTTGTTTAATGTCTTTTCAACAGGGACCAGTAAAGGCTGGTAACGCGGCCTCTTCAAGCATCACCACTTTGACATTGGAGAGGAAATATTTGGACTTCAAATTCAATGGAAAACCATCTTGTTACGAGTTCACCACGGATGAGGGGCAGTTTCGAATAAACTTTTCCCGCATGGAGCAAACCTGCCTGGCTGATCATCGTGTGTTTAAGGTGGCGAGAAGACCCAAGTATTCCACACTAGAGCATCCTGCCAAGAGTACACAAAGGTATGCTTTCAAAAGTGGTTTCAAATTTTTTAACATTACTCAAAGAAAAAGTACCTAAAGGCAGGATACACTTTTGGTAATTGTCAAAGACTAGTATCTTCACTTGGTGTATCCCAACATGTGCATAAAATAATAGACCTGTGAAAATTTGGGCTCAATTGGTTATCAAAGTTGCAAAAAAAATAATAAAAGAAAAAACACCCTTGTTGCATAGAATTCTGTGCTTTGAGATGCCTGAAAAAGGGCTTCATGCCTGAAGCTTTTTTCAGATTCAAATATTTTAGTGAGAAATTACCTCTTCTCAAAAACTACATCACTTCAAAGGGAGTCGTTTCTCATAATGTTTTACACTTTCAGCAGCTCTCAGGTGCTCTTTACCAAGTAAGATTTTATGGAATGTATTTCTATTTTCATGGTAAGAGGCACTGCAGCTGTTGATAGTATAAAGTATTTTCGGAAAGTATGTCCTCCGAAGTATCATGGTTTTGATAGTTTTGCACCCCAAAACATTTGAATGTGAGAAACTATTCATGCATAAATGAATCGTTTCTGAGATTCAAATGGTTGGTAGCAGCTGTCACCTCACTAAACTGGGATTTTTTGCTGTTAACTTTCAAATGTGACTTTTATTGTATCTTTCTATATAATTGACAAAAAACTACTCTATGACCCTACCTTTAAACAATGCAGACATCATTGGTAGTATCTGCTTTTGATGTGACCCAACATACATACACACATTAAACAACAAACCTATGAAAGTTGAAGCTTCGTTGGTCATCGGTGTCACAAGAAAATACATGCACTGCAAAACCTCCTTCTATTTTTTCACTGTTTTCAAACAACAGGTTTTGGACTCGCAAGATGAAGACTAATCGTTATACTCTTTTCTCAAAACCTATATTATTACAAGCAAAAAATATTTCAAGAGGAGTTTCCACAGTGACCGTCTTCACACCGTGTGAGTTATGTGCAAATCTTTGAACATTCCTAGTTTCAATCTTACCAATGTTGTGCACACCCTTTAAGGGAAAAAGATAAAAAGTGATGCGGTCAACTCTATACAAGTGGGAGAAACAGTTGGTATTGAGACTCTCTTTGCAGGACAAAACAGTCGCCAAGCAATGCTTTAAGTCATCAAGTTTTTCTGGTCTCTTCTATTATAGTGTTGATGATGTCAAGGAACCCTGTGCCAGTAACTTCTCAGCTGACAAGCAGTCTGATGAGCTTAATCCAGCTGTAGCCCCAAAGAAGGTAAACAATGATGCTGCATCCGTTGAAGATGTAGAGGAGATGAAATGTCCAAAGGAGGAAAAACAACCAAGGGAGGAGAAAACGGAGGAGCAAGGGCCAATAGTTGCCTGCAGTAGTGCTTCCCAGTCAGTGAAACCAAAAGCAGTTGGTTACAAAACAACTCCATGTGATGTAACTAGCTTCAAGGGGTCAGAAGGAACTTGTGCATACCAACCGAAGGGAGCAGGGAACCCAATACATCTTCAGAAGGAACCAGAGGCTTCTGTATTCGTGTTTAAGAAGCCAGATGGTGCCATGCCTAAGGAAGGAACAGGTCGTGCTCTTCCATCACCATGGGTCACTGACAAGTTAAGTGAGAATGTTTACAGAGGACCTCATCCATCTTGCGTCCAAGTTGCCGTCAGACCTAAAGAAAGGACTATTGACCAAGATTATTCCGAACTAGAGGCTACTCTGGACAGTGTGGTAGATACAGGTAGAATGCCACTTGGGGTCCTATTAAGTTTGAACAGACTTGTTGCTCGTCATGGGGGTTGGACACAAGTACCTAATTCGCTCAAGTTAAAAATCATCGCAGCCCAAAACCTTAATGTAGAGCAGCTACCAGACACCTCCAAGCCTAAAGATGTTTGTGCTAGTAAGCTTAAGGAAGAGCCAACTTTCTCTGTCTCACCTTTAAATGAAGCAAGTGCAAAAAATGTTTCCCGAAAATCAAGGCTTCCTAGCCAAAGGTCGCCATTAATGCCGGTTGCGGCTGCTTGCTCCAGTCCAACCGATGTTGCTAGCCAACACACCGGTTACCAAACAGAGTCAGTGTACATCTGCACCTACTTTCTTCGTGGAAGGTGTATATTTGACGAAGACAAGTACAACCACAAGAGGCATTACAGGCAGCCTTATCAGTGGCAGACAAAGGACCCGAGGCAGACTAACTGGCAAGACCTTCCTCAAAGTGAGAACTGCAACTGTGAGAAAATATTTTGTGATGTCAACCGCTCTCTTTACAACTCACGAAGGTATAACTATAGAGGCTTGCTGAAAAATTCCTCAATCATTGTTATAAAAAAAAAAAAAAATCTTCTGGAAGGGGGTTTTTAAACTTGAAAAATATCTAGAGGATGTAAACTTTCAGGAACAAAAGAATAAATTTTGTTGATATTTGTAGTCCTTTTAGGGGAGTATTTGGTAATGAGTTTCCAACCTTGACCCATTCACACACTTCAGCCGCTGCGATAAACACACGAAAAATGCTTGGTAAAATTTGTGCGCATTTCCTAAAAACTAACCAGCCATATCAATTGAAATGTTCGTAAAACCTATACAGTTATGTTTTGTTAGTGCTGATAGAGAGAGCATTCCAACGGAATGGTTGTCTTTTTCTTTTTTAACGGAGTTTAACAAAACCGCAAAAATGCAAAAAATTTGTTTTGTTATTTGGTTGATCAAAATGATGTAGTATGGAGTCCCTGTAGGGCACATTTTAATTACTTGTGTGTTACATGATATCGTGTTGCCATACAAGTGTTAAAAAAAAAAAAAATCTGCATGCGTACATTAAACGGTGTGACAACTTCCATGCATGCATAATGACACGCTCGGTATTCTCAGGGTTCAATGTATCTATAGACCAATGCTTACGCGCAGTTGCTTTATGCAGGGCTGCCATTGCTGAGGTGCTGGCAGCGCATGGTTTTGTACACATTTTAAAAAAAATTATGCAAATTAGGTGTTTTGCTTATCGATTTACACAATTTCCCTGACATAACATGACAGCATGACATAACAATGTAGAACACTTACCATGAATATTTGCAATTAAAAAACATTAAACTGAATCCTGAAAATGGTGCAGACACAAGGTGAGTTTAAGTGTGACAGACACAGAAACTGCACGGTCGTACCTCAAATGCATTACACCAGCAGGTTTTTTTTATAGTAATTTTAGTATTCACTTTCTTTTAAGTTGCAAATATTTGATAAGTATATTCTTCACCATTATGTCATTCTTTCCTGTCAGGGAATATGTGTAATTCACTGAGGAAACACTCAATGGCGGCGTGGTATGCAGCACTCAAATGTCTAGCTACAACCCTGGGCCTTAAAATATCTTAAATGTTTTAACGTGAGGCTAGAGACTTGTAATTGTTTCCCCCACTTACATAAGAACTTTATCTAAAGGAAAATGAGTGCATCACAAACTGAGTTTCACCTTGGAGCCCCTCATCTTCAAACAGGAAAATATCTTTCAAAAAAGTTAATTTTGATTTGATTTGTTTTGTTTGTTTGTCAATAAATGTGTAAATGTGTGTTATTTTTAACAGCGACAGCAACTTTTATTCCGATACCACCATTCGTTTTGACATCAGCCCCATGACTGGCTCCGTTGGCCAATGCCATGTTAATGTCCGGAGGCTGTCCACTGTTTCAAGCGTCACGAAGAGTAACTGGGAAAAAGCGTTTTGCATCGAGTGGGTGTGGTACTGGCTGGATGAAACACAAAGATGGATAGTGTACTCAGAACAGGTCTGTGTTCTTGTGTATCAATTCAGTATCTTTATTTACAAACAAAGTGATGCTCAAATGTTGGCTTTGATCCTGATGAATATCTTTCAATTCTGTTGAGTATTAAAGTCTAACTAAGAGAGGTTTGCAGTAACACCATGTTAAAATCTCAGTTCAGTGAGCACACACTCCCTACCCACTCCCCTAAGGTTTCAGTTTAGGTTTAGTCCCAGCTCCAGCCTACATGCTTCACTGAGTTAAGCCTAGCTTATCTAGTTCCCGCCTTCGTTCCAGCCAAGACCAACTCACAGTTAACCACCGGTTCTTTTCAGAACCAACAGTTACTCAAAAGAGATTTTAACATGGTGTTACCGCAAACCTCTCTTAGTTATACTCCCACCATGCAAAGCTTCAAATCCTACTTATTAAAGTCTATTTACCCATAAGATAAATGAGATCAATTCGACTCAAAAACAATGACACTACAACAACAAAACAGTTCATATGTTCATATTTTGATCCTGGTTATGTGGGAACAAATTCTGGTCAAGTAAAAATCCCGAGCTACAAGCCCAGCTGTCTTGTGAAATTGACTGTAATGTTATGTGGTAACAACACTCCATTACTATTATGATTTCTGGCAAGAATTTTTACAAGATTGTATTTTCTTTTGATTACTGTAGAAATTTGAAGTTTTGCAAAACTGCAAAACTTTATTTGTGAAGCACATCCCTTGTCACCCTTCATTCTTTCCATTATATTGAACATTAGGCCCTGTCCGGATGCGGCTGTTACTAAGGGTGTTGCTATGGGCCTCCTTATGCTTGGAGGCATATTCACTTGACAAGCAAGCCACCCAGCCGCAAATTTGGATGCGGCTTTACAATATGTGTTTCGAAATAAAAGTAGATGTCCTATTTTTGTGTTTAAGCAATACAAGTATGAGTGGACCTGAGAACAAAAGAGGTCCACACAGTATAGGGATTGGAAATACTGTATGGACTTACACACGTCCACACGTGTCTGTTACGGTGTTGAAGAATATGATTTTTTTTTAAAGGATGCAGAACAAAGGAATGTCCACAGAATGTATGCAACACAGGGAGCTATGTGTGTGTGTTGTCATTTAGCCTTTGAGAAAGACTCTGCTAGGGTCAAAACGTGAGGCCATGAACAATTGGTTTGCATTGATACCTTAGGTCATTTTGGTTGGTAAGCAGTTTGCAACAGCTCATTCTATGTTTCTCATTCCTACTTTTTTTCTTTACAGAATATGAAAGGTATCGAAGCAGGCATTGACAGCAGCAGCATTGAGCAAAAGTATTTGGACTATGAAAGCAAGAAGGGGGATGCCAAAATCAATTTCACGGCAGGAGGCCAGCATTACGAGCTGGACTTCCAGACAATGCAACAGAAGAACATACACTACCTTACATGCAGACGGGTCAGAAGGCGACCAAAGTTTGTCGAGATGGCGGAACGGAAACAAGAATCTAAACGGTAAATTTTTGTTGTTGTTTGTTGATTCCAGACTACTCTAAATCTTTAAGCCAAGTTTTTAATGCACCCTCAGTTTTTCATTGGATTTTGCAAACTTTATGCTACTTCGTTGCCTTTTCATCTTCACTTGCACCTTTTGGTTGTGATGCCGCACTGCACCACATCCCAGTATAGCCTGTTAAGTGCTGCATAGGGAGAATTTTACTGTATACTGAAACAATACTAAACTAAAATGTCACCCAAAGCAAAGATCTTAAAGGAACATTACAGAATTGGTAAGAAAAAAACTTGTAAAATATACTTTTTGATCACAGATTTACATAAAACTTACACGGTCTAATGATGATGATAGAAGAAAACATCCCTTGAAATATTTCTGTCTGAAATGCCATATTTGATGAGAAATGAATAAACTAATTTTCTGATTGGAGTTTATTGCTCAGAGAGCGTTTTATTCATTTGTTGAATCTATATGATTTCATGCAAATGTGTAATCGGTTTTTCACTATTTTCTCGTGACCCAGATGGCCGATCGATCTCAAACTTCTACAGGTTTGTCAGTTTATGTATATGGTGGATTTACATCACATAAAGTGCTTACACTGCCAGCAACTGTTTTGTTAGCAAAAACCAATTCTGTAATGTTCCTTTAAGTAGGATGGTATGAGCGTATAATTTTGTTTTGTTTTTTAAAAAGTCATGGTCTTTAAACTTTGCTCTAAACTGTATTTGTTTTTTGTCCTTACCCCCCCCCCCCCCAAAAAAAAGACCCCCCCCCCCCCGAAAAAAAGGGGGGGGAAGTGCTTGTTTTTAAATAGACTTAGTCAGCTAAGGAAATTTGACAATTTTCTGGACATGCTTAAAACTGATAATCGTAAATTTAAAATTTGTCAGGACAAAATGCGGTTTATGAACAAATTTCTCAACAGACACATAAGGCAGACAGAGGGAGGCAGTGTTCTTGTGCCGCCAACCTGGGAAAATCCCGGTGCCCAAGCGGACAAGGTGCTGGTCAACATCAGAAACTTCTCCAGTGCTGAATATGTCAATATTGCCAACTTGTTTTGGGACACCATGGATGACAAGGCCACGATCATCTCAATACAGCGGGTTCAGAACTTGGAATTGTGGGAAGACTTCACAAAGTATGTTGAATCTGACATAAGGCATATAAAAAAAAAAAATTGTTGGATTGCCCTTTCACCCGATTTTTTTCTTGGGTCAATTTATTTTTTTTTTTTTTTTTGTGGAGACGTCAAAGAATGCCCAAAACACACTGCATAAATATTTCAGTGAAGTTGATATGTTTGCACTTTGAAATATAAGCCTAAAGTGTTAATATGTGTCTGTCATCTATATTTTAAACAAAGGGCAACCGTATTTACCATTTTGTAAGCATAAATATTCATGAAATCAAAATTCTGAAGTGAAAAAAGGGAAAAAAAACCAAAAAAAACAAAAAAAACGCGACCGAGATTTTGCTACTTTTACGGTCGGTCTGGAAAGGGCAATGCAACAATTTTTATTTTTTAGGCCTAATGTATTATTTATTGATTGTGACATGAAGTGGGGTTGTGCTTCTACATGAGCGTTTATTTCCCTTAATGGTTAAACAGAACTTGTGACTTCCATTTTTAAACGATTAACTGTTTCTAGCGATTTCTTTCTAACTAGTGAATCGGAACTGTGGTACAGTGTACCTGCAGGCTCTCAATTTTCTGTGTGTTTCTTGAGCCGGCTTGCAAAGGAGGAGCAGATGTCAACACACTCTCGGATTGAAAAAAAAAACACTCTACCAAGTCTTGATAGTCACCAAACCACAGTGTGGTGACCACATCCTTTGTGTTGGTGGTGTAATTTCACAATTTGTTCCACGATTAAACGGTTAAACGGTTAAACATCACAACCCTAATATGAAGATTATTTCCTAAGATCTATGTCTCAAAGCAATAACTTCAAAGTGCTTGCCCAACTGGGTCTCTTGATCTCCCATTTTTGCAATAAGGCTTCTCTACAATGGACTGAGCGAGTTTTGTGCATTCCAGCTTCAGGAATCTTCACACCTTGTTCACCCTATGGTTCAACCAAAGTGGCTCCAACAATTACCAGGGCCCAATTTTATAGAGCTGCTTAAGCAGAAAAAGGAGCTCAGCACAAGAACAATTATACTTACCAGATTTAGGTTGCCAGCCAAAACACCATGTCACATGTACCATTTGTGACTGGTATCTTACTCATTTTGGCTTAAGCTAAACATTTGTTAAGTAATATTTTCTTGTAAATAAGCTCTATGAAAATTGGCCCAGAAGCCCACAGAATTGGTCAATATTTCTTCAAAGTTTTATTTATGAAAGAATGGTTTTTGTTTTTTTTACTTTACAAAAATGCGAAGTTTTGAGAAGAGGTGCCTTTCAACGTTAAATCAAGGGCTTACTATCAGGTTAACATCATCTCAGTACATCAGTACCATAGCTATAGACGATGTGACCTGTGACATCACATGTTTACAAAAGAGCCACAGAGCCTGGACTTCCGTTGGGCACATTTGTACACAGCTCAATGGAAGAATACAACAAATCTTATGTTTTACTGTCTGATTTTCCTCAACTTTTGATATGAAGAAAGGGGGGACATCTCAAAAGCTGTACAGCTGTTGCTTTTGTAAATTATGACACAAAATATAAAATTTCCCGTATGGCCTGGGTAGTATCTTGCCCGTCAGGAATAGCATTATAATGTACGAGGTCACCACTCAGTAAACAAATGTAACATGGTCTATACAAACAACAGTTGAGTTCAACCATTTCATTGTTTTCAAATACCTACATGTAGTTCTCGCTACTTTATCTTTTAAGGATGAATGCAAGGATGAAAAAGAGAAAAAACGGTCAGCCAGTCCTACAGAAGCAACTTTTTCATGGAACCCAAGAAAAATACACGGAAGCTATCAGTCGTCAGAACTTTGACTGGAGACTCAGTGGGACCACTGTGGGAACGCTGTATGGAAAGGGCAGCTACTTCGCTCGGGATGCAAGTTTTTCTAATAGTTACACGGCACCAGATTCTGATGACTGCCGATACGTCTTTGTGGCTCAAGTCCTAATCGGAGACACAACCACTGGAATCCCCTCATACGCAAGGCCTCCGCCTAAGGACCCAAACAATCCACATGGGGAACTTTACGATGCCTGCGTCAATGATTTAGCTAATCCTGAAATATTTGTTGTCTTTGAAAAAACACAGGTGTACCCGGAGTATTTGATTAGGTATAAATTGAAGTCTGCGGCTAGTGCAGGGTATACGAGGAGCCAACCGTCTGCTCGCACCACTAGTGCTTATCCTCGCAGTAACCCATCTCAAAATTACACTAACCCAAACCCTGCTCATGCTACTTCTTCAGGATTTTCTCATCGAACCTATTCGGCCAGCAGTCACTCGTATCCAAGCTACACCCCCAGAACAAGCTCAGCAAGACCAAATCCACCCCAAGAACCCCTTCACCTCCTAAAAATAATTCATCATGCACCGTACAGTGATTCGGTGCGTGCTGATTTTTATTGAGAAACAGTGTGTCTTGCTTTGAAGGTATCCCCATTAAGTCATGGACTCAAAGAGTTGTGTTTGTGATGAAGAGAACTGATGGTGTAACAATGTGATAAATCCTACAAATTTTACGCCTAAAATGATTTCCCTCTAAAAACCTGGGTTCGATTTCATAAAGCACCAAGAATGATCTTAAGATGAGTTACTAGTATCACCATAGTAATTTTTGTTGTGACATCACACTTTGCATAGCAATTAAGATTGATTCGCAGTTAAGATCAATCTTAGATCTTTGTGAAATGGAGCCCTGATACCAGAACCAATTGTCCCAATATTGTTTTTGCCTGAGACACTGCCACTTTATCAAGTAAGAAACCACAAGGGAAACCAACTGGGTCAGTTTTTAACTAATTTGGTTTAACAAAGAAAAATTGACTGGAGTGGGACTTGAACCTGCGACCTCCGGAAACATGTTTGGTGGTCTAGTGGTGAAGAAAAACATCTGTACAGTTTGCTTGTGGATTTTCTTCCACAAGCAAACTGTGGGAAATGAATTGGGGAAAATGAATTGAGTATACAGTGCTTATTATCACACATCAGTGCAAGGGCAAAAACCAAACTATTACATCAAATGTTGTTTGAAAAGATGGGCACCTACCAATGACCAATTTTGTGGCTCTGCTTACCTCCAAATTATGCACTTATGATCACCATTGTCTGCTTATAGGGCAAGCGCTAAATTGTTGCGCTAGTTGTGTAAGCGAAGAATACCTATCAGCTTGGAATACGCAATGTGCCAAGGCAAAAATTCCCTGCTAGCCTTGGAAATTTGCTTGAGGTTAGTTCGGAATTCCCTGCTTCCGTAAGCGCTGATTATTTGCTTACGGGAAGCAGAGCCATGCATTTGGGCCAAGGAGTTGCAGTTGGTCGTTCAGGGTGTGTTAATTGAATGTATCAAAAACGAAGACAATAATTTTCCATTAAATCAAATCTTCTTGACAATAAAATCACCCATAGAAATATGTTATAAATATACAATATCAACTTTCATCTAAAACAAGTTTGTTAAAATTAACATGGAAACAAAATGAAACCTTGGGACAAGGATGCTTATTTTGTAGACGCCCCATTTGCCAATTATGCCGGAATTTGTGCCACCATTACATAGTTTTAATGATAACATGAATGCCAATTGGGCAAAATTTTTAATTGTTTACAAGTATCGGAAACGGAGATCAAGTCTTGTCTTTTTCTTTTTTTTTCTTCTTTTTTTTTCTTCGTCTATTTCATTGCGTAATCTTGCTTCCCCAACAATAATATGGTATAATTTTATAGCCATAAACTATGTTAAGCTAAAGTTGAAAGTATTTGAAGAAACAGAATCACAACCCACAATGGTTGGGACCAAGTTAGTCGTAGAAGTTCAAATTTGCATGAGAGTTGCAGTTTCTTGTAAACTAGAGGATAGGAATTATCCTTCAAACTGTTGATAAATTATATGATAAAACCATTTTTGAGTTCTTTCTGCATGATTATTATCACAGTAACTTACAGTTGTGTGTAATTTCCTTGCATTTATTTTATCATAGTCTCCGCCATAGATGTTTGTCGCGGTGATATACATACATAGTGCAAGGGCAAAAAGCAAATTAATACATAGAAAACGTTGTGGGCACCTACCAGTGACCTACTCCTAGAACTATGAGGTTCAATCCGCTATCGTCTCCACGAACAGAGACGATAGCGGATCGAACCTCATAGTTATAGGAGTACCAGTGACCAATTTCGTGGCCGCTACTTACCTTCAAATTAAAACACACAAAGGGAAGTTAGGCGGTGTCATTGATCGACTGAAACTTTTAGGATAGCTTCTGATTTATTGCAAGCTCGAAAGCAACCTTTTCAGTATAACTTGATCAGAGGAGGGCGTCCAAAATTAGACAACGTAAAGGGAGAGTAGGCATACACCTTTGGTTAGGCCTCCCCGTATTACTAACAAAATGAATCGCCATTATTGAAACTTACTTGGTAATTAGAAGCACTGCAGCTGTTGAATGTATAACATTTTCAGATACGAATCTCTTAGATGGTTTTGGAGAAAGCGATTTTTTTAAATATCAATCTGAAAAACGCTGACTCCGTTTCACGAATGAAACGTTTCTCAGATTGTGTATTCCAATATTCTTCCTGTGTGGACCACAACTGCGGTTGCAATATCTAAAAAACGCTACCACACTTTGAAATGAAATTTTCATATGTTTGTTTTAATGTATATCTACATTAGGATTAAAATAGTTGGACAGTTCCAAAAAACAAAGATTATTGGTATCGCCAGCTGGGCGGAAATGCTACCGAGGTGTGTCTGGGCATACAGAGCAATTTTGCCTGAAGATAATCATGTAGGCTACCCGCCGCAGCTACCAGCTACCGGTCCTAACTTTATCCCTGTGCAAAGGAGTTACAAACAATAATTAGAGACAAAGCCCAAGCCCAAGCCAGAGCCTAAACGGGCTAAGCCAAAGCCGTGGTTTCGAAACGGGCCTTTTTAGGCTGAGTCCGTGTTTGGACAGCTCGGAAGGCAACTAAAAACTAACGCTTGCAAGGGTTCGGGAAATTCTGAGTGCGCTCGGAACTTTTCGTTTTCGGTAGCCTCGGTTCGTTCGTGCGACGCGACAGCTAGCTAGCAGCAGTACACACGGCGCGTGGACACACAGGTTTCCCGCTTCCCGCACGCGAAATTTTGTGTAGAGGACATCATGGCCGACGCCAACAGTGAGCCAAGCACTCCGCCATCCATTTGGCGGGAATTTTTTTCAGAATTCCAAGATGATTCTGTTGGGTTTGTTTTTAAACAACGAAAAGTTTGAGCAGTTGAAGCTTTCATTTGAAGTGGCCTCAAGTTCGCATTTTGTTGCAGTGAAAACCTCGGTAAACTTTGGAATTTTATTTAACCAGGTCACAAAGGTTAGTTTGCTTCATGTACTAACGTGTGAGACCTGTTTCTTGATATGAGGATGGATATAGGGATTTGAAAACAGCGCTTGTATTTAGTCATGGGAATTTTTGAAATTACCAGGTCACATAGGTTAGTTTGCTTCTTGTACTAACGTGTGAGACCTGTTCCTTGATATGATGAATGATAAACAGATTTGAAAACAGCACGTGCATCTTCTACTAGTTTTTGTGTTCAAGCTGAACTTATAACAAAAATAAACGTTGACATGTTCTGGAATATTTGTGTACTTGTATTTTTCTTCTGTGACTGGCAACACCCTCCGATTATTGTTTTAATAATTTTGGTGAACAATACACACAGTTTGGATCCTACCCTATTGCCATTGGGGTAACTAAAAATTCAGAGGTGACATTCCCATAGGCAGTTATTGGCAATTTAGGAAGACCCTCTGCAGTGGCGTCACCGGGGGGGGGGGCAGGGGGGCCTACGACCCCTTGCTCAGAACCCTTGCCCCCCTCCCCCCTATGAAATCACAGAAAAATATATTCTTATAATATATAAATCGTTTAAGGCTGCATAAAATGCTGCCGTAAAAAGTAAAACTTTTATTCATATCAGTATGTGGACTATAACGCAGTCATGACAAATGCATGGGAATGCGCGCGCTATCGTATATTGGCGGTAAATGTATGTTGTGGTTTTGCGGTAACAGAGAGTGCAGGAAGTCACAAAGTTCAGTTTAACGTAGTCAGATGCACAACAGAGAGATTTAAACAGCAAAATGGCCAGCGAAAAAGGTAGCTTAGACCATTTCTTCTCCATCTCCCGTCTTTGCCTCGTGCTCCAACACCTAAGAGGCAGAGACGGGAAAATACAGAAGATTCTGATTCTGATGTGGTACCATCAGAGTTTTGCATGTCACAATTATTATGTTTTGGGTATTTACACTGAAATAAAGCATACAAGATTTTGTTGTTTTCGCAATCTTGTGTTACCTGCAAACTATGTAGACTGTTTTAGTACATGTATTGCACTTGCAGCTTTGCAGTAAGGAAACAAGAAACTAAACCCAAAGACTATATTTTTGTACCAATATTAGGAAGTTGTTTTTTTCCGAGTCCAAGTTATTTCAAGATCCCATTGGATTGGATCAGTTGCAGAGGGAGAACTAGCCAAATAAATAGTGCCAACTGGACTCCCTAGTCCTTTACAGAGATTTTTCATAAAAGTTACAGTACACACCAAAGTGAGTGTGCACACTAATTACAGGTAAGGCAAAAAAAAAATACATGTTTAGCGTCCTGCCTTTTTTTTTTAAAGAAAGGAGTTTTTTTTTTTTTTTTTTTTTTTTTAAATGGCCGCCCGACACATTTTGGATACAGACTGATATCTTCTTGTTGGTGGAGGGTGGGACCAGCCCAGTGTTAAGGGGAAAACTCACAAGAAATAGAGAAAATGTAAACAGATTTCCCGTTTCAATATAATTTTATGCTTAATTATGCACCAACCGTTTCTGCTTCTTGAGTTATTGCATCAAAAAGAACAATATAATTTTATGCTTCTAAAAATAAGTTGAATAATCAGGTAAACCTTGACGCTGTCGTCAGATGGAAGACAGAAAAGCATGAAATTTGTTGATAAAAATTACAGCACATTTTACTTTTAGCGTTCATTGATATCTTGAAAAAACTCCTGCAATGGCAGACAGAAAATTATGAAATTTGTTGATAATAGTTAAATACAGCACATTTTACTTTTAGCGATGCATTGATATCTTGAAAAAAAACCTGCAATGGAAGACAGTAAATTATTAAATTTGTTGGTAATAATTACAGCACATTTTTTACTTATAGCGTTGCATTGATATCTTGAAAAAACTCCTGCAATGGAAGACAGGAAATTATGAAATTTGTTGATAATAATTTAAAACAACACATTTTACTTTTAGCGATGCATTGATATCTTGAAAAAACTCCTACAATGGAAGACAGAAAATTATGAAATTTGTTGATAATAATTAAAAACAGCACATTTTAGTTTTAGCGATGCATTGATATCTTGAAAAAACTCCTGCAATGGAAGACAGAAAATTATGAAATTTGTTGATAATAATTAAAAACAGCACATTTTACTTTTAGCGATGCATTGATATCTTGAAAAAAACTCCTGCAATGGAAGACAGAAAATTATGAAATTTGTTGATAATAATTAAAAACAGCACATTTTAGTTTTAGCGATGCATTGATATCTTGAAAAAACTCCTGCAATGGAAGACAGAAAATTATGAAATTTGTTGATAATAATTAAAAACAGCACATTTTACTTTTAGCGATGCATTGATATCTTGAAAAAAACTCCTGCAATGGAAGACAGAAAATTATGAAATTTGTTGATAATAATTAAAAACAGCACATTTTAGTTTTAGCGATGCATTGATATCTTGAAAAAACTTTGCACATTGTTAAAGTAGTTCCGATAATCGTAACCCTCGATCCATCCATGGGTCGATGAAGGGCGGGCTACGATGAACCACAAGTAAATATTTGGCAAATTTGAACACAAGGTCCATCATAGCTCTCGGGTCTAAGGGACGTGACCGAGAGCTACGATTAATGCAGCTATGGTACAGTTTCCCTGGAAACTTAAAACAGTTTATGAGATAATTTTCTTTACGTCTTTCTTAAGATCCTCAAAACGAAATTCCACTGTAACCTGAAGGCCACAAGTTAAAATAAATTAATGTTCAGTTTTAGTAACCAATTAGACTAGCCACCGTCATTTATAAGCAAAGATTGTGGAGCGCTGAAGGCACAAGATGGGGAACTGAAGCCCTATGTATTGGTGGAACTTTGAAATTTACATGGGCGCCATTTCAGCAAGCAATGTTTTGTTATAATATCATTGATAGCAATGGTCATTGTCTGCACTGATCTATTGTTGCATCAAAAGAGTTGCTAATAACTAAAATAGTGTCCAGTGCACATTTCACACTCTATAATCTTTCCATGTAAGCAAGCCTTTGGAGCATTGCAGCACTGCGTATAAAATGCTCATGATAAGCGAAGCGGACTAAGAACAGGTTATTTAGAACAGTAGCTTTTTAAAAGTGATGTTGTGATGCTCAACTGCCTTCCTTTGGAGTGACGGTGGCTAGTCAAATTAGTTTTAGGTGTGGAGGAAAACTCTACTTGGCAAACACTACTTGCCTGGTGGAATGAAGTGCATGCTGGTCTTGTATTATCACTAACTAGACCAGCATGCACCTCATTCCACGGCTAACAGGCGTGTACAAATTATTTGCGAAATAGTCCATAATGAGGTAGGGACTAAAAACCCATTGCACGTGTGATGCTGTGGGATTCAAACAGGGGTCCACAAAAGTGAAAGAAACTTCCCACCGCCTGCCAACCATTGCCTTTGACAATGTGCGGCATTTGTGAGTTCGATTTGAATAATATGGTATATACAATGACTTGGTTTTAGAGTTACAATTTTGCTGTTTGGAATTACTCCTTATTCTTATCTTAAGAAGTGTTCGTGCACATAAACACATACAGTGTGTTGTAATTAGCGAGTAGTGATTATAAAAATACAATTACATTTGCCTCTGGAAATACAACCTGCGGAACATTCGATCCGCTATTTTGTGGTGTCAAAAATTTGATGCAGCAAAATAGCAGACCGTGTTCTGTCATGAAATTACACAAAAACCACACAATTTTAAGAGATATTTACGCGAATGATTATATTCTACTTTAAAATATATTTCCAACCATATTCATTTCATAACAAATGCTTCATAAATAGCCCAAAGTGTCAATTTCAAGGGCAATGTGCCCCTTTAAATTTGAAATTCTCAGACTATATAGACAGTTGCTATATCACAAGAGAGAAGGCACGCACATACACCATTTTGTATGAATGTGTGTGGCACAATGGTACCAGGGCTTGCTCATGTTGAGGTTATTACACAAAAGCTTACCCCAAACCATTCGACATAGCAACTGTCTACTATAGTCTGAGGAATTCAAACAGCCACCGTGTCACAATCGGGTCACAGCTGGCCAGACGAACGATGCCAACGTCCAGTTTTCTACTCGGGCACTCGTTGATACGGAGGGGACAGGTAAAAACAAAATTGAAAAGGTGAAACAAAAAAATTATTATTTCGTTCCCTCGAAATAGTATTTTGTTACCTATTTCGTTCCCACGAAATATCATTTCATTCCCTCGAAATATTATTTCGTTCCCTCAAAATGTTATTTCGTTACCTCGAAATGTTATTTTGTTCCCTCAAAATATTATTTCAAATGGTCATCGAAGTTGCAAGAAAATAATGGGGAAAAAACACCCTTGTTGTATAGAATTGTGAATATTTTAGTGAGAAATTACCTCTTTCTTAAAAACTATGTTACTTCAGAAGGTGTCATTTTGCACAATGTTTTATAATATCAGCAGCTCTCAGCTGGTCCTTACCAAGTAAGTTTTTATGGTAACATGTTTCTTGAGTAATTACTAAAAGTACCAAAAGCAGCTCTATGAAATCGGACACTTACAAGTGTTTCATATCGTTATTGTTATTTTGATGTAGCAGGTAACTTGAAGGCACAGTGCACGTTTGGTAATAAGAGCCTACTGATTGTGTTAATCCTATATAAATTTGAATCTGAGAAGCAGACAGAAACGCTTTTCAGACTGTGTATTCCTATGGGGAATATTCTTCCTGCGTGAAAATATTCGCTCCCAGTTTTTGGCGATATCTCAAAAACGGGACCACCTTTTATTGCAGTTTGTAGTTTTTATGTTAGTTTTATTGTATGTGCCTACCTTTATATAGGATTAACACGATCAGTAGGCTCCAATTACCAAACATGTGCTGTGCCTTTAAAAGACAGCACTTGTTTGTCAAATGATTTGATTGTTAAAAAAAAGCATCGAGTGTGATCTTGATAATTATAACAATAATAATAACTAGTTCTTATATAGCATATTTTACAATAACGTATCAATGCGCTTTACATTAGTGCCCTGGTCTTTGGGCCAATAGCATTCCTGTAATCTTTCTCAGCTCCCTGGGGAGTATACAGCCCTGGGCTGCCATGGCACACTCTAAAGGCTTTTTCAAACACAATACCAACCTCTACCCTCGCAGGTACTCATTTATACCCCTGGGAAAAGAGCAGCAAATATAGTAAAGCATCTTGCTCAAGGACACGTGTCATGACTGGGATTCGAACCCACACCCCGACGACTCAACCACCAGAACTTAAATCTGTTACTCTAAACCGCTCAGCCATGACACCACTACATGATCACTTAATTATGACAATAGCTTTGTTACTGACCATGTGAATTACTCTTTTACACAGCAAATAATATACATATTTACATACTTGTTCCAGTGAATCAACTTGAACTTAAGCCAGCAATATATTACAATTATGAGAAGAAGAAAAACAAATTTAAAAGGGAAATGTGGGTTTGCCCTTACATATTGTCTTTGACTAGCCAGCGGGACCAGTTAGCGTGTCATTTTGTTTGTCTGCCAGCTTTTTTCACCAGTCCATATTTTATATATAAGGATGCTTTCTAACACTGAACTAGCCAGCCAGACCACTTGGAGACAAACCTGACTGGTCTTCAGGTGTTTTCATTTGGCCAGCAGATCGCTATTAAAGGACAACACTGGAAATACAAGAATCGGTGTGTGATGCAGTTTTACTGCCTTGCATAATACAAGCACACAGCATATAGTTTGTCATCAAATACCATAAATTCCATTAACTTAATTCCTTAATAAAATAGCTGTACATGAAATATTGTTGTCAGACCATTCCATAAGTGGTAGACATGACTGTGTATACCTCCACCACATCAATGGACTGCAAGTCTTGCCTTTAAAGCATTGTTTGTTGTTTATCTGAAGTGCACGATTCTGTTTCCTCCATGAAAACCTCAAGCAAATTTCCCAGGCTAGCAGGGAATTTTTTGCCTTTGCACATTGCGTATTCCATGCTGCTAGGTATTCTTTGCTTACACAACTAGCGCAACAATTCAGCGCTTGCCCTAAGCAGACAATGGTGATCATTAGTGCATAATTTGAGGTAAGAAGAGCCACGAAATCTGTCACTGGTAGGTGCCCATCTTTTCAGTTTGGTTTTTGCCCTTGCATTGATGTGTGATAATAAGCACTGTGTACTCAATTCATTTCCCCCAATTCATTTCCTACAGTTTGCTTGTGGAAGAAAATCCACAAGCAAACTGTACAGATGGTTTTCAAGCCCCTGACCACCTCCATTCTGTCTTCACCACTAGACCACCAAACATGTTTCCGGAGGTCGCAGGTTCAAGTCCCACTCCAGTCAATTTTTCTTTGTTAAACCAAAATTAGTTAAAAACTGACCCAGTTGGTTTCCCTTGTGGTTTCTTACTTGATAAAGTGGCAGTGTCTCAGGCAAAAACAATATTGGGACAATTGGTTCTGGTATCAGGGCTCCATTTCACAAAGATCTAAGATTGATCTTAACTGCGAATCAATCTTAATTGCTAAGCAAAGTGTGATGTCACAATAAAATTACCATTGTGATACTGAAGAATCTTGGTGCTTTGTGAAACAAGTTTTAAGAGGGAAATCATTTTAGGTGTAAAATTTGTAGGATTTATTAAAGGTTTGTGGTATCAACTCAGCATCACATTGTTACACAACCAGTATTCATCTTCATCACAAACACAACTCTTTGAGTCCATGACTTGATGGAGAAACCTTCACAGCAAGACACACTGTTTCTCAATAAAAATCAGCACGCACCGAATCACTGTACGGTGCATGATGAATTCTTTTTAGTAGGTGTAGGGGTTCTTGGAGGTGGATTTGGTCTTGCTGAGCTTGTGTAGTTTGGATACGAGTGACTGCTGACCGAATGGGTTTGATAAGAAAATCCTGAAGTAGCATGAGCAGGGTTTGGGTTAGTGTAATTTTGAGATGGGTTACTGCGAGGATAAGCACTAGTGGTGTGAGCAGACGGTTGGCTCCTCGTATACCCTGCACTAGCCGCAGACTTCAATTTATACCTAATCAAATACTCCGGGTACACCTGTGTTTTTTCAAAGACAACAAATATTTCAGGATTAGCTAAATTATTGACGCAGGCATCGTAAAGTTCCCCATGTGGATTGTTTGGGTCCTTAGGCGGAGGCCTTGCGTATGAGGGGATTCCAGTGGTTGTGTCTCCGATTAGGACTTGAGCCACAAAACGTATCGGCAGTCATCAGAATCTGGTGCCGTGTAACTATTAGAAAAACTTGCATCCCGAGCGAAGTAGCTGCCCTTTCCATACAGCGTTCCCACAGTGGTCCCACTGAGTCTCCAGTCAAAGTTCTGACGACTGATAGCTTCCGTGTATTTTTCTTGGGTTCCGTGAAAAAGTTGCTTCTGTAGGACTGGCTGACCGTTCTTTCGCTTTTTCATCCTTGCATTCATCCTAATAAGATAAAGTAGCGAGAACTACATGTAGGTATTTGAAAACAATGAAATGGTTGAACTCAACTTTTTTTAATATATTAGAGCTTTAAAAAAAGTTGAGTTCAACCATTTCATTGTTTTCATGATGTTAACCTGATAGTAAGCCCTTGATGAGTGGACTGCACTTATTATAGACCTTAAAATCATGCAGCCATTCACATTGAAGACATTTCATATTGCCTGACCTAATGCAACTTTCATACATTTTGAAATATTCAGGGTTTTTCCAGCAAAATAGATGTCATATTTTTCCCACCCCCAAAAAGAGTATAAAATCACAACTTTGCCCAGATAGGATAAAAATGCTGAACTTACCCCTTATGATTTTTTTCCAAAATATATCAATATTTCCCCTAAAAAAGCTTTAATTCTGGGACAACTTAAATAAAAAGGCAGCAGTAGAGCCTACTGCATCCTTTTAGTAGAGCCCAAAATCGCAACTTACAAATTCGATACAAATGCTGGACCCCTTTTTTTTGTCTTCAATTTTTTGCCTTTTTTATTTAAGTTTGATTTTATGCTTACTAATAAAGCAGGTATCCCAACTGATTTCGTATCGCTTGACCTATTGCATCTTTCTTGTTTGTTTGAAATATTAAGGTTTTTTTAGTGAAGTTAATGTAATATTCCCCCCCTTCCCCCGAACTTTTATTCTTAAGTTTTCTAAAATATAGCGAGTATCTTTGGTCGAGGTTAATTAACCTGTAGTGCCTAAAATGGAGCAGGCATCCTCATTGTTGCCAATTTCATATTACTAAACCTTTTGCATTAAGTCAAACATGTATGCGTACACACCCATGTCAAACACTTGCACAAGGAAAGTCTCTTCTACTTCTTGTTCCAAAGCTTGCATTTATCTGTAGTTTTAGCCAATTTCACATTGGCACAAACTTTATCATTCTTTGTTAAGTTCCCCCTCAATTTTGTTTTTAAATGCTTAGCAAATTTCTGCTAAATTAAACATGAGAAGGATACCCGAGTCACAAATGGTACATTTATGACCTGGTGTTTTAGCTGGTAACCTAAATCTAGTAAGCATAATTGTCTTTGTGCTTAGCTTTACTTTAGTTTTAATCCATTTCACGTTGAAAGGCACCTCTTCTCAAAACTTCGCATTTTTGTAAAGTAAAAAAAACAAACTATTCTTTCATAAATAAAACTTTAAAAAAATATTAGCCAATTCTGTGGGCTTCTGTGCCAATTTTCATAGAGCTTATTTACAAGAAGATATTACTTAACAAATTTTTGCTTCAGCCAAAATGAGTAAGATACCAGTCACAAATGGTACATGTGACCTGGTGTTTTGGTTGGCAACCTAAATTTCGTAAGTATAATTGTTCTTGTGCTGAGCTCCTTTTTCTGCTTAAGCAGCTCTATAAAATTGGGCCCTGGTAATTGTTGGAGCCACTTTGGTTGAACCATAGGGTGAACAAGGTGTGAAGATTCCTGAAGCTGGAATGCACAAAACTCGCTCAGTCCATTGTAGAGAAGCCTTATTGCAAAAATGGGAGATCAAGAAACACACTTGGGCAAGCACTTTGAAGTTATTGCATTGAAACATAGATCTTAAGAAATAATCTTCGTATTAGGGTTGTGATGTTTAACCGTTTAAACCGTTTAATCGTGGAACAAATTGTGAAATTACACCACCAACACAAAGGATGTGGTCACCACACTGTGGTTTGGTGACTATCAAGACTGGGTAGAGTGGGGTTTTTTCTCAGTCCTGGAGAGTGTGTTGACATCTGCTCCTCCTTTGCAAGCCGGCTCAAGAAACACACAGAAAATTGAGAGCCTGCAGGTACCCTGCACCACAGTTCCGATTCTCAAGTTAAGTCTAGAATCGCTAGAAACAGTTAAGACTGGGTTGCTCTAAAAATCAAAGAAGTGGTGGCAGATTTTTAAAAATGGATTTCGTTTATACTTTGCACATGTGAAGGCCTTCAACCAAAGTGTAAAAAGAAAGCATATTTTTGGCATTCACACTTACGTTGCCATGGCAACGGTTAAAAATAGAAAATTACCATATTTCACCTAATTTAGCTCTTTTCATAAGTTAAAATGACCTAAGGTTGTGAGCTGCACTGTGTAAAGACCAAATAGTTGACCTACCTCTCAGCTGAATATGGTGAATATACATCCTTAACCTTTCCAAAAATGCACTTGACACAAGTACAGTTAATTGTGAATGGAAGATTCCATTATTTCATAAAGGGGTGTTTTGAGCAAAAGTCAATTTGGGAAATAGAGGTGGTCACTAAAATTGTCAGAAGTCCGAAAGTAGCATATTTAGGAAAGTCATGCTTCCAGGATTGAAAGATAAGATGCTGGTCTGTAAGAATTAAAAAAAAAAAGATTTGGTATTTTTTGTACCGGGGAGCAGTGTTGCCAGAAACTTCATCCTTTTTTTGAAAAAAATGTATATTTTCAAATTTCATATATGGAAAATAATGCTCTTTAATGACTTTCTACATGCTGAACAATAATGTTGATTGACAAAATACCAGGACAAAATATAGTAAAGCAATCTACAAGTATAAAAACATGACTCTCATTTGTATAAACATGCATCACAAAAACAGTGTTGCCAGAAAAGTAGCATTAAAATACATAAACTCTGAAAACACCACAGCAAGTTTTAGGGTATATAGAATCATTATGCCCATGGAAAACCTGCATGGAAAATTATGTCGTATGTTTGTGGTCATATTTACATTTGGCTATAGCAGCTATATGCAATCTTCAACAAAACGTTCAATTTTCTTGACAAATGGATGTTTACGGCCCTTCGTTGGAATATCCGAAATGTCTATGTTGAGGTATGTACACGTACATAAAGGTACACGTTGCCTTGGGTCGGGCGAGTTGGTCTATAAAAAGCGTTTGAAACCCTTTGTTATATAATGCATGTGGTTAGAACTAACACGGTCGGCCATTTTCCACAAAATGGCCGACCGTGTTAGTTCACGATGTAAAAGGAAAACCACGCAATTTCGAGGCATATTTGTGTGGATTATTATATTCTACTTTTAAAACATCTTTCTAACCATATGCATTTTATAACAAACGGTTACAAACGCTTTTTATAGACCAACTCGTCCGATCCAAGGCAACGTGTACCTTTAAGTTTTGAAACTGTTTGCTTGGTAAGACTATTTGGTTTAACTAGTTCACAAACATTAAGCGTTAAACATTAATTTAAGCGTATCAAATACAACGAAATGTTGAATATCGATGGCTGAGACTACCAATACTATGGCATGTGTTAAGTTTACAAAGTTTGGATACAATGTAAACACAAATCACAACTCACGAAATAAACCAGTAGGCCTGTAAGGTATAGTTCATTTAAGTTGAGTACATAATAGTGATCTGTACACCACATAATTGTTTTTGAAGCTTAGGGATAATAAAATTTGACCTAGGCTAAGTAAAAAAAATGTATATACTTATAAACTGAGGCAAATCACTACATTTGATAACACAATTCTTATCTTTCGACTAAAAAAACCCCATGAAACAGTAATAGTTCATACATTTTAGAGGTGAGCATAGGCTCAGCGTCTACAGCGAGTGTTGAGGCCAGTTTAATTGCATGTTCAACCATATTCAAAGACATTTTCAGCATTCTCCAACATTGACTAGAAAGTCCAATGTTCCTAGCAGTTGAACTTGATCTACATTGTACAGGGTAAACTGGTACCACTTCCAAGTTCTTGTAGTAGTGGCAAGCTGGTTATTACCAGTCTGCATGTGTTGAGGACAATGAGGGATGATCACTATAGCCCAAAGGGAAAGCCTAATTAGTGGGGATCTATTATAAACAGATGTCTGGGCCCAGGGATAAAATGTAAACAAATGTCTGGCCAGGGGATAATAATGTAAACATACTCTCTTCTGAGTCAGTGGTCAGCTTCTTTGAGCAGATGGTCAATTCATTCAACAATTGTATTTAGTTCAAATAACATAAACTACTACATTTGAACCCCTAGCCCTGTGTAAGGATTGTTAAACAATGTAAACAATAAAATATGAAATACATTTTCAAAAAAAAAAAGGTTTCATTCCTGAAATTTGAATGTTTCACAATACATTATTGATATAATGCCAACCTTTTGATGGAATAAAGGGCTATAATGTGGATTACGCTGGATGTTACCACCAAACTAGGCTTAAAAAGACAGGTTACAGGCAACTGTGTTGCAACTTTGTTTTATTTTGTATCCATTTTTACTGTTAAATACTGTACAGTGTAGTCAAGGTCCTAAGAAAAATGTTTGATGAAAAAAGTCACTTAGCAATTCCATGTATCTTTAACTATTCTAGGCGTACATATCAAGGTTCACATTTAAAAATCATGTCTCTGGCAACACTGACTGCCTTTAATGCCATTTAAGAATTTGTTTTCTCTTCATATCAACATTCATTTACATGTTCTATCCTAATGCGACCAATTTGTTGTAAATTTTGTCAATTAAGACTTCCTTTAATGTATAAGTTTTGGCCATTCATTGGGTTTTTTCCCCGCCAAAGTGCTAACTTTCCGGCTACACTGTTTTCGCGCACTTGAAATACCAAAACATTTTATTGCATTTTTATGTAGGTTGGTATCTTAGCTTCCAACTATCAAAGTGGTATTATCAACAAAGTGCCACTTTCGGATTTATGGCCCAATTCAATACCCCCATTTTTCGCTATGAGAAAATCTGACAAAAACACCCCTATTTGAAATAATGGTTTGGTCCAAAGTGGATCCCACACTTAATTTCAAAAAACATTTTCTGAAAGAGTAAACATGGTTGTGCAATATGTGTGAAAGAAAAACTTCTAACTTTTCCCCTTTAGATGTACCAGTACTTCCAGTTTACCCATATTTCATTACTTAAATTAGGTAAAAACTTGGAAAATTGGTTGGAAATCTTATTTTGGCCGTTACCATGGCAACCAACATCTGATATCAATTTTTTTTTCGATTTTTGTGTTACATGTTCCCATACCAACTCATACATGGAGTATTGCCAAAATCTATTTTTTGAAGTCTGCCACCTTTTAAAAAATATCTTTGATTTTTACAGCAACCCAGTCTTAATTATGGAAGTCACAAGTTCTGTTTAACCATTAAAGGGAAATAAACAAACATGTAGAAGCACAACCTCACTTCATGTCACAATCAATAATGAATACATTATGTCAGATTCAACGTACCTTGTGAAGTCTTCCCACAATTCCAAGTTCTGAACCCGTTGTATTGAAACGATCGTGGCCTTGTCATCCATGGTGTCCCAAAACAAGTTGGCAATATTGACATATTCAGCACTGGAGAAGTTTCTGATGTCGACCAGCACCTTGTCCGCTTGGGCACCAGGATTTTCCCAGGTCGCCGGCACAGGAACACTGCCTCCCTGTGCCTGAGTTTTGCGTCTGTTGAGAAATTTGTTCATAAAATGCATTTTGTCCTGATAAATTTTAAGTTTACAAAAATCAGTTTTAAGCATGTGCAGAAAATTGTCAAATTTTCTTAGCTGACTAAGTCTATTGATAGACAAGCACTTTTTTCCCTTTTTTTTGGGGGGGGTGTTCTTTTTTTGGGGGGGGTGGGGGTAAGTGCAAAAGAAAAATCCAGTTTAGAGCAAAGTTTAAACACCATGACTTTTTTTTAAACAAGACAAAATCATACGCTCATACCATTCTACTTTATTAATTGTCATTGTGAATATATAGCGAGCAACACTTTTTTATTTTTAGGGGGGAGGGGGTGAACACATTACCTATTTACATGGTCTAAACCATAGAGTTATATAGAAGAACTAGAGGGCGCACTAGCCAAGTTACGTGACTCGTCGTGCGGGTGGTGCGGCCATTTTTTAAGTACCACTACCATTACTTGACTGTACGCAAAACAACAACATAATTCACCGAGCGCGTGATGCGTGCATTTTCCATACGCACATCGTATACTTCGTACTCAATTTTGCCCTCTATAAAATGGCACTCGTGTCTCCTTGCGGTCCTGGCGCATTTGTGCACGCAGTATTGCCAGTGCGCCCTCTAGTTCTTATATATAACTCTATGGTCTAAACAGATATATATGAGCCCTCTAGACCCTAGAAAAACAATTTTGTGAGCTTTAACAAAAAAATCACATGTTCATGGTGTGTTGTGGCCAAGCAGTCTAAGGCAGTGGACTCAAGTTCTGATGGCTGAATCATCAGAGAGTGGGTTCGAATCCCGCTCATAACATCCTTGAGCAAGGCACTTAACCACAGTTGCTTCTCTTAACACAGGTGTATAAATGGGAAGCTGAGAGGGCTGAGACAGTATTGTATTGGATTAACCCCTTACTGCTGATTTAAGCAGTTTGAGGTTGTATGCTCCCAAGGGAGTTGAGAAAGTCAGAGAATTGGTCTAAAAGTATGCCCGATGAACAGGGATAATAATGTTGTGAAGTGCCTTGATCTAGCTACTAAAATACTAGGATATGTACGTGCGCTATATAAGAGCCAATGTGCACTATATAAGAACCCAATATTATTAGTATTATTACAACATCCTACTGAAGTTTTCAGTACGTGTAAACATTGAAAATCTTCTATAAAGCCCAGTGGGAGTTGAACTGGGATGTGGTATTTGCATAGTCAATGTCTGGGTCCAATGTTCAACACATGCAAAAAGGGCAAATTCAACAGGAAATTTCAACAGGAAACTTGTGGATTTTAAGAAATTTTTGATAAAAAAAGGCCTAGTATAACCTTTTTGTTTACAAACAAGCTGTAAACATCAGTGCCGTGGCTACATGCAGGAAAAGTTTTGGTTCACCTCTTTTTCTTCTTCTCAATTTTTTTTTTTCAAGCAAAATTTTTGCAACCAAAAACATTAGGCCTAAATCTGAAGATCTTTGCCTCGGTGACATTTTAGTTTAGTATTGTTTCACTCTGCAGTAAAATTCTCCCTATGCAGCACTTAACAGGCTATACTGGGATGTGGTGCAGTGCGGCGTCACAACCAAAAGGTGCAAGTGAAGAAGAAAAGGGAACGAAGAAGCATAAAGTTGGCAAAATCCAACGAAAAACTGATCGTGCATTAAAAACTTTGCTTGAAGATTTAGAGTAGTCTGGAATCGACCAGCAGCCTCTTCCCTTTGATGCCGGGCGGCTTCAAACGACAACAAAAATGTAGGCCCCCTACCGTTTAGATTCTTGTTTCCGTTCCGCCATCTCGACAAACTTGGGTCGCCTTCTGACCCGTCTGCATGTATGGTGGTGTATGTTCTTCTGTTGCATTGTCTGGAAGTCCAGCTCGTATTGCTGGCCTCCTGCCGTGAATTTGATTTTGGCAGCCCCCATCTTGCTTTCATAGTCCAAATACTTTTGCTCAATGCTGCTGCTGTCAATGCCTGCTTTGATACCTTTCATATTCTGTAAAGAAAAAAGTAGGAATGAGAAACATAGAATGAGCTGTTGCAAACTGCTTACCAACCACAATGACCTATGATATCAATGCAAAATAATTGTTCATGGCCTCACGTTTTAACCCTAGCAGAGTCTTTCTCAAAGGCTAAATGACAACACACACACATAGCTCCCTGTGTTGCATACATTCTGTGGACATTCCTTTGTTCTGCATCCTTTAAAAAAAAATCATATTCTTCAACACCGTAAAAGACACTGTGTGGACGTGTGTAAGTCCATACACTGTGTGGACCTCCTTTGTTCTCAGGTCCACAATTTGAAAGTATTGCTTAAACACAAAAATAGGACATCTACTTTTATTCCCAAACTCAATGTATTTGTAAAGCCGCATCCAAATTAGCGGCTGTGGCTTGCTTGTCAAGTGAATATGCCTTGAAGCATAAGGAGGCCCATAGCAACACCCTTAGCAACAGCCGCATCCGGACACGGCCTAATGTTCAATATAATGGAAAGAATGAAGGGTGACAAGGGATGTGCTTCACAAATAAAGTTTTGCGGTTTTGCAAAAGTTCATATTTCTACAGTTAGTGAAAATCTTGCCAGTAATCATAATAGATGGAGTGTTGTTACCACATAACATTACAGTCAATTTCACAAGACAGCTGGGCTTGTAGCTCAGGAATTTTTACTTGACCAGAATTTTTGCCACAAAAAAAAACCCAAGAAAAGACCAGAATCAAAATGACATCACAGTTTTAACATATAAACTGTTTTGTTGTTATAGTGTTATTGTTTTTTGAGAAGAATTAATCTCATTTATCTTATGGTTAAGTAGACTTTAATACTCAACAAAATTGAAAGATATTCATCAGGATCAAAGCCAACATTTGAGCATCACTTTGTTTGTAAATAAAGATACTGAATTGATACACAAGAACACAGACCTGTTCTGAGTACACTATCCATCTTTGTGTTTCATCCAGCCAGTACCACACCCACTCGATGCAAAACACTTTTTCCCAGTTACTCTTCGTGACGCTTGAAACAGTGGACAGCCTCCGGACATTAACATGGTATTGGCCAACGGAGCCAGTCATGGGGCTGATGTCAAAACGAATGGTGGTATCGGAATAAAAGTTGCTGTCGCTGTTAAAAATAACACACATTTACACATTTATTGACAAACAAACAAAACAAATCAAATCAAAATTAACTTTTTTGAAAGATATTTTCCTGTTTGAAGATGAGGGGCTCCAAGGTGAAACTCAGTTTGTGATGCACTCATTTTCCTTTAGATAAAGTTCTTATGACTTAATGATTTAGAGCATACTTATTAACTCATTCTAGGTACAACCGTGAAGTTTCTGTGTCTATCGATCACACTTAAAAGAACATTACAGAATTAGTTTTTGCTAACAAAACAGTTGCTGGCAGTGTAAGCACTTTATGTGATGTAAATCCACCATATACATAAACTGACAAACCTGTGAGTTTGAGAAGTTTGAGATCGATTGGCCATCTGGGTCACGAGAAAATTGTGAAAAACCGATTACACATTTGAATGAAATCATATAGATTCAACAAAATGAATAAAAGGCTCACTGAGCGATAAACTCCATTCGGAAAATTAGTTTATTCATTTCTCATCAAATATGGCATTTCAGACAGAAATATTTCAAGGGATGTTTTCTACTATCATCATCATTAGACCGTGTAAGTTTTATGTAAATCTGTGATCAAAAAGTATATTTTACAAGTTTTTTCTTACCAATTCTGTAATGTTCCTTTTAACTCACCTTGTGTCTGCACCATTTTCAGGATTCAATTTAATGTTTTTTAGTTGCAAATATTCATGGTCAGTGTTCTACATTGTTATGTCATGCTGTCCCGTCAGGGAAATTGTGTAAATCGTTGAGCAAGACACCTAGTTTGCATAAAAAATTAAAAAGACAAAGATTTCTCCATGTCTTTTTGTACAAAACCAGCACCTCAGCAATGGCAGCCCTGAATAAAGCAACTGTGCCTAAGCATTGGTCTTCACATGCATGCATTGAAGTTGTGACACTGTTAATGTACGCACGCGGCGATTTAGTTTTGCTCTTTTTTTTAACGCTTGTATGGCAACAAGGTATCATGTAACACACAAGTAAATAAAATGTGCCCTACAGGGGCTCCATACTATACATAATTTTGATCAACCAAATAAAATTTTAAAAAATGTAGACAAGTTTAGAAACCCCCTTCAAGAAGAAGAAAAAAAGAAAAAAAATGCCGATTGAGGAATTTTTCAGCAAGCCTCTATAGTTATACCTTCGTGAGTTGTAAAGAGAGCGGTTGACATCACAAAATATTTTCTCACAGTTGCAGTTCTCACTTTTAGGAAGGTCTTGCCAGTTAGTCTGCCTCGGGTCCTTAAACTGCCACTGATAAGGCTGCCTGTGATGCCTCTTGTGGTTGTACTTGTCTTCGTCAAAACACCTTCCACAAAGAAAGTAGGTGCAGATGTACATAGCTGACTCTGTTTGGTAACCGGTGTGTTGGCTAGCAACATCGGTTGGACTGGAGCAAGCAGCCGCAACCGGCATTGATGGCGACCTTGGGCTAGGAAGCCTTGATTTTTGGGAAACACTTTTGGCACTTGCTTCGTTTAAAGATAAGACAGAGAAAGTTGGTTCTTCCTCGAGCTGACTACCACAAACCTCTTTAGGCTTGGAGGTGTCTGGGTGCTGCTCTACATATAGGCTTCTGGCTGCGATGATTTTTGACATGAGTGAATATGGTAAACATGTCAAAGTACCATCCTGTATTCCACTAGCAACAAATGTCTTCAGAAAAACTTGGACCTCAGCTGTGTTTTCAGGTGACAGGGTACCTCCATCTTTCATACTGTCCAGAAAAGCCTCAAGTTGGGCAAAGTTGAGGGCATCCAACTTTGGTTTTGCCACTTGTAACTGTTGGTCATTGGTCCTTTCTTTAGGTCTGACGGCATCTTGGACGCGAGATGGATGAGATCCTCTGAAAACATTCTCACTTAACTTGTCAGTGTCCCTGGATGGTAGAGCACGACCTGTTCCTTCCTTAGGCATGGCACCATCTGGCTTCTCAAACACGAATACAGAAGCCTCCGGTTCCTTCTGAAGATGTATTGGGTTCCCTGCTCCCTTCGGTTGGTATGCACAAGTTCCTTCTGACCCCTTGAAGCTAGTTACATCACATGGAGTTGTTTTGTAACCAACTGCTTTTGGTTTCACTGACTGGGAAGCACTACTGCAGGCAACTATTGGCCCTAGCTCCTCTGCTTTCTCCTCCCTTGGTTGTTTTTCCTCCTTTGGACTTTTCGTCTCCTCTACATCTTCAGCTGATGTAGCATCATTGTTTACCTTCTTTGGGGCTGCAGCTGGATTAAGCTCATCAGACTGCTTGTCAGCTGAGAAGTTACTGGCCCAGGGTTCCTTGACATCATCAACACTACAAAAGAAGAGACCAGAAAAACTTGATGACGTAAAGCATTGCTTGGAGACTGTTTTGTCCTGCAAAGAGAGTCTCAATACCAACTGGTTCTCCCACTTGTAAAGAGTTGTTCACATCACTTTTTGTATTTTTCTCTTAAAGGGTGTGCACAACATTGATGATGGTAAGATTGAAACTAGGAATGTTCAAAGATTTGCACACGGTATGGCGTCGGTCCAGTGGAAACTCCCCTTGAAATATTTGTTTTGCTTGTAATAATATAGGTTTTGAGAAATGAGTATAACGATTAGTCTTCATCGTGCGAGTCCAAAACCTGTTGTTTGAAAACAGTGAGAAAATAAACGGGGGTTTTTCACCGATGTGTTTTCTTGTGACACCGATGGCCAACGAAGCTTCAACTTTCATAGGTCTGTTGTTTAATGTGTATGTTGGGTCACATCAAGTGCAGATACTGGTTTTTGACAACTACCAATGATGTCTGCATGCTTTAAAGGTAGGGTCATAGACTGGTTTTTTTGTCAACTGAATAGAAAGATACAATAAAAGTCACATTTGAAAGTTACAGCTGAATACAGCATCTACTTGCTGAGAAAACAGCAAAAAACTGACACGGTATTTTCACAAGAACGACAAATCCATCCTCGTTCAGCTGTTACCAACCTTTTGAATCTCAGAAATGATTCATTCACGTTTTGGGGTGAAAAATTATAAAAACCATGTCACTTCGAAGGGCATACTTTCTGAAAATAGTTTATACTATCAACAGCTGTAGTGCCTCTTTTCAAGTAAGTTTTTATAGTCTTTAACTTTTGGAGTATTTACCAATCTATGACCCTATCTTTAAAGGCAGTGGACATTTTTGATAATATACTCAAGAATTACCATAAAATCTTACTTGGTAAAGAGCACCTGATGAGAGCTGTTGTTAGTATATAAAACATTATGACAAACGACTCCCTCTGAAGTGACGCAGTTTTTGAGAAAGAGGTAATTTCTCACTAAAATATTTGAATCTGAAAAAGGCTTCAGGCATGATAATGAAGCCCTTTCAGGCATTTCAAAGCACACAATTCTATGCAACGAGGGTGTTTTTTCTTTCATTTCAATGACCAATTGAGCCCAAATTTTCACAGGTCTGTTATTTTATGCACATGTTGGGATACACCAAGCAAAGATACTAGTCTTTGACAATTACCAAAAGTGTATCCTGCCTTTAGGTACTTTTTCTTTGAGTAATGTTAAAAAATTTGAAACCACTTTTGAAAGCATACCTTTGTGTACTCTTGGCAGGATGCTCTAGTGTGGAATACTTGGGTCTTCTCGCCACCTTAAACACATGATGATCAGCCAGGCAGGTTTGCTCCATGCGGGAAAAGTTTATTTGAAACTGCACCTCATCTGTGGTGAACTCGTAACAAGATGGTTTTCCTTTGAATTTGAAGTCCAAATATTTCCTCTCCAATGTCAAAGTGTTGATGCTTGAAGAGGCGGCAGTACCAGCCTTTACTGGTCCCTGTTGAAAAGACATTAAACAACAGTGTCCATATCATTTTTGGGTGTGACGTTGATATTTTTAAAGTATGGCAAATGACAGAAACTTCAAGAGGGTCTTCAACGTCAAATTAAGTTTTGTGATGCACCCATTTTCCAATAGAAAGAGTCCTTATGAAAACAGAGAAAAAATTGCAGGTCTCTAACTCATAACATTATGGCGTAAAATGTCCTTTTATTTGATACTCTTTCGGAGCGTAATTTAACACATGACGCATTGGACAGCAAATCAAATGGGTTCTACATTCCAAAGAGGATTTCTGCGCCAGTCAAAAGGTCAAATTAAATGCTATTTTGATTGAATATAATCAAAATTCAGAAATGAACTGAAAAATGTACACACCATGTATTTAAAATGTGACCTCATCAAACGTTTTGGGATTTCAACAAAAAATGCACTTGAAAGGTACCAAACCAAACACAGTGGCATTTTACACCACTTTAACGTGAGGTTTGTGAGACTTGTAACTTTTTCCCTGTTTTCATAAGGCCAAGAAAAAAGGGTTGTGTTTCCGGTTCCCCGACCGACCCTAGTTTTTACGCCGCGACCCTAAACTTTTTATTCGGCCTTTAAAAAAACAGGGGAAAAACGGGACAAAAAGGGGGAAAAAAAAGAAAAGAAAAAAAAAACATTCTACCTGGAGGAAATCGCTGACTTTTACCAATTTACCATGTTTTATGCAACATTTGAAATAAAAAAACAGAACATATCAAGAAGAATTTACAGATATCTCCGTGATTTGAGCCTGCGATGTCCAATGACTCGACTACGAGAGAGAAATACCCAATTTGAAGATTGCGCACATTTTTGCAAAATCGGTCGCTTGAACTGCCAATCAAAGGGGCGCAAACTGAAGATTGCGCACAATTTGCAAGGTCGGGCAGATTAACTGCCAAATCTGCAGAGCACAAATTGCAGTTTGTGCGCTATTTTGCCTAATTCGTTGTGCAAATCCGTTGATTGCGCTCAACACATGAACGATCGTGGACGTATCGTCAATAAAAAAAAAACGCAAAATAAAAAAACTTTCCGACCTACTGACCCTATTTTTAAATGACATGTAATCGGAAAAAGAGCCCTTTTATTGGTTGGCCTAAAGACTCTATCTATTGGAAAATGAATGAATGACAAAACTGAATTTGACATTGAAGACCCTCTTTAATCGTCATCCATTGCTAACCCAAGCTCGATCCAACAATGTCTCCCAACCCCCTCCCTTACCTGCCCAATTCAAACTTTGAATGTCTTTTGAGACTTTATATGTACATGTATGTTGACTATTTCATTTGTTTTTATCAATGATAGGCTTCAAGATATAAAATCACAAAAACCTTCAGAGAACCAGATTTAAAAAAACTATTGTTTCTGTTTAAAATTCTTTATCCACATTGCCATTATTAAATCAATTACATATGTTGCTGATATTTATTTTATGGACAACGAGACACAAGTTTTACCAGACACAAAGCAAGGTGTTTAAAAGTGGGGCAGCAATTGAGTTTCAATCCCTGCAAGCAGTGGCGCTAATTCATATAATCTTGACAACAGTAGCCCTCAACTGTGGCAGTGGTTAGGAACGAGTGGGGGTATATTGCCCCTTCCCAAGGAAACAAAATATCTACTAGTTGGTATGAATATCATTTCCTGTGCAGGCACTGCATAAGAATTCCACTGTTGGTTTGCGACACAAATTAAATTTTACATCTTTACCTACGTTTCTTGACAGATCTTATAGGCTAAAATATATTTTCAAAGAAGACTTTTAAATGAAGATCCAGACTCACCATTGCCACTTGGTTTTGGCTATTTTAGTAAAACACTTTTGCCTGAATTCTTCAATCTGCCAAACAAACAAAGTAAAAAGTGGGGTGGCCATGGACATCCGGCCACCCCCGATGCCATTGTGCCTGTGTTTCATGACTTTATTACAGAGGTTAAGCCACACGCTACAACGTCATGGGTATACAGCAACGCATAACGTCTATGACATAACGTGGGCAGTGAACGAAACTGATTTTCCAAGGGCAAACAATTCGAAAACCAGATTAAAGTAAGAAGAATAGCATACCTTATTCCAAGGGCACCAAGGCAATATGAGCAGGGGCATGGGGGCAATTGCCTCAGTTGCCTTGTGAACTATCAGGCCTGCAATATTGTACCTGTTTGGGGTACTCCTTCCATTTCTTGGTCCCGTCCTTCCAATACCACATCCACTGAGTGCTGTACTCCTTCCTCCATCCTCCTGCCCGAGCAAAGGAGACGGTCGAAAGACGACGAACATCTAAAACCTGGTTGAGTCCATCTTGGATTGTGAAGGAGTCTTTCCCAAATGTTATGGTTACGACATGCATGAGGATTGTGTTGGTTTTTTCACCACTGATGAATAAATACACACACAAAATATATGTTGTTGTGCAAATCTTCCCTTGTAAAATTCTTCCAATATATAGTCATGAAACCAAGGATATGCCTCAAATTTAATCACTGTAACTTTGAAGCCTGAGGAAGCCTGTAGAGGAGGGTGCTTGTAATGAACCAGAAACAAAGAGGTAAATCCCTAACAGGCACTCTCCCATGATAAGTGTTCTAGCTTCTTTTACATTTAGTACCTAACCAACCAGTGCATGGAACCTATGGCTTTACGTCCCATTCGAAGGACAAAGCAATTATGGTATAGTACTGCTTGCTCAAGGACACAAGGATCACAACCAGCCGGGCTGGGATTTGAACCCACACTCTGTGAACAAGAGAACATTAACATGGTGCTCGGCCATGACGCTCGACTGTGATTCATTTAAAAACTAAATTGTTTAGGTTAAATTTATGATGTCGGAGACTCTGCCAAGTTTTGAAGGAAACATTGGTTTTGATAGCAAGTCATTGCATCCTCTTATTACGGATGTTAACGTGGAAATAAATTGAATTGAATTGAACTGATACAGAGTCAAGTCTGAGCATAAAACTGTTGTTCAATGTATTTATGTGTGGACTTTTTTTTCTGAATCTTCAGTTGTAGCCACATGTACTAGTATACCAATCCTCGGAGAAATTACCATAAAATACTGTCATATTTGATTCAATTGCAATTTTTTCAAAAATCACCAAGTTATTTTCATTAACAAACCAAAAAGAAAAATCCTTGACAAAACATCATTCCTTTTTCCATTAAAATTTGTTAAAGACCAAATGTTTACAGGTCGTTTGCTTGGTGTTTTTATTGAAACAGTTTGGGAATAAATTTACTTGAACGTTCTTGCCCTTTAAAGGCACTGGACACTTTTGGTAATTACTCAAAATAATTGTTAGCATAAAAACTTACTTGGTAACGAGCAATGGAGAGCTGTTGATAGTATAAAACATTGTGAGAAACGGCTCCGTCTGAAGTAAGGTAGTTTTAGAGAGTAAGGTAATTTCTCACTCAAATAATATAAGCATCTGAAAGCACACAAAGTAATGCAACAAGGGTGTTTTTTCTTTCATTATTCTCTTGCAAATTCGATGACCGATAGAGGCAAAATTTTCACAGGTTTGTTATTTTTATGCATATGTTGGGATACACCAAGTGAGAATACAGGTTTTCAACAATTAGCAAACATGTCCAGTGCCTTTAAAGGTAGAACAAAATAGTTTTAAAGGTTGAAACAAAAAACTCAGAAGAAAACAACTAGGATTTTAGCTGCAACAGCAATACCAAATCTTACCAAACATGAATGCCTCCAGTGTACTCTTTATTATTGACATCACAGAAGTGTTCCTCAAGATGACTGTTGGCCTGCTTCGACAGGTCCAGCCAAGACTTATCCTTCATTCTAGCATCTTGAATCTGCCACTGGAATGGTTGCAAACAATGCAACTGAACCACATGTTCCTTCTCACTGTTAGGGCAACTTCCTCGTATATAGAAACAGCAGATCTCTAGGCTTTTCTCCGGGGAGGAAGGCATTACTAGCGGTTCCTGATCAGCTGAAGAACTTGCTGGACTTGAGACTTTTCCTGAAGACTGTGCACTTGTCACTTTCTCTTCGATATTGGAAAAGCTCTCAAGAAAATTTATTAATTTCTCCTCGTTAAGCCGTTTATTCGCCGCTTGACTTTCCTTAGACTCCTGTATTGCCCCATCCCTTGGGGCTTTAATTGTTGCCACAAACAGACTTTTAAACTTGCGTCGGGTTTCCCCTTCTAGAGAAAAACCATATTTTCTCATCAGCAAGACTTTTGTTTGTTTAGACTGCAGATCATGTGAAAAGGCGCAGGAATTACCAGCACGACAATGCTCCAACATGTAGTTTCTATTATATAAAAAAACGGTATTATTAGAAACGGTTTGTTTAATTTCTTTTTGAACAAATGATTTTGATAAGAGTGATATCTTATATTCTTTTCATTAAAACTGGTAAACAAATACTCAAGTAACAAGTAATAAATCCCAAGGGAAATCGACTGGGTAAGATACTAAGAATAATTTTGAGTTGAACGAAGAAAACATTGAGGAGAGCTCGATTTGAACCTGCAACCTCCAGATTAACGTGATGGAGCTCTACCAACTGAGCTATCTTACCCTAGACTTGGCGGTCTCCCTATTTTGTAAATATCTTCCTTCGAACAAAGATATTGAACAAAGATGACAACATAATATATAGGGAGGCCGCCAACATTAGGGCTAGATAGCTCAATTGGTAGAGCGTCGGTACATTAATCTAGAGGTCACAGGTTCAAATCCTGCTCTGGTAAATTTTTCTTTGTTCAACCCAAAATGAAACACCTAAACCTTTAACAGATACATTATGTAATTTTTTTCTTTCTATACCCCCCACAACTATCTCTCTCTTTCTCTCTTTCTTTGAAAAACTGTTGTTCTGAAGAAAAGAAAATGGTCGTTTTATTCCCAATGTTTCAATTACTGCTGTACTCAGGACTGTAATTGGGCCTTGGTGCCCCTTCAAAAGATTTCAACAGACTTTAAGATTTTCCATTGAATATTGCCCCTTTCAAAATGAAGATGGCCTTGCCCTCTCAAAGATGAAATTCCAGGTCTGTCTATTCATTGTCTGGAGACTAGTAAATGAATTCAGTGTTTGTTAACCACTTCACATTGGATGACATGATTATCCGAAAACTTTTTTTGGACAGACTTACATGTACGACTTTTTTTTTTAGAACAACTTAGAATTTTCTTTAAGTTTTTGCTGACAGCCGGACAGCTGACATCTTTATCCACCTGGACTTTCCATTGTTTAGCATGGACAGACAGGCACCTAACCATGATACGCTTCGTTTCACTGGTACAAAGACCAACATTATAAGTTTCAGTAAACTTGCTTAGTAAAATCCCTTTCAGTTCCAGACCTTTGTCTTGTTGTCATACAAATGTGGCATACAAGAATGGACAGGCTGCCACCATCGTTTGTCATTATATTTAGCTCAATGGGAGTATGCTTTCTTAGATACCAGCATACCATGGCAGATTTTCAGCCGTAGCTTATGGCCGAGGTACTGCGAATCACAGTGAGTGCCTACTCAATCATCTCACACGGCAACATCAATTCCCAGAACTTATTATAAGAACCTTTGCTGTCTTTCCTTTGTCAAGTCAGGGTTTCATTATGGCAAAATATTACTCAAGAAGCTCTAAAAAGTTCAGAAAAATAATATTGCAGGTTAACACGGAAATACCGACGGCCAAAATAGGTCAACAGGGGTCTACATTTCTATATATCTCTTGGTGTTTTGACTTCCATAACTTTTGAACCAAAGGTGGTATCAACACGGGGTTTTCATATCCATAAAGCTGAGATTGTACTTCTTTCAAATACAAGGGTCGATATAAACAACTCATTTAGCTTGATCGCATCACATTTGCACGTCACAAAATCAGCTGCTATTCTAGTCACATGCGCTCGCTCACGTGATCATATAACTCCCATCCTGCAGAACCTACATTGGCTCCCTGTTCAAGTTAAGAATTAAGTTTAAACTATTCTCTTAACTTTTCATTGCTTACAAGGCACAGCCCAGTTTATCTGAAAGGACCTAGTTCAAATATATTCCTTCCAGAAATGTACAAATATATACGGTTTAATGTATTTATTTTAGTGGTGTGCAAAATAGTGGGTTCAAACAAGAGACACAGATTGAAATGCACGCCCACAGACAGTTTTTTAAAACAGCAGTTTTGATCCCCTGAAAATAAAATTGTACTTTTCTACCTGCAGATGTGGAGGTTGTTACACAATTCTCCTCTCTCGCAACCATCCTTACGATACAGATAAGCCGTGCAAAGCTTCAGAACCTCTCTACGTGAAGAATTATTCTTGGGCCGTCTTCTGTTTCGTGAGTTGGGTCTTCTTGCCTCTGCCATTCTTATCGTTAGAGAAGATTAAGCACAAAACCTATGGACGAAATTAAAAAACATATGCTGAATAAATAATTTGCATCGGCTGATGGACTTGAGGCTGTTTGTGATAACTCTGTGAGGACTCTTCTGTAATATTTTGGGTCACCTTTGAATTTTCCACTTCTTAGTAGTCCAAAATCTTGAAGACTGATACACTGGGCATATCAAATTTTTGAGCTGGCTAATTTGGTAAAATATAATTTTATTCAATTCATGGACATTATAAGCATAAAAATGAATAGTAACATGTTAGAAAATTATCTATTAAAATTACAATAGGTCTTTGTACTATCAAGGTAAAGATGATGAATATCAAGACGTCATCACTTTCGTCATTTTAAAAAATATTTACTTTTCGTATCATCATTAATAATAATAATAATAATTTAATAATAATATTAGGTATTTGTAATGCGCCAAATCAATCAAAAAGATGTTCAAGGTGCAGAGAATTAGACAATGTAAACAAAAACAATACAATAATATCCAGTGAAAAGAAAGCAAAACATCAATTAGGGAAAAACATATAATAATTAACAATGGATACCAACAAAACTATGAATTAAAGAAATACATCTTGAAAAGGTGAGTTGTAATAGCTTTAATAACACTTCAACGTTTAGATTTAAAATACAAATTAAAAAAAAAAAAAAAATGATTCTACTCGAAACAATGCTGTTTTTTCTGATAAAGAAAACAAAATCTCTCTTAATTTAATGACTGATGACAAGTGTATCACACGGATTGATGCCATAATGAAGGGTACAAATTCATAACACAAGGTAGTTGACTTTACCGCATATGCAATTGTACGTGTTTTAGATGGAAATGGCATCTGTATAACTGTGGTTAATTAAACACTAATTAGTGGACCAAAATAGCCAGCTCAAAATTTGATAAGCCCAGTGTATCAGTTTTCAAGATTCTGGACTAAAAATTTCACTTTTATTTATAATGAAGGGTACACATTTTTTACAAGAGGTAGTTGACTCAACCTCAAATGCAATTGTGCATGTTTTATATGGAAAAAGGCATATGTATAACTGTGGTTAATTAACCACTAATTAGTGGACCAAATTAGCCAGCTCAGAAAATTTGGTTTGCCCAGTGTATCAGTCTTCAAGATTCTGGACTAAAAATTCAACTTTTATTTATAATGAAGGGTACAAATTCTTTACAAGAGGTAGTTGACTTAACCGAATATGCAATTGTACGTGTTATGGAGGGAAAATGGCGTCTGTATAACTGTGGTTAATTAACATAACACACGGACATTGTCTCCGTGTTTGCGTCTTATTTTTTGTTATATAGTTACTTTTTTTTCTTTTTTGTTTATTGCTTTTCAATGTCTTTTAGCTATAACACTGGTGAAAATCTGCAAGTTATGGCTAATATTTCAGTATTCGTTCGGATAAAATAACAGACTCGCCGACAGAAATGAGCCATGCAGGGGCGGATCCAGGAATTTTTAAACCGGGGGGCACAACAGTGCAACCAGGATTTTGTATTAAAGGGTAAACAAAAAATGGGTGGGGTCCAGTAGCCGGCCTTACGGCCCCTGGTGGGGTCCAGGGGCAAAGCCTCGGTGGGGGTTCAGGGGGCGAAGCCCCCTGAAGCTAGAGCCTTTGGCGTTCTGTGGGGTTAAAAATCAAGCCTCCCATGTGCCTAAAACAAAGAAATAGACACACTTTAATTGGAAATCAGATCCATATAAATCTCCTAAATTTACTAGAAAATTTTCTGTAACATCGATAGTGGGGGTCCAGGGGGAAGCCCCGGTGGGGGTCCAGGGGGCGAAGCCCCCGGAAGCTCAGAGCTTTGGGCATTTTGAGGGGGTGAAAAACCAAGCCCCCATGTGCCCAAAACAGAGAAAAATAGACACACTCTTATTGTAAATCAGATCCATATAAATCTTCTAAGTTTACTGGAAAATTTTCTGTAACATCGATGGGTGGGTCCAGAGGTGAGGCCCCGGTGGGGGTCTAGGGGGCCAAGCCCCGGAAGCTCTGAGCTTTTGGCATTTTGAGGGGTGAAAAATCAAGCCTTTGTGGGCCTAAAACAGAGAAATAGACACTTTAAGTGTCATTTCACGTAAATACTTAACATAATGTGCTCACGGTCAATTTTTTTAAATTTTAAATACTTTGTGGGTGGAAGATACAAGTAAAAAAAATTGACATTTCAAATCCATATATAGCCCGTTGTCATGGTAACAGCTCATTTTGTGTTTTGGGCATTTTAGGCCGACTTTGGGGTCTGAAAAACTGTTTTTTAGCTCATATTTATAACTCCACCTTACCAAAATGCAAAGTTATTTCATAAAACCTTTTATATCACCACAAAGTATCATCCTTGGCTTTATTTAAAAAACAAAAATTATTGCTATAAATTTCACCCTTATGCTCTTTTTGCACCATGCATTAGAGCATGTTTTTAGAAATTGCAAAATCAACATTTTTACCCTATTTTTGGCCCTCAAAATGTCAATTTGCCAGGGGTCTCAGAAGATTTTCCTTTCGGTTGTGATTAGGGCTAACATTGGTCTTTTCATATCTGGTGAAAAAAACTTGGGCAATTGTATCCTATTGTGACAGTACTGCCCTTAAAATTGATTTTTTTTCCCCAAAACAAGAAAAAATGCATTTTGAAGTTTTTCTCCTAATTTGAATTTATATCATTAAAAAAGTACACTTCCATCAATCCGGCAACTTTTTTAAGCACTCTGTAGGCAGATGGATAACCCACACTGATGAGGAATTTTTGAGGACCCATATATAGCCCGTTGTCATGGTAACAGCTCATTTTGTGTTTCGGGCATTTTAGGCCGATTGGGGGTCTGAAAAGCTGTTTTTTAGGTCATATTTATAACTCCACCCTACCAAAATGCAAAGTTATTTCATAAAACCTTTTATATCACCACAAAGTATCATCCTTGGCTTTACTTAAGAAAAAAAAATTATTGCTATAAATTTCACCCTTATGCTCTTTTTGCACCATGCATTAGAGCATGTTTTTAGAAATTGGTCTTTTCATATCTGGTAAGAAAAACTTGGGCAATTGTATCCTGTTGTGCCAGTACTGCCTCAAAAATTGACTTTTTCCCCAAAACAAGAAAAATCTTGCAATTCTTGTGTATCAATATTGAGATCATGGCAAACTGTTTTCAACACTTTGAAGCTGAGACTGTTTAATTTTCCAGATCTGTTGAGTTTACAAATATTGAATGTGCTGTACATGATTGGATGCTCCAGACCGACTGCCTCAAGAACAGAAGCCAGGAGTTGTTTATGGTCTCTTTCTCTGTCCTCCTCAACTGTTGGTGCCACAGCTCTAACCTTTGATGCAATTCGGCTAAAATAGCTTGAAATCTGTTGTGCCGTCAAGAACTCTGATATAGTGAACATCCTGTTTCCTGGGGGTATCTTTCTTTATGCGTATTTCTTTTGCAACAATAGCAGGGTCACATTTGTTTCCATTTACTTCACCCAGATTAAACTTTTCATTTCGGAAGTGTTTGGACTGTCGACGTTTCTGCACTGCCCAAACTGTAGGCAGTTGTTTTTTGCCCGGAGCTGGGATTGTATTCACTTCTATACATGCAACTTCTCTGCGTACATAATTTTCACCTTGTCATGAAGTGTGTGCTTTTCTAACCATCTTGTGTGATTGCCACACAGCAAATGGTGATTCAAGTCACCCAAAGTCTCGTAGGAATCAATACATCATTCTTCTGGACAGGGAAAAAGCTCTGATTCAGGCATATCCTCATCTTCAGAACTTGCACTTTGTTGTTTCCCACTTTTACAGCCTGGCCTTTGTCTTGCATGGACCTCTTTAAACATATATGTTAAGTATTTACGTGAAATGACACTTAAGCACTTCTGATCCTTACCAATCTTCTAACTTTACTCAAAGGAAATTTCAATCCCACAAATTTCAATCCCACAAATATCGCGTTTGGATCAGGTCGCTGCAATATCTGGTGTTATGCATATTCATTCATTCAAAAAATGTTCAAGCTTAGTGTAGTCTTTACACTTGAATGCCAGAACGACATGAAATATATTTTATCCAGGACAAATTGGCCCGTCAGGTTTCAAACGCTTATGTTATCATGCAAACCTAAGCAATTACAAGTGACATATCATGAAAGATTCATTTTGGCAGAAGCAAGCAAATAGTGAAAAAAAAAAAATTACCCGGGGGGGGGCACGGGCCCCCTGGATCCGCGCCTGTTTTGTCACCTCCTTGTACTAGTAGTAGTACTGCATGTAATCTATTTTCGTGAATACGCGGCTGGCTGTTCCGCGAAAACGCGGCTGGCTTGAAACTATGGTATGACTGTCTGAGACTGGGAGGTTCGCTCGCTGTACATGGTTCTTAAGAATTTTACCATTCAAGGCTGCTCTACTCACATGTTGACTTTATTTATGGGCGGTCGTCTGCGGTGAACGCAATACTAATACAATACTGTTTCCATGCTCGAATTAATACAATTGTAGGCCTATAAGTAGGTAAATTTGACTCACCAGTGATGTCTACATGGATGTTCACTAGCCTGTGTCGCGTGACTGAAAGACCCGGTTAGCTGTAATTTATTGGGACCTTTGTAGCCCCATGGCCCTATTCATGGGGCTAGGACCTTTGCGCCCCTAAAAATGTTTTCGGATGTGACACCGTCTGATTGCTCACTTGGGGAATTCCCCATGTAAGTATGGTGACCGCTGAGGGCGGTATTCTTCCAGAACTCAGTGTGTCTTTGCCTCTGTCTTTCCTCAGAGGCTGTCCGGCGTGCGATTTTCCCCATACCATTTTTAGGTAGTGTAAATGTTCACAATGGATTTGTATTGTCTCCTCACACCTGGGCCCAGTTTCCCATAGAGCTGCTTAAAGACACTGGACACTATTGGTAATTGTCAAAGACCAGTCTTCTCACTTGGTGTATCTCAACATATGGATAAAATAACAAACCTGTAAAAACTTGAGCTCAATTGGTCGTCGAAGTTGCGAGATAACTATGAAAGAAAAAACACCCTTGTCACACGAAGTTGTGTGCTTTTAGATGGTTGATTTCGAGACCTCAAAATCTAATTCTGAGGTCTCGAAATCAAATTCGTGGAAAATTACTTTTTTCTTGAAAAAACTATGTCACTTCAGAGGAAGCCGTTTCTCACAATGTTTTATACTGTCAACCTCTCCCCATTACTCGTTACCAAGTAAGGTTTTATGGTAATAATTATTTTGAGTAATTACCAATAGTGTCCACTGACTTTAAAGCATATGTACAACATTTGTAATTTTCAAAGACTACTAAGTATCCGCACTTTATGTGACCCAACACATACATGAAGTAACAAACCTGTGAAATGTTGAGCTCAATCGGTTTTCGGAGTCATGAGAAGGAAAAAAAAAAAAAAAACATTATTTGTTTTCACTGTTTTCAAACATCAGGTTTTGGACACGCGCGATAAAGACTTATTGTTTTATTCATTTCCTTGACTGTAGCATTTCAAGCAAAACTGTTACACGGGAAGTTTTCCACTGTGACCATCTTCATACCATAAGTTATGTGCAAAACTGTGAACCTTTATATTTTCAATCTAACTAATGTTGTCTCTGAAAATTAATGGCAATCAAAACTTACTTGGTAAGAAGTACAGCAGCAATGGGTGGTATAATGAATTTTGAGAAACTTTTAACTTCGAAGTACTACGGTTATGGAAAATATATCACTTTTTATTCCCCAAAATTTGAATCTGAGAAGCGTTTCTGTCAGAACCGCTTCTCAGACTGTGTATAATATTCTTCCTGTGGAATATTCGCTCCGGTTTTTCGGTGATATCTCAAAAATGCGACCACCCTTTGAAGTGAAATTTTCACAGGTTAGTTTTATTGTATGTACCTTCAGTTATAGGCTCCAACTACCAAAAGTACTGTGCCTTTAAACAGACAATATATTGCTTTACAAGTTTCTGTTTGGAAAAAATACGCTTGAAACCAGTCATAAATGTTACATGTGGAATGGTTTTTTAGCTGGTAAGCGTAATCTGGTAAGTGTAATAATGTTGTGCTTAGCTACTTTTTGTGCTTAAGCAGCACTATGCTTGGCCCGTTTTCACAGAGCTGCTTAAGCACAAAATGTAGCTAAGCACAAAAAATTATGCGAACCAGAATATGGTTACCAACCAAAATATCATTGACTGGTATCTTGCTCATTTTGGCTAAGCAGAAAATTGTTAAGCAATATTTTCTGCTTTAAAAGCAGCTCTATGAAATTGGGCCCTGGTTATGAGAAAGAACCACCAAGGGCCAACTTCATAGAGCTGCAGGCTTAAGCACAAAAAGTAGTTAAGCACAAAACATTTCTGTTTAATGGAAAAAAAGAGGCAGCCAAAATACCATTCTGCATGTGCCATCTCCAGTGACTGGTTTCCAGCTGTTAGCAGTTAGCAGTGTTTATGAAACTGTGCAAAGGATCATTCCATAAGCAGGAAACGTCTGCTTTTAGGCTTTATGAAATTAGGCCCAGCAAGTTAAAGGGGCATAAGTTAAAGGGGCATACTGCCTTCAGATTGGACGCTTTGGCCATAAAAAGCGTTTGTTATGAAATGAATGCCTCAAAAACCAATGAATATGATTAGAAAGATGTTTTAAAAGTAGAAAGTTTGTGTGGTATTCTTTTTACTTTGTGAACTAACATTGTCCGTAATTTTGTGGAGTAAAAAAGTTGGTTCTACAAAATGGCGGACCATGTTAGTTCAAGAAGTAAAAGGAAAACCAAACAATTTTGAGGGATAACTGAGTGAATGATTACATTCTATTTTGAAAACATCTTTCCAACCATGTTCATTTCATAACAAACACATTTGAAAGCCAAAGCGGCCAGTCCGAAGTGCCAGTGCCCCTTCAATATGCCACAACAAAAAGGTCAAACAAATAAAGACAACATGTGTTTACAACAAAATTCATGCCTTATAAAGCTTATCAGATCTTCAGTCAAATAATATGTGATTGCTGCGAGCCTATCACACTTTTATTACTTCATTGACATATTAAGTTAAAATTCCATGACAACAGGGCTGGAACAATGAATGCATCTGCCCTCCACGTTTGGTAATTATACAGAAAATATATGACACTGTTGCACAGTAATTCGTCTACAGTTCCGAAATGTACAAAAGCATGATTCCACGTTATGCAAGGCATTGAATCATAAAAATGGAAAGTTTGCTCAGCTCACAGTAAGATTGGCTTCATCTTCCCTTTATAACCAAACATTTGCTGTAAGAGTGGCTGTGTATCGTCAACCAAAATCATACAGCATGAAATAAACACCTTTGCTCCAACACCCCTGTGTTCTGACACCCCTATGTTCTGACTGAGCTGCAAACATGTGCTTCTCGCAATGGGGGAGATTTTGCACTAACTATAAGAGAGATATTTAGAATTACAATCAACATAGGGAAAAAGTTTCCATATATCAAGGAGATATTTCAAATTTGTTTATCAGAACATGGAAAAATTGTTTTACTTTCAGGTAGCTTTCTGCAGAATCAGGGAGAGTTGGCAGCTCCGTGACACACACCTATGTTCCGACACCCCTCCAAATGTAAGTTCCTAATCCTAACCCTAACCCCGCATGTAGATCAAGAGGGGTTATTGGGACATAGCGTTGTCGGAACATAGAGGTGTCGGAACATAGAGCAGTCACCATAGCATGCGGGTTGTCTTGATATGGAACATTTATTATGTTACTCCATAATTTTTTGACTTATTCCCCGTTTGTAAAAGCATCTAATACATGCTTTCAAATAATACATGCTTCCATTACATAAACAAGGGGCTGGACTTTTTGCCTTTCAATTCTTGATCTAGTTAGGCTGCTTCCAAATTAATAGCTACGGCTAGATCATCACCTTAACATACATGTACAATGAAGTAAAGGCTACCCTTAACAACACCCTTAGCCGCAGCCGCAGCTGTCAATTCCGACACAGTCATACATTGTTTCGAATGGAAGAAAAATAGAATGGCTACATCAAGGCAATGGTTTCTAGTAAACTCATTTTATGCATAGTGAATGATTTACTTTTCCCCCTTGCAATAGTTTTGTCTGAACTTCTTTCATTTTAAGGGTGTAACATCTGTAAACTTGCATTCAGTAAGCCCACACTTTCCCAAACTCCATACTGGAATGAAGTTGGGAATAAAACAATGTTTAGCAGGGTTCCCACAGAAATGTTAACATGAAATGCCATGTCTTTTTTTATGGCGACTTCCAGAACTACATCAAGGTTTTCAACGACAAATTCTTATGCTGTTTTGTTCAAAGTCTTTGGAGTCCTACAATACAATTGCTAATCATCACACTAAAGCTACAGCTCCAGTCCCTTTCAGGCTTTCAGTTTGACACAGGACCACTGGGCACCACCAAAGCATCACTGAACATGCAACAAGTATGGGGTGTACAGAATGCATCAATGAGGAATAATGTAATGCACATTTGAATACCGCCATACAAGCCATAGCCCCAAAATGTATGTTTCATCTTGTGTGAGTAGTGAAAGACTCCACAATTTTGATTATTGTTTCTTTAAGACTACTTGTAAAATAACAACATTCCACGACTGTGGGAACCCTGAACCCTGGCATTTCACAAAGTCAATCTCTCTTTTTTCAACTAAAGGTTGAATACTTTGAAGATTTTTTTGATACTTAACAAGGAGAATTACCATACCAGTAACTATTGATTATTTCCAACGTAAACCAATGACATACCTTATCTTGACTCAAAGTGTCTAAGCATACCAGTAGCAGAAAGTTTTCTCCACCATTACCAATGCTGTACCCTATCTTGTTTTTTTTTTTTTTTTAATTAGTAAAATAAATAAAGGAATCTGCAGCAGAAGGTGTTCTAGATAACTTTTTGCAACATGTCCAATGCACCAGATGCAATCATTTGAATTGAAGATAATGAATGATTTTTGTTTTACCATACACCGATAAGCAGGACTGAGATTTGCCGAATGTGAAAATTCCTGAAAATGTCTTGCGGGCCTGGGTTCCCTCTTATTCTAAACCCGGAACCTCCCTGATGTTACAGTCCAGGAGGTTTACAAAGGCATCACCAGAAATACAAAACTACAGGTTTGGACACAATGTGGACAATTTCTTTCTCCCTTTGTAATTGGTGATTGCTTTACTTCTATCAAGAACGAAAGGAGGTTTTGAGAAAATCCTGAAATCAGGAAACTTATTGCAAAATCACACGCCTGGAAAAGTGATCAGCACTGCATACACTTTAGTGTGAGGTAAAACCAAAATCTTATCTCCAATGCAGAAACTTTGTTACTTTGACCCAAATTTGAACCCATATATGTCTTAAAAACTACAAATAAAAGATTTTATGGATGTCTCGTATGAAATAAAGAAATACAAGACTAGAAATACAATCCAAAAGGTACAGCATCAGCTCATCAGGTTCTATTGTGCCTACATTAAAAATTGATAACATTACGTATCCATTAAGCACAAGTTGTATTTCATTGAAGAAAACTTTAAAGTTACTTCTTTTAAATATGATTCAGATTGAATAATGAGTGAAATAAATAAAACAATATTTACACAATTTATGACCTTTGCTTGCATACCTGATTTACGTATCTGTTGTTGAACTGCACATTATAAAAGATTTCCAATGAAATATGTAGATAGCACATTGCGCGCGCGCACTAACACTACCGGTTGACAAAATGAGGGAATACCACGCCTTTATGGGGCTGATGGTGGCGTGATGCATATGCGTTTGTGCGTCTGCCTAGTGCACAACTCTATGGCATTAGCCAACCAATAGTGTCTGTACACATGCGTGAATGCAGTAAGCATATTTCATGGGAAGGGGTAATTATCGTCACCTAGTTCTAGATTTGAGGAAAAATTAACAAATGTGATGCATCCTTTATTCAAGCCCCTTTTCGTGGCTATGGCTTCAGCCAATGCTTAGGCTTCATCAGTCATTTTCAAAATATCAGTTTCTGTACAGAGTTTCAAATTGCAAATTGGTGAATGAAGCCTAAGCCAGAGCCAAGAGTTTCATCATGGTGGAACAATCTTTGTCTTGTACCTTGTTAACGATAGTGATACTCCTACTCATTTTAGTTAAGGAGCCAGATTAATGTTCTCATCTGGCCTTGGTTTGCATACAATGGGAATTTTTGCTACTGCCCTCCCACCTAGTTATGTCAGTGGTCCTTCTCTATGCTTACATGTAGTAACTATGTCAAACTGTGAGACAGGGCCCGAGTTATTTGATTGTTATTTGCTTCCAATGATGTACCCCTTCCTTTGGCAATTTTGATCAATATTATAAAAATGTCGCTCACGCATCCATCAATAAAAGTCGAAAAAAGGGAAGTTGATCTGGATTTCTCTAAACTTGGATTTTCCTCAACAGAATCTGAAAGAATACTTAAGTGTAATCTGAGGTGCAAACTTTTACAACAAGAAATTACAGTAACACATTATTAAAGGCATAGAAAGTGACTCTTACTGTATTCGCTTAAAAAAACCAAAACAATTTATGCATATTCATTGGATGTACATGTACATAAATTAGGCTGACAGAAGCAGTTATTGCTCCACCTCCACAGAGGTCACCTCAGGCAACTCCCATTTTGTACAAACTATTCACAAGTGGTGAGCCTTACCCCTAAAAGTGACTGCTCTGCTTACAAAAAGAGCATCTGACCAAAACAGGCAATGCTCATTCACATAATTATTCACACATGACCTTTAACCCTCAGATAGTGATTGCTCTGCATACAAAAGAGCACATCTGACAAAACAAAAAATCTCATTTACATAATTATTCACAAATCAAGACCCCTCCCCTCCCACAGTGACTGCTCTCTGCCCCCCCCCCAAAAACAGACCCTGAATCATGTGATGCTTATTTCCATAAATATTCACTTTGACCTTTTTACCTCAAAGTGTAGTTGTCGACAGACAAAAACTAATAATAATGAAGCGTGCACACACATAATTAAGGCTGGTGTTTCATCTTACAAAAACAGAAGACGATATGTACAGTCATTTACAGTCTTACTTTTATACAAAATGGTGAAAAGAACAAAACTAAAAATCAGACACATTATGTATAGGATGATTATTTACGGAATATCTACACCAGTTAGTTTGAACAACGGAGTGAAACATATAAATAAAGCAGTCACAGTGAGTAGCACCTATCAACAGAATATTATACTACATTGTACAAGGCGTGTGCAATATGTACAGTTTACAAAATAAGAACCTGTTTCTCTGAGAATTCAACAATTAAATTAAAGTTCTTTGAAAATAAAATAAACAATCTTTAACAAAGGTAAACATAAATTTCAACTGCTCCCCTTTTTTTGTGCTTCGCATGAAATGAACAAACAAACAGCGATTACAAAAATATGCATCTTGGTCTCTTAACAATCCTCACTTCATGATGTAATTCCCTTACTACCTAGGCAGATTTACTCAAATGCAATGCAAGGTGTACTTTTTGATATGGGATTTTTAAGAATTAAAATTGGATTGAGGAATACAAAATAGGGCAGGCCTGGGAATCTCGCTTTTGAGAGGGCCAGGAAATGTTCACTTTGCAAAGGGCACTTTCATTGGAAGTCTAGATGGGAAACTTTTGAAGGTGCACCAAGGCCAAGACCAGGGCAACAGAGGGCATGGCCTCTGTGTAATTCCAGCCTGATGGTGGCAGGGATGGATGGTGAACCTCACCTGGCACTTATTTCTATCTTGATTACAAATTGAAGAGATAACCACTTCACATTCAGTCTTTAAAAAAAAAAAATTCTGTTCCCACCCGCGGTGTTATTTTATCATTTTTGTGAGCTTCTTGAGTGATTCTTTGCCTTTGATAACATCCTTGCCACAATTAAACCCTGACTTGACAGGCAACAAAGCTCCTCATAATGAGCCCTGGGATTTGATGTTTTCTTGTGAGAAAAATTGAGTTGGCACTCATCATGATTCGCAGAACCTTGGCAGTGAGCCACGACTGAAAATCTGCCATGGTTTGCTGGAATCTTGGAACGCTCAGTGAGCCGAATATAATGACAAACAATGGTGGTAGCCTGTCCATTCTTGTATGCCAAATTTGTATGACAAGACAAAGTTCTGGAATCAGGGGCTACACAATCCCCTCCGGAAAGGGATTTTACAAGGCATGTTTTCCAGATTCGGCTGTCGCTTTGTACGGGTGAACTGAAGCGTATCAGGGTGGGTGCCTGCCTGCGCACACTACACACTGGAAAGTGGATAAAAACGTCAGCCGTCCGGATGTCAGCAAAAAATTTAGGAAAACCCGCAGTTGTTAAAAAACGCCTGCCGTAAGTCTATCCCCAAAAACATTTGTTGATAAACACAACATCCAACGTGATGTGGTTAAAATGGTCTAAGGTTAAAACATGAACCTCGTTTGGTTTAATTTCATTGTTACCTTGATTGAAATCTCAAGACAATCTTGATGTTTGAATCCAGCATTACCCTTTTACTTAATGAATCAATTACAGAATAATGGGAAAAACTTTTTGGATATAAATTTGTGTTTTATTTATTGATATTATATCATCATTCAAGATGTTTTTTTCACTTTCAAGTAAAATATGCATGCATGATTAAGTGAATCTGAAACCACAATTTCTGCAAAATCAGAAGGATCTTTGGGAAGTAGCAAAGTAACCTTCATCAACAAAGGGTCATAGGATTAATGTACTCTTAACCCTCCTACTGTCAGTGACTCTTGGCAACATTTTCCAGTGAGTTGACCAACCATTTGAAACCATTTGACTGCCCAGGTTGTGTACAGTGGCACAACTGTGCACAGAACTAACTATGTACTGTGTACATGCATTCCCTCATGGTATCATATTGCAGGCTGGCATAGTTTATCTATCATTCAAAACCACTTGAATGGTATTGAATGGTCAGACAGCAAGAGGGTTTATGCACCATGCGCGACCTTTATAACCCACTGGGGACGAAGAGGATTAAAGATATTAAACAGGATTGGCTGAAAAAAATAGTCACAGACCGTGTTCATGTTTGGTGTGATCAACCATATACATGAAACAACAAACCTGTAAAAATTTTGGCTTAATTCGTTGAGTAAGTCAGGAGAAAATAGCGAAGAGCTATGCACAATTTTCAGCATGTAAACACATTGTCCTTAATTATGGTTGTAACAACCGAAGTCAGCTGTTGCATTTTTTTTTTAAAGGTTTTCAGATACAGTTTTCTCGAATATGACTTCATTTCAGAGGGGAATAGAACATTTCACAGAAAAAATGGTTCTAGCATGAACAGTAAGCTTTCAGATTAAAATTAACCAAAATGTGTTTTTATCTATACCAATTCTGTATAATACCTATAAATAAATAACAATGTACCGTAAAACCAGAGGATAGAGAGAGTTGGACAAACTCTTCAAACCAACAATACAAACTGGCCACTACTCCATAGAATAATGACCTGGAGAATGTGGAGCTCAGTGGATCTTCCCCACAATTCAGCTGTTAGACCATTTCATAGACGCGCATGACCTTTACACCCCGTACTGTAAGTGTGTAGAGAAAAACGATGTCGTCAACACCAGAGCTGGAATTTCATCTCTGAGAGGGCAAGGCCACTTTCATTTTGCAAAGGGCACTTCCATTGAAGGGGCACCGAGGCCAAGACTTGGGCAACTGAGGCCATGGTCTCTGTGTAATTCCAGGCCCCTTGACAAGTGTGAATAGCAAAATATCTCATACAGATACTTTCTCATTAAAATCGACCAATGAAAAAACGTAGAGATCCTCAATGGGTGTCGCCATCTTGCCATAAATGCATGTCATCTAGCACTGATCAGCCACGCCCACGGCAGGGACACAGAGTGAGGTTGAGCTCAGCATTTTCTAGATCATACATCTCCATGTTCTTGTACAAACATTTGTTTTCTTTCTATATGACACGGGAGATGTGAGAGCATAATGTGTCCAACGTTTTGTAACTTCACTGTCACAACTCTCTCTGTATGTTTGAATGTCTTGCATATTAAGCCAGAAACATGTATTAAGAAAGTTCAGGCAACTGAGTATGTAATCCTAACATTGGGCAGCATACTTAATTTTTTAAAATATTTTTTAAACAAGAATTCTGTACGGGTGTTTTTACTGGAAATAAGGATCCCTCTAAAGCAGTACAATCAGGTAATAGATTAAACTTTGAGTCACATAAACCTAAACAAAACAAACGAAAACCGACCAACTTGGTTGACAAGGTTCCCATTGAGTTATTTTGACAATCATACTGCAGATGACATTTTGGGTTGTGATGTGTAGGCGAGCAATGCCTGTACAGTAGACGCTACCTTCACCAGTCCCTTTCCTTCCAAGATGTCTCCAGCTGTACATAACTTCTCCTGGAGTGAAGTAGGAAAAACAAGCGATCTTAAAAAAAATACAACCCCGGTCAAAATGGTTGGGACCAGAGCCATACATTGAGAGAGTTGCGACATGGAGGGAACAGTTTTCTTTAGTTCCGTGGATACTGGAGGCAATTTTGGGTCCAAATGTACAGAGATGCTAACATTGAATTCCCAAAAAGAGTAGCACCACCGAGCACTGAAATTTCAAGTTAGGCATACAACTCATCGAGCCGTAAAAAGAGGAATATTATGACATTTATGGTATAAACTAATACTTTCAGCAAAAATCGCTTATTGCAAAGCGGCCTTGCTTTAGAGGTCAAACAATTATGAATTTTATTCAGGCTTGAACAAAAAAAGTAAAGTATAATATTAATTTTGTTAAAAAAAATAATACAAAAAAATATATAAAAATGTATCGGACCGCAATTTGCACTAGCTTGTGCATGAAGACAACCTTTTCCACCTCAATTCAACAAAATGCTGTGGTTTCTGTCCAATTGTTTATTAAAATAGTAATGCTCACGTTTGCACAGAAAATAGTAAAACAAACTGAAAAATGCTTCACACCATCTGACCACAGCAGGCCATCGAGTCTTCAAACGACTTCAGCAAGAGCAGTTTCATCAACTGGCCTTTCCAACCAATTCTATTTCCACCCATTGCATTCTTAACAATTTTTTTTATCAACAGTTTTCATCAGGTCTTGGCCTTGATTGTGATCGATGAAATATTTTCTTTTTGTCACTTTTATTTTAGTTGATATGCAGCGATCGCAATGTTTCAAACAAACTACACAACGCGACCGTCGCGCGCTAATAACTTGGGAATTACATTGCAGATAAAAGTTATCACAGTGTCTGTTTGCCGCCGCAATCCAAAGCATGAAGCATTAGAAAAACTGCGGAACCAGTCTCTACAAAAGCAACTGTAGAATGTATGCTGTACAGGGAGCTTGTGGCTCTGTGTCATGCTCTGTGCTACGCGTGTGTCAGGTTGGCAAATCCCAAGTGCGATAGTTTATGGGATTGGTACCTCCTAAATAAGCCCAAAAACGTGTGTGAATTCGCCGCTCATCACTTTTAACCACGTGGCGGCAGTCAACATTTGTTATAGTTTTTTAATTTTATATTTTTAGTTTTAGTTTTTATTATGATACATTGTTTGTAAATACATTTACACTGGGAGGCTTGTTTATCGTATTTAACGGAAGTATTATCGTAGCGGCGTAGTCACGGCCCAAAATCGTTTTTGCTACGACCAAATCGTGTATGTTGGTATCTCTGAAATGTAGCACAACCCAATGTGCAGTCTAGTCTGGCACCCTGTGTGGGAACATGCATTTTTTTTAATACCGAACATGGCGTTGAATCGCAAGTTGTCAGCACTCAATATACAGCTCTGGTTAGGACACTTGACTATACTCTCCCCCATCACCCCCAATGAAGTTGGTGTCTGGACGAAAGGCTATGCAGCCAGAGCCAACACTTACTGGGGGAAGGGCAGAGAGTATTGGCCGTGATTGTACCTAAGAACTTTCACTGGACTGAAAATATGTCTACAAGACATCCATTTTCTTTCCCTCTTAAAGATTACTTTGTCACTTGGGAACTTTGAGATGAAGGTTTAGTACTTGAGGAGCTCAACCCCTTGGGGATTAGAGCAGCCGCAAGGAAGCCCCATAACAGCCACAAACGCCCGCAAGATTTGACCTACTTCCATCCAAACAAGAGGTTCAAAGAAAAGGTATCGGACCGAATTGACACTTTCCAATGTTTCCCATGTTAACATAGAATCCACAGTTCTTAAGCAACACCATGTATTTCTGTTTCTGAATAATTTTCTGACATCTTTTCCTAAAAATAGCAGAGCAAAAAATCGACAAGATTAGCGATGTCTTGGCGTACGGTGATGATTATACAGAAATGAATGTTCCCTATGAGGGTTAAGTGAAGTAAATTTGGCATGAGTGTGTTTGGAAAAAAACCACTGGCCAGCAGGAATTCTTGGGTTGTGAGGTTAACTGGACCAAGGATAAAATTACTGGACTTTGGCCAGCGGTCCAGTGGGTATTTCATTCCATAAAAATAGTAATCATAGTCGTAATAATTTTGGAGGCTAAACATCCTTACTCGCAGCTGAGAAGCTGAATTGTGAAGGACGCGGCTACAAAGTTTTCAACTTGCAGGCATTCTGGCAACCTTAGGCAGCCAGCAACGTCTACCTGTACTTATATATTACCACGAAGCACTGCCAGAGATTGAAAGCATTTTATTTTCACAGAGAGAGGAAAACTGAAGGGCTCACAGAAAAACCCTTGTGGCATATTATCTAGGAGAGAACCAACACATCAGCCAAGAATCGAACCAGAGCCAGAGTGGTGAAAGACGAGCGCTTTACGCACAAGCAACCCATACCATCCCCAATAACAATCGTCCACGCGAAGTGACAAAGGTCAGAAACAATTATCACTCTTCAGTCTTACTACTTCCTCCCTCTCCTTCAATAATCACTTACCTCGGTTACTCCCGCCGTAGAGCAGGCCTTCAGAAAATTCTCAACATTCCTCCTACATTTTGCAGATGTCAATTTAGGCTGCAAATTCAAATGAAATGAGAATTACAATTGTCACTCTTATGTGAGATATGAGCAAGACGGTACACCAAAATATGATACATTTAAAATAATGGTTTGTTTTAGGTCTCTGATTGTGTTACAGATGACATAGAGTGAAAGGAAACTTTTTAGCCATATGTATTTTGGTTTTAGTGGTGATTCTATTGAATAGATCTAGGTTATCTTGAATCGCTTAAACCAGTCATCTTGTTTTCTTCAAAACTAAAATGGAACGATCATATTTAAAGGTAGGATCCTAAATTGGTAAGTACACAAACCAATAATGACCATAAAAACTCACTTGGTGAGAAGCACTGCAGCTGTTGATAGTGTGAGCTTTTTTAAAGAAAGGATTCCCTTCAAAGTAATATGGTTTGGATAATTTTTCAGCCAAAACATTTGAATCTGAGAAACGATTCATGCATGAATTGATTATCAGATTTCTGCGGGGTTGGTGTCCGTACACAAATGCTGCGGCCAGAGATGCAGTTGGTACTTGCTGTCACCTCGCTAAACATGGATGGAGTCGACACTCTTGTGGCAGTTCTTTGCTGTTTTCTCATCAAGCAGACACTGTATTCAGCTGAAACTTTCACATGACTTTTATTGTATCTTTCTTTATAATATTGCCTATAAATCAGCATTACATTGACAAAAACCCGTCTATAACCCTACTCTTAATACATTGTAATAGATGAATCGCATCAGGAATTAGGAATATATATATTTATTTACCCTTACATGGAAACATTTTCTAAGAACCATTTTCTGGTTGAAAACCTTCATGACATTGGGTCAAGGTTTTAGCTAGTGGTTTTATATGAGGGGTTAGCGGTACATACCACTGCGGGTGAGGGGACATGGATGGTAGGTACGGCATGAGGGAACACGTTGTTCATGAAGTGACACAAGACGACTCCGTCCTCCAGGGCAGCTGGGATGTCATCTGGCAAGTTGACCTTTAACCTTGTCTCAATGCACTGTGGGAAGACAGACAGAAGAATCGGATTGATGTTTTTTTTATATCACAAAAGTTTGAAGCTTTGGGAGTGCTCTACAACCCATCTCACCACCAAGTCCACTTACTGAAAATGAGATTGCAAGTTGACTTCTTAAGAACCATGTCACACAAGGCAATTTACAGGCAACCAGTTCCAGGCAATCTCCAAGGAGAATATTCATTCACATGTAAACTTACTCATAATTTAGTGCAGTTGCCTTAATGTTGCTTGAAAACATTGCCTTGTATGTGACAAGGCCCTTAGCGATCTAGGCGCAATAAATTATCGTGACATGAAGTTAATTATCTTGTTATCTCGATAAGTCGTAAGACACTAATCAAGCTCTACACAAATAAAGAAACAAACTTGAATATAGAAAGTTCTCATTATTGACACTGACATGACACAGGGTAACTGTTCACTCTTCACATTGCATGTAAAAGTACCGGTGAGTGTCTATCTGCACGGGCGTCACCCTTAACTGCATACTGCACAGTAACACGCTGGGAATCCACCTCCCAAAATGGCACTACCAAGACTTATCCTGTGATGACGTCACGTGAATTGGGTCAATACGCCATCGTTACGGGCAACATGGGTTGCGTCAACCATTCAAATTTTTTTATCTCAAAAAAAAGTAAAGGTTTTAAAAAAAATCTTTCTGTGTTGAAGAAAAAATATTTCCGATTGGAAACACTGGAATAAACTTCTTTAACTCCAGATTTTATTAAATGAGTTATTTTTCTTCTAATTTTCTGAGAATGAGTTGACAGTTTTCAAGCAGAAAGTTTGTGTTAAAACTTCATGAATCAGTTTAGCACCTGCACTGCTTGTGATGCACGCCCAATTTACAAATTGTCATACAGACAATGACATTTCGTCACTTGCCTGTTTTAGACAAGAGCCTCTACCTGACACTCATGGGGCTTTTTCCAAATCTCGGCTCAGGCTCTGTTTCCGTTTCTGGGCTCCATTTGATGTGTTGGAAACACCGTGCAAGTTGTACACTGCTCCAAAATTGATAACGGATCCCAAGCCAGAGCCGGAGCCACAGCCGAGGTTTGGAAAAAGGGCCCAGACTTGTGTGTTAGAAAAACCAAAATGGCTGCTATATGATGAAGCAATCAGTAGTTCAGGGGTGAGAGTCATTGCTGACAACAAAAGTCTGAAACTAGGATCCAAATATTAGGAGGTAGATTGAAATAATGTCATTTCCACCTTTTAGTAAACCCCTGGAGTTGAGATTTCACAGAGCTTTTAGGAGCAGTGTCCTCAGCACTAAAGAAGTACATGTAGATCAAAGAGCAGGATTTCTTTAAGTGTGGAAAAAAACTGACGTCTTATTTTCTTCAACAGGCTGACTTAAAAGTCTGAATTCATATAGAAATCTAAACTATCTTATCCCTATGTGTAGTTAGATTCACACACCAATGACAACTTTGAATCTAACATACATGTGAATATCAAACGTTATTTTTAAACATGAAAGCTATCCACGTACATGTACACAAAGCCATGCTGATCATCTGTTACATGAGACTCTATAACAAAGCATGAATTCTGTTATTCAAGTACACCGTTATCACACTCCAATCATCTTAGTCAGGTTTCCTGCATCCACAATGACAATGTCAGTTTAAATTCTGGTCTCTTACAATGGGTCCCGACTAATAATTCTCTTCTTCGTTCGCATTGATTTATAGACCCTTTCTATTGCGGCATCACGGCCGCAAGCTTTGCCAACCTTGGTTGGAAAACAGTACAGATGGCCTTAACAACAACAAAATACAACAACTTATAATTTAATTAAATAAATTGTGCTGACAAAATCAAATTAACTTTTCTTTTTGTTTCATTTAAAAAAGAAGGTTTAACTGTCTTAGTAATAATGGCAAATTGGTGCCGACCCAGTTTTGCGATACTCAAGGCCGCGCTCACACAAAATGGTGTTCAGTGTAAACGATTGAAAAGGAAATGATGGAAAACTGACAAGATGTAAGCACCATGATAAAGATCAACACTTGAAGTAAAAAAAAACAAAAAAAAACGAAACAAACAAATAAAAACTGGATATAAATTTCTTGTTCTTAGAGAATACAATAACTAGTAACACCCCCCTTCAAATGAAAAAAATGAACAATGACCTTTCCAAACAACAAATATTACAAATATTGGACTGAAAGAAAGAAACAAAAAAGGGGGAACCAAAACAAAAACAACAAAAACACAGTGATCCAACATTTATGATGACAGAATGATATGATGACAGAATGCAACTTCTCCTCATCCTTTTATTATTACTATTATTTATTTTAAATATTTTGGGTTGACCAAAGAAATTTATCTTTTTACAATTCCCTTGTGGTAAATTACTTGATATATATATGTTTTTCTTGGTGGAGGGATGTACATGTAGGGGTCAATCAATTGAAAATTGTACAAGTTCATGCTAGGTCCCACTTTTGGCCGATTCAATCCGAAAATTAAGATTAAATTTTCAAAGAGTAATTTGTATAGATGCGAGATAGTTATAAGCTTTCATTTAAGGTATTGCATGAACAAATCTATGAATGATAAGTGGTAGTGAATTAATAACTAAAGGTGATAATTGATGAGATACTGACTTTATCTCATGTCCATTAGCCATGAAGAAAACAATGTTGCATGTTACAGGTATTTTGCACATTTTTCTGTGGCATATACACAGAGGTTTGTGTGTGTTTTTGAAACAGCTCATCTGTCTAGATTCATTTCAAGAAAAAATTACCTTAAAAAAAAGACTCTTTTGGGAGAAATCTTGTCAAAAAAACAAAATTCATCATACTGTAACATAAACCAATCCCCCCCCACCCCCAGAAAAAAAATCTAACAAATAAAAATTGGTTAAGTACGAATGAACATGTAACAAGAACTAAAATCGAACAAAGAAAAATCAAATGACACAGATTCAAGATGATGTCAAAGCCGAGCTGTTACGATTTCACACTTCCTGACAAGATGGCATGCAAAGCCAAGAGAGCAAACAATCGGCACACGGTGGTTTGCGTTGGAGACTCACCTTTCGCATTTGCTCTATTGTGTTAAGATCCGACATGGATCCATAACTACTCATCCAGTTGGGTTTCAACTGAACATAAGAACGATATCGTCAAAATGAACCAAAACAACAACAAAAAACAATAAAAACAACAACAACAAAACAACAACAGCAACAACAAGCACAGCAAAACAATGGATTATATTATAGGAAAATGCCAAAACGACAAAATACAATGACAAAGACAACAGTAGTTTCCAAGAAAAACAAAACAACAACAAAAACAACAACAAACATGAGTGACAGTGACAGGAACACAGATAAACATAAAACGCCAGGTATCAACAACACGGTATTGACAACAAAGATTAAAAAACAAAGTACATAAAACAGACAATAAGAAGGACAGTGACAGCAACAAGAGTTTTGATGTAAATGACAACAAAAACATAGAAACATACAAATGTTAACCACAGACAAGAAACAACATCATGGGGGAAATGAAGAAGGAATAAAATGTTAAGAAACATCAGAAAAAGTACGTTGAAAGAAAAGATGTATAAAGTGGAGTAGTTTCAGAATGTGTACAGAATCTCTATCAGTACCTTTATGAGCGACAGTTGTAATCCATCCCCTGGTTTTGCCTGAGTTTGATTGATTCATTACTGCACAGCCAAACCAATCTTATCAGAGGCATACCAATCTTAATAGGGTCTAAAGGTTTTGCCTGAGTTTGATGGATTTAGTACTGCACAGCCAAACCATGGCCAAACCAACCATGCTTAACATGGGGACTAGGCATACCAATCTTATCAGAGTCCAAAGGTTTTGCCTGAGTTTGATGGATTTGCAGCACTGCACAGCCAAACCAACCACGCTTAGCATTGATCTAGGCATACCAATCTTATCAGGGTCTAAAGGTTTTGCCTGAGTTTGATGGATTTAGTACTGCACAGTCAAACTAACCAATCTTGGCAATGTCCAAAAATTTTCCTGCCAATTGTAAAAGATTTAAGTCATGTACAAAGACACTAACCATGCTGGGCAAAGGGCCAATTACAACACAACAACAGGGTTGAATTAATTTAGTCAGGTACCGCATGGTGTTGCCGTTTTTAGTGTATATGGGAGGTGTACGATCCAGAAACCCACAGTTGAGTTTGGGTTCATGCACCTCTGAGCTAAATAAAGTCACAAATCTACATGCGGAGGGAGTTGTGGGTTTGAGCGTGAGCTAGTCACACTCGTGGAAATTTGTATTTTATTAATCTCACCTTTCTGAGATGTTCGATGCGATCCATCTCCTCTCTGTACTTATTCATTTCTCGTTTGACGGTGAAGTTTGGTTGAACCTCCCCTTTTGGCTTCCCTCCTCCTATGCTGAATGCTGAAATCAAACAAAAAGCAGAAGAACTTAGTGGGGTGCCCAGCTGTCTAGAGCATCGGAATCAAGTTCTAGTATTGTCACAGTGTGGGTACGGTTCTAAGTTCACAATACAGCCTAGGAAACGGGAGCAGTACATGGATCACCCTAAGGGGATGCAACTTTTTATTCAAAATTTACCCAGTCAGTTCCCCTTGTTTGTTTATTATAATTATAAGCAAGCACATATTTTCAAGACAAAAGATTTTACCATTAAGTCTGCTGTCACCTGGCATTGCAGTTTGGATAAATAGCTTGGTGCAATAAAGACCTTCATAACCCCTAAGTAAAGGCATGTAACACTAAGTGATGGCACATGTTATTTATTTCACTGTTTTCACCAAAGTACAATGCCCTGGGGGAGTCAAACTCCTTGATATCCTTGGCTGGACTATTCCACATATCCAAGAGGGAGGTCAAGTCCCAGATTTTGTTGTTGTTGAGGTGCTGAACAAATGTTTCACACATATACTTTGTGCACAAAGATGTACAGACGTACAGACCTACCCATATCTAAACCTCTGATAAAGTGGAGCCATCTATTCAGATGTCTCGCTGACAGCCTGTGCTAGGTTCTGAGTTTTCCAACGCCCCTCCACCGCCCATCAAATGTTTTGGCTTACTAGGGAGCCATTAGTTAGTGGAACCTTCCTGCATTTTGTGTAACCCTGTTTTACTAAAAAAGATAATTTTATCCCTCTTCCTTTTCATCTCCTCAAAAAAACAATCAACCACACATTTTGAAAGGTTGAATCTCAGACCACTGTTAAAGTACAGTGAAGGATAGTTTTCTCCCAAAAGTGGAAAAATGGTACAGTCCATTGCGCTTACCTGATCTTGGTTTGATGCTGCCAAAGGCTGATCCACTGTAGGACACAGGAAGTGGGGGTGACTTAGCACTGTTCGGGCTAGCTTCCCTTTTGGGGTCTTGGTCTTCTAGAGTGGAAGAGTTTTGCGTTGAGGGTGGCGTCCGACTCTGCAATGAATGGTGAATGGAAAACAAAACCAGAAAAATTACATTAGGAATATGCACTACTATTTGGCGCAAAGTAACACTTTCCACAGCCCAGTCTTTACAGTGTGATAATGACGGTTTGGGGGCTTGCCGCTTGTGAGCCAAGCGGAAGGCCAGCTATTCGCTAGTTTTGGAAACTGGTCTTTTTGTCACATTTTTGCACAAGATTAAGTTTTGACTAATCAGAATATAACTCTCCAAGGTATTCATTAAAGTACACCTTTGGAAAACTAAAATTTCAAAAGGTGGTAGTGTTTTTGAGATATCGCCGAATATCTGGAGCAGTTATGTCCACACAGGAATCAATCACAGTTGAATACACAATCTGAGAAACATTTCATGCAGAAACGTTTCTCAGATTAAAATGTTTTTGAATCCCTCTCTCTAAAACCACATTCCTTAGGAAGGAACCATTTCTCAACATGTTATACATATATGGGTTTTGAGGCATTGCATGGTGAGGTATCAATATATATACGGCTTGCGGTAACACCGTGTGTAAAAAATATCTACTTATCTGATTTGTTCTTTAGAGAACTTGTCTTGCTATTTATTCTACTACCGCGGAGTAGATTTTCGGAATTCGGGAGACTTCTCAGTTCTGAAAAGAACTGTCCTGCTTATTAACTACTACCTGGGCGGGAGGTAGGAAATCGGCCTGGACTACTACTTTAGCTTTGTGGATCGGGGGGACTTCTCGTAATTAAGTACACTTTTTGGTCTCAACGTTTCGACTAGCTTGCTCTAGTCATCATCAGGAGACTCATGTTATACATTATCAACAGCCTGCAGTGCTTCTTACTAAGTAAGTTTTTATGGTAATTAATTTTTGGAGTAATTTCCCAAGGTATACCCTCCATTACCCATTAGAGACCATTTTCTTCTGTATCACAATATGCCCACACATTGCCAGTACTCTTTTGAAACCAAGTTTTTCAAGAGAATTTGTTCATGTCAAAAAATCAACGCTAACCAGAAATTTAGTTTTGTTTTAGAATTCAAGACACGAGTAGCACATGAATCACGAGTGAAGCATGTAACATGGGGTAATGTCCAGTCAGCACATGACCTTTACTTTGACCTTTTTGGTTGAGTGGAAATAGGTCATATCTTGTGGCTGTATGCAGCTGCTATGGGCATGTTGGTACATCATAGCGGCTATGGTCTCTAAAGGGCTATTGAAGTTTAGTTTGTAGCGCAATTAAACAAATTCCAAAATAGCTCTTGTGGGAGACAAGAACAATGTTAGCCTGAACATCCTACGTCACACTTCCAGGCACGTGAATAACGCCGTGAATAACGCCAAATCTGACAGATGTATCTTAGACCTTAGACCTTGCATGCCATAATATTGTGTGTGCCATACACACAAACAAACCCAAAGGTGTAAAAGCCTGCAAACGGGGACCTCCTATTGTCCCTCTTTTGTTTGTACCTTAACTTTTTGGCAACATCTCCCAGTGGTTTTGCACACTCTCTCCAACTGGGGACCTTTACCCAACCAGGGACCCGATTACCCTCATTTGTGATGCGATCAAGCTAAATGAGTCTTTTGTTGACCCTTGTCAATTTTTTTTTTGTATCTATTTGAAAGAAGTGCAATCTCAGCTTTAAGGATATGAAAACCCCGTATTGATACCGCCTTTGGTTCAAAAGTTATGGAAGTCGAAACACCAAGGGATGTATAGAAATGTAGACCCCTGTCGACCTATTTTGGCCTGTTATTCAATAATGCTTTTACCGACAAACGACTCATTTAGCTTGATCACATCACATTTGTTATAGGTACCTGGTTTGAATGAGTATACCTACCCACCATTGATCCCCATCATACTGACACACACTTGTGTGTGTAGTATCACTATCATTCAAAAAGTTATGCACCGTTGCATGAATATGTCTATCCAATGAAACCATTGGGTTTGTAAGATCAGTGCCTTACGGGTAAGACAGGGGACCAGTCTAGGGCACTGTTAATTGTATCTTTACATTTAGGTGAAAGGAAACCAGTGCATACCTGTACAAAGTTCCTGAGGGCGCTCTTCTGCGCCTGCTTCATCCGTACTTTCTCCTCTTCCTGCCGCCTCCTCGCAAGCTGCGCCTCATGACGGCTCTGAGAGATTCCACTGTCTGGCTGCGACGGCGGTGGCTGCGACGACGGTAGCGACGATGACGATAACGATGTAATATTTTCTGTTCGCTGTAGCTGCCTGTGATTATCATCTGCTGTCGATAGCCGACCATTTGGTAAGGTGCTGGAGTGATTGGATGTTGGTCTACTGTTGGTGGTGTTAGGGGGGGGGTAATAAGTTATAACAAGATGCTTTAAGTAATTATTTTTTTTTATTAAATGTTTAATAAAATATAATACAGTCAAGGTGTATTAAACATTGTATTTGGCTGGTAATCTTATTCTGGTAAGCATAATTTTGTTGCACTTTGCTACTTTCTGTGCTTAACCACTTCAAATCCGATGACATGTTAATCCGCAAAAACTTTTTGACAGACTTACCCCAATTCCAGACCTTTTTTCTGTTGTTGTACAAATGTTGCAACCAAGTATGGATATGCTACCACAATTGTTCGTCATCATTATATTAGGCTTAATGAGCGGTAAGTCGGAGCATTCCGAAATTCCAGCATACCATGGCGAATTTTTGGCCGTGGTTTTGCGAAACACAGTGAGTGCCTACTAAATTTACTAAATTAGAAGCTTTGTTGTCTTTCCCTTGTCAAATCAGGGTTTCATTGTGGCAATATTTCCAAAGGAAAAAGATTACTCAAGAAACTCCAAGAAGGTCAAAATTTTATTTAAAACACTGACATGAAGTGGTTCAGCAGCTCTACAAAGTTGGGACTACATGTATGTGGAGTAATGTACAATACATGTGTACTGTATTTGACTTCAGTGTTTTGTCTATGAATGTACTCTCAAGCCAAAGTTTCAGAAGGCTAGACCGGTTATGATATGCTCCTTGATACCAGGCATTCCATAATGCTGGTTCATACAGACCTTTAAATCCATGTGAACTGTAACATAAGACTTTTCAAATGCACCAATGAATCGCAAGAATGTGACAGTATTCCACTTTCCCGTAACCACTCCCAACAACCTCAAAATACAGAAAAGTTCACCGTGCAATATTATTGCCTGAACCAGTCTCATTAATGTGAGCAAAAAACTGCAGCCAGAGATTCGTGAGCCGACCAGGATTAGCAAAAGTGACCAATGTCAGTGTTAAGCGTTAATTTTCTGTCATTTAAGCAGAGGACCTTTGCCAAAGCTAGGACAGGTAAAGGGTGAATGGGGGTAGGGTCTTGAAATTCAGTGTTTAAGGTGGGGGTGAGTTTTCCCCCTTCTCTCCTTCTAGAAGAAAAAGTTGGAGTTGGAATTTATCCAGGTTGTTGTCGCATGGTTGCAATTCGCAGTAGTTTTGACAGTATCAGGGTATGTGTGAACCAAACTTACGTGATGCGAAAAAATAAAACAAACTAGGTTTTTTTCATGTCACTTTTTTACATTGTTTTTATCTTGAAAATTTGCCAAGCACCAGAAAGTCATGAAACGGGATACCAGCCAAAATACTGTGTGGCGTACAGAGATCATGACTGGTCCGCCGTTAATTCTTGCTAACCAATCAAAACTTGTTCAGCACTATTTTCTGATGAACAGCAATATAAAACTGGTCCCTGTTCGAACAAACCTTGATTGCTGACACCCTCTTTCCAAAGCCATCACAACAAAAGATATGTCTGTGCAGCTGGTGCCACAAATAACCCAGATATGAAAATTTAAATTTTCTCAGATTTTTTTTAAGGAGTGACGGACACAAAGTACCGATGAATTTCAAGACCCGATGAAAAAGGCTGAAGGTGGGGTATAGCTTACGTGTAAGGATCAGAAACATTAACCGTCGCCCTCCTTGCCGGTCTCTTAGTCTGGGAACTGAAAGATTACGGGACACAAATTTTCATAGATTTCATTTTAGACATCTTTTGTTCTACCGGGAGCGTCTCAAAAGTCTGAACGGTTGGAACAATCTGGGTTCGTTAAGTATTCCAGCCGGTGTACGTGGACCGTTCCATTGCACCGTCGGGTAATGGAATATTCTCAAAATGCTATTCGTGAAGAGTCATTCCTGTGGTTAGGAACAATGTGGCGGTCCAGCGGAACGTTTTGGCAGTCAACTGGATTGCGGGCATATTGCCAGCGGGAACGTTCCTTTGCACCAAGACAGACCACTTTTGAGATGCTCCTGAGTGTATTACAAAAGATACATCTACACAATATCAGTGTTTGCCCTCAGGTGTGTCAGAAAACTTGTTAAAACTAGTTACTGTTTGTCACAGCCTGTAGACTTAGAAAATGTCTCTGATAAAATCCATTTGAAAAGTGAAGGTACATTTTTGTTTCTTAAATAGGAATTCACAAGGACTCAGGTTTTTAAATCCTTGTGTGCAAATATCCTCATGTACATATATGTATGGACATACTGAAAATCTTGTTGTTGTTTTGTCCCACCAACATTGGTTAACCTTTTTTGACCCCCTACCGCCACATATAAAAATATCTACTTGTCCTTCAAAACTAAATTCTGTAAACATACTTTGAGTCAAATGTGTCCGTTGTGTTGCTTTTTCCAGTAAAACATAGCACAAGCGCTTTGGGGTCACTGATATTTATGCACAACACCACAAAAACAGGGAAAATAATATCAAGAGTGATGAATTTAACTTAGTCAGATTGTCTTCATAAATATACACCGACACAAAAATAGCAAAATTGAGGAGAATATTAATTTCAGACACCGGTGGTACACTCTACTTAATCCTTTTTAGTGTCATGCACATGCTCACCAAAAAATCCTTAAAGGGTGTTTTCTTAAGATGCTCTAATTTACATGAAAATAGACATTCATCATTTACATGTAACTTATTATTATTACTATTTATCATTATATATAGCACACAAAGATCCTTGTCATTTAATTTAATAATCGTTCCCTGCCTGTTTGACCGAACGAGGCAGGATTGTGTCACTGTGGACAAGGTTGGTGTCTAAATGGAGTCCCCACGTTATTTAAAAGATTTTTTCAAGAATTTTCAAGAGTGTTGGGTGGACAAGTTTCTGTGTCTAAGTTGTGTTTAGTGTGATTTGTTTATTTTCAAACGACAAGGAATCTATGAGTTATATAAAACAAATGCTGACTGCATTTCATTCATGCATTGTCACAGAATATAACCACTCTGTGAAATCTGGCTTTTCCATTTCACCTTGTGATTCTATTCTGCGACAATGCATTCACATGCATCCATTATTTGTATATTGTTTAACTATGTTATCATTGGTAACCACATGTACTTCTTAGTCACAAAGACGACAGTGTGACATATCCGCAGAACAGAAACAAAATTTTGGCAATAAACACAGTCTACTTTCTACTGTTCATCAGTATCAGGTAATCTCTATCGATTTGTTAAACCACCCTTTAAAAATCTGGAAAAAGTTTATTTTCTTCTTTTTTTGTGTGCATTTATTACAAAAACTCAAAATTGCCAGCAAGTGGATGATATGATAAATCATTTTTAGATTGTCTGAGACGTAGAGGAAACGATTCAATCATAATTAGGTCTGAAATTGAAGGTGAGGAGGACAGAGGGTTCGGATAACAGGTAATGAAAATTAAGAAATTAGTTGGGAATCCGATGCTTTTATCAAACGATCAAATTTGGTGAAGCATGTAGCTTTTTTTTCAACCTAGAAAAGTATTCACTGGTACTGGTACAGTTATTATTTTTGTTTGTAAAGATCCTTCATTGTTAGGCCGTGTCCAAGTTAGTGGCTGCAGCTTGTTGGACATCACATGAACATGCATTGGAGGCCCATAGCAGCACCCTTAGCAACAGCCACAGCCATAGTCGCCGCAGCAGCCAACTCGGACACAGCCTAAGGTTCAGGTGATTGATGCAATAAAGCAAACTTAATGTTCACATGACTAGCGACTTCAAAGGTGCTTGCAAGGAGAGGCTTGAAACTTGCAGTTTCTTTTCTTGATGCGGTGCGTTGCAAAAATGAAGAGCAGCAACGACAGCATTACGAGATGAAAACATTGACTGCTGACCGAAAAGGATTTCAACACGCAGTTTTTGGATTCAGGTTACTGAATATCTCTTAAAACGATAAATGCGCCAGTTAAACAAAGTTTCCAAAATGATAAAAATATTTGCCAAGAACATCAATCCCCAAAAAGGTCAATCTTTTGAAAGAAAGTTGTAAAGGAAGAACGAGCAAGGAAAAAAAGGGTGGGGTAAGAAAAAGACATGGGAGATGGGAAAAGAAGAAGGTGGGCCAATAAAAAAGCAGGGTAGGTCTGCTAGGGGATTGCCCGGGTGGCTTAAGCTTGGATAAGAAAGCATGCAGATAACAAACTTACATCTCCAATGAGGTCGGTCTTCTCAGGCTCTCGTTAAAGGAAGAGGTTGACAAGGGTCTGGGTTTGTTTCTCCTATGAGCAACGAAAGGGCGGGCAGAGATGTGCAGAGCCAAACAAACAAACAAACAAGCATGCATACAAATCAGTCAACGACAGATCCAAAGAGGCCCTCATTCAATCAATACAAGTTTGTTACTTCCCTAACAACCCGTCCCCAATCCAATTAACTGAAATGTGCTCCCTTACGACAGGACTGCAAATCCTTTCTTCTTCTTTTCATTAGTCACATCTGCCATTTTTTTTTGTAGATGTAGAAAATTCAGAAAATCAGACCCCATTAGAATTGTTAAAGGTATTATACAGGATTGGTACAGCTGACAAAGAAGTCGCAGACAGTGTTCATGTTTTTTGTGATCAACCATTACATTAAAAACAAACCTGTGAAAAATTGGGTGAGTCAGGAGAAAATAGTGAAAAACCATGCCCAATTTTCAGCATGTAAACACATTGTCCTTAATTTGGGTTGTAACAACCGAAAATCAGCTATTTTTTGTTGTTGTTAGGTTTTTAGATACAGTTTTCTCGATTATGACTTCATTTCAGAGGAAAATAATTCACAGAAAAAAATAGACTCTAGACTAAAATTAAACTACTATGTTTTTAATTCTTACCAATCCTGTATAATACTTTTTACCTTGAGAAAGACATCAAAATAATTGTATGCATTTTTAGATTACTTTATAGGAGCACATCATACTTTTTTTTTTTTTACACCCCTCCCCCTACCCGCCCCCCCCCCCCCCGACCCAACCCAACCCGATGATTTTCAAAAGGCAGGAGCTGTCAAAAGTCACATTGCAAGACAAGGCAAAGCGACAGCCAGACAAAAATTAAAACAACATTTCAACAAAATTTTACTCACAGCACAATCACATGGCACACAAGCAAGCAAGATACTGAATTCTTAAAGTGTTGAAAAAACAAGTAATGCTTATGGCTTGGTAACAGGAAAAAATGGTTGGTTTCAAGAGGGGCTCCAAGGTCAAATAGAGTTTTGTGATGTACTCATTGTCCAGCAGATAGAGCCTTCATGAAAGTCTCTTACCTCACGTTTAAATTGTGCAAAATGCCATTTTATTTGATACTCTTTCAGAGGCAAATTTAAAACATGACTCATCAATCAGAAAAAAACAAATAGGTCTGTACACCCAAAAGAGGAATTACTGCACTAATCATAAGCTCAAATTCAATGCCGTTTTGATCGAATGCCATCAGAATTCAGGAATGAACTGAAAATTTTCTGTACAAAAATGTACAGACCATGTATTGAAATGTGACAACATCGAATGCTGTGGAATTCTGACAAAATTGCATTTTAACCTGAGGTTAGAGGCTTGTAATTTTCCCTCCATTTTCATAAGGACTTTATCTATCGGTAAATGAGTGGCTCACAAAACTGAATTTGAATTTGGGGAACCTCTTAAAAGACTTTTTAGAAAAACTGTTGCTTTGAGAAGAAAGTATCTAGTATGCATGGAGATCGGAAGTGATGAGAAGCACAGTAAGGTCCACCACACTTGACTTATTATACTTAGCTGTGTTTAACCCTTTAGAGACCAAGTGCCTGACTGAGATCATGGCTCAAATGTCAACACAATCACCGCTGGACCACAGGTCTTGAAAGTCCAAACTTTCATTAGACTAGATACAATTCATGCAAGACCTAAAATAATTGTTTCTGGGTAGTTTTTATAGTTCCTAATTTTTTAGGAGGATGAGTTGAAAAGCTTCAGAGAACATTTAATGTAGTATACAGGATTGGTAGAGCTGACAAAATAGTCGCAGACAGTGTTCATGTTTTGTGTGATCAATCACATACATGAAAAAACAAACCTGGGAAAATTTGGGTTTAATCCGTTGAGTGAGTCAGGAGAAAATAGTGAAATAACATGCACAATTGTTATCATGTGAACACATCATCCTTAAATTGATTGTGACAACCGAAATCAGCTGTTGTATTTAAAAAAAAAAACAGTTTTTAGATAGTTTTCAGAAATATTACTTTATTTCAGAGAGAAATATTACACAGGAAAGAAAAATGGTTCTAGTATCAACTTCATATTAATCAGTAAGCTTTCAGAATAAAATTAAACAAAGTTTTTTATCCTTACCAATCCTGTATAATGCCTTTACTAGTAAATCATGAAAGTAAAGAACCTTGTTTTTGTTTGTAAAAAGCACTTGCAGTAGGACTTGTGTCTTTGTAATTCCTGACAAAGTTTTAAAATGACTTAGACTCAAGTCTGTGGTCCAGTTGCTATTTTGAGCCCTGAAAATGCCCCAAAAGCAGTTTTTCCAATCAAAACCAAAAGATCAAAAGGTTTCCTATATCAACAAGTTTCCATGTGTCAAACAATAACATACTATGTCATTTCTGAAACAAATTCTTTCTTGCATGTTCCCCCCTCCCTAGACATTTTTAGTGGAAATGAGTATGTTAAAAAGTCAGCCACATCTGGGTGTACCAGTGATGATTATATACAGAAATGCATGGTCTCTAAAGAGTTGTAATCATAAAGAGTGAAGGTTGCACCAGGGCCAACTTAATAAAGCTCCTCAGCACAAACTTTTGCTTAGCACAGTAGAATCTTGCTAAATAGACATTGTTCAGCAACCTAAATATCATGAGAATGTCCAGACTGATTTTGTGCTAAGTTTTGCTTAATGGCAGAGTGGATTTAATGTCTGCTTATTTGCTTCATGACAAATTTCCAACCCCTGTTTAGCAGAAAAATCAAGCTTAGTAAACAAGCAAGGATCTGTTTAAAAACAGTAAACATGTAATGGTTTTTTGAATGGCACCCTAACTCAGCTTAGCAAGATAATTATGTGCGCAGCGAACTTGTGTGAAATTTGCCACTGGTGTTTTTTTCCAACAATATTTCCTAAGACTAGTCGTGAAAGTGCTACATTTTGTAAAAAGCTTCATACAATGTGATATTGTAAAAGCTTTATTACAATGTGAAATATCTACACAATCGTGGCCTTCATCTAGTTTTCAAAAATGGCCACTTGACTTTCTTCTCAAACTAGAAGACACACAAAAGTCTAGTCTGTTTAATTAACAGTTTCAATAATTCCGCCGCCAAAAAAATAAGAGCTGTACGTACCTGTCAATACCTCTACTGCTGTTTGACCCGTTATACTGGAGGGATGAGGTACTACCCGATGGTGAAGATCTTCTGTATCTCTCCTGCTCCGCTTCTCGCCTCCTCTCCGCTTTCCACCTCTCCTCCTCTTCAAGCTTCCGCCTCCGTTCCTCCTGCTCGTGTCGGATGCGCTCTTCTCTCGCCTTCAGTTTCTGATCTTCGTAGATAGCCTTTTGCCGTGTGAGTGCCTGGTGTTTGTAGAGAAAAAAGGAAGAAGCACCTGATGTGTTTGTTAAGATCAAATGGATTTTTAGTCCTGTATGACTCGGTGAAACTACCGAGGGTACAGCGTTTCATAACAACATGCAAGAGCAGAAAACAATTTTTAACAATTAGATTTTTATAATAATACGTTTAATAGACACGTTTCTTGTTTAATTTTGCAGTTTAAGTTCACCAGGCCAAAGTCATATCGTGCAAACCAATAGAGGCAACCCTGCTGTCATGCAAAAACAAAAATTGTTTTCAGCAAATTTGAACACATTTTCTTTGAACAAAATCTTTTTATTTATTAAAAAAAAGAAGTAATAATTCACATTTTCACACAGATAAATTTTAAAGTTTCTAAATGTTTTTACGACAGAATGCAATATGCTTTTGGAACCGTAATAATATAATAATAATAATAATAATAATGCATTTATAATGCGCCATCTAGTGTACGAGACCCTATTCCGAGGCGCAGAACAAAAAAAAACACCAAAACAAAGAAAATCCATATTTTGTGGTTGAAAACTTTGGTTCAATTTTCTTGGTTTTTTCAGCCCCCTCTCTCTCAAAAAAGTACATCCTTTATAATTGTTTATCAATGAAAAAAAAAAAAAAATGCTACAATTCACACATTTTTTGCTTTTTTCAGCTTCGGTGTTTCTGATCAGCAGAGTGTGGGTTTAAGTCCCGGTCTTGACACTTGAGTCCTTAAGCAAGACACTTAACCATTATTGCTGCGTCCTTTTTTGAAGGAGAACCAACGCCAAGGTCAGGGCCACAGAGGGGTCAAATTGTTTGTCAAACTCGCTGGAAACGTAACCATGAGTAGCAGGATTAAAGTTTTTTTTTTTTTTTTTTTTTTCACACAAGAATCACATCAACCCAAAACTCAGTCTTCTCAATCATAAACTATCAAGTCGAACCGCAGAAAGAGGATAAAACTTTCAAGACATGCAATAATTTCTATTAACTATGGGGTGGGGCACACATACATGTCTCAAATGCAATTTTGAATCCACCCATTTTACACAGGAGAAGTTTTTCTGATTTATTTTTGGGGGGAGGGGGTGTTAGGGCCAAGCTGTGTCTCAGGATCCACCAGAAACACCAATAAAAATGTCACTCATAAGTATGGATAAGTATCGATAAAACACCTTAACTAGTGAAGTTTGCAAGGTGTGTTTTCAGTGATAGAATGTATTTATTTGGCGGACCTTCCAGCAAGTTTTGGGGAGGGTCATCAAAAAACAAACTTTCTCATTTTATTCTGGATAATTTTTTTCTTCAAAAAGGAACTTTCAACCAATAACAAAGCCAAACGACATTATAAATCAACTTATCTTGCAAGGCAATAAATATTAGTATCGCTTTGTAAAAGATGCTTTAAAACAAATTAAGGAAAACAAATATTTGACAAAGAAAACATTTACCTTGATCGTTTCTACCAGGACAAATATTTCCAAGGAATTCCATCTCTAATACTTTCTTTACAATAAATATATTCTTACCAACGGATTACATCAACCGGGGGAAAAAATTTTAAAAATCCTCTAGGTCAAAAAGTCGTTGCAAATATGCTGAACAAGCACTCCGGATGCCCAAGTTTGCCAGGCAGACATGCCATGCCAATAAGTGGACCCACCGATACATACTCTATGTGACTTCACCTTCGTAAACTCATCTGGCTCCTTTTGCGTCGGCGTGATCTCCCCGTCCTCCATCGCGTCATCCCCAGTGTCAATGTAATCAATGTCGCCCTCGGTGTCCGCACCGAAGCCAAAGGATTGATTGAGCAGCTCTTCGCGCTGCTGCCTGTGTTCTTTTGCTGGTTGGCTCGCTCTGCCAGGATCCTTGCTTCTTCATCATCATTGGATGGCTGACAATGAGCAAATTTTCTGGTTTATTACAGCTTTGCAAAGAAAAACTTTTCCTTAAAGGTACAGTCATAGATTGGTAAATACTCCAAAAGACAATGACCATAAAAACTTACTCGGTGAGAAGCACGACAGCTGTTGGTAGTCTAAATTGTTTTGAGAAAGGATTCCCTTCAAAGTAATATGGTTTGGATAACTTTTCACCCAAAACACATTTGAATCTGGGAAAGGATTCATGCATGAATTGTTTCTCAGATTTCTGAGGGTTGGTGTTTGTTTGCGAATGCTGCGGCCAGAGATGCGGTTGGTACCCGCTGTCACCTCGCTGAACTTGGATGGATGCGACATTCTTGGGAAAATACCTGGACAGTTTTTCTATGTTTTCTCAACAAGTTGACACTGTATTCAGTTGAAACTTTCCCTTGAGACTTTTATTGTACCTATCTTTACAGTTTTGCCTATAAACCATTATTCATTGACAAAAACCAATCTACGACCCTACCTTTCATGCCTTTAAGCAGTATTTGCTGGTGAAATAATTTAAATACCATGGGCCGTGATTAACAAGCCATTTGCTTGGGATTGATCCCTTGCACCTTGACATCACACGCGGCTACTCTCTGTCCGTGGTCTGCCATTTTGGGAGTGAAAATGCACGTGAATATATGGTGCGCATCTCACTGCACGCGCATCGCCTAAAATGCTCGCTGCACAGCAACATACGGGGAAGATTTATCATGTGATGACGTCAGGTGAATTGGGTCAATAGTGATATGACCTTTAAGCCACTAGCATTATTACTTTTATTGTGCAGGCATTCTTCTGTGTTTTTTGTAAACAGGTGCAAGAAGAAGTTTCGTTTTAGTTAACCTAAAATCAATACTTATTTTTACATGCTCTCTGCGTGCATTCCATTATGGATTAAGGCATGTACGAGTACATGTGCATGTTCCAATCAACAGAACTCAATGGTAGAGTTTGTCTGCAAATGTACACACACACACACACACACACACACACACACCCTTACACATGGCAGTTAAGGGGTACTTCATTGTTGTTCTATTATTTCCTTTTCTGAAGAAATCCTCTGTGGGGTACCACTAGAACAAAGAAAACCTTGAGGGGTAGCATTGTTCCATTGTGTAAAGTACCCCTTAAGTTGGCATGTGTAAGAGCAATGTGCATGGTATCACTTTGACTAAGAAGAGTTGCTGCAGCAATAATACAAATTTACCAAAGTTGGGCATCAGTGACAGCAAACAAAAGTAATTTAGTCTCCAGGTAAAGTATACACATGTATATTAAGTAAAAAGCTGAAAGGTGGTTATCTGCAGCTGTGATGTTTCATGCAGGTGATAGCATTGAACCTTGGTGTCACATTTTCAAATCCTTTACAAAATGATATATTTGTATATCAGATACTATTCGTTTGAATCTGATAGATTTTGGGGCAGGGGGAGGGGAGGGCAAGTTTGGGCAGGGAGGGGCAAGTTGGAAGAGGGAGGGGCAAGCTGGAGAGGGAGGGGCGAGTAGTGGGAGGGAGGGACAAGTTGGAGAAATGGAGGGGATGGAGGGGCAGGGAGAAGATTGCAAAGTAGGTTGGGGTGGAGGTAGATTGGGGGAAGTTGCAGTCTTTATATGGGAGGGGGAGGGGGCTCTAAAGTACCTCTGTTGCAGACCATCTCTTGTCGCCATCTACATATCCCGAGTCGGCCGTTAGCGTTCCTCTTCTTAGCTCACCAATCTTGGCATTCCAGAAGGCAAAATCTTCCACAACGCTGCAGAGACAAGAAAAATGTAACCGATAAGAGAATGCCACCTCATCCAAAAGAAAATGCAATGACAAGAATAATTTTAACATGTTTTTTCTTCAAAGTAGTGAACAAATTTAATTTCAAACACTGTCTGTGTCTAAAATGTGCACCTTGCAAATATCCATTCATATTCTAGTCATGCAAACATGGCAAATTGTTATTTTTCTATCTGTAGTAAATTCAACTGTCATGTTAACACAAATCTATACAAAGGAAACTTTGCACATCACCATGGTTTTGCCAAATTTCTCCATTGTTGCAACCCAAAGTGCTTCAAGGTTTTGCTTCCATGAAACTATTAATTATTGTATATTTCTGGTAATGAAACCAAGGATGCCTCATAAGTGAACTTAATTACTGTAGCTCACAAGCCTGAGGGAAACCTGTAAACAAGGGTGCTTGCTACGTAAACTAGAAACACCAGGTCAACCCCTACTCCTCCAAGGTAAATATTCTGGGTTCTTATACATGCACTACCAATCCTAGTAAATGGGAGCTATGGCTTAATGTCATATCTGAAGGACAAAGCAATTAAGTATCTTGCTTGAGGACACTAGTGCCTTGACCGGGACTCTAACCCACACTCTGCTGATCAGAAACACCAGAGCTTGAGTCCGGTGCTCTTAACCACTCGGCCATGATACAGCCTTTTTCTGAAGAATCTTTTTAAAAATGTGTTTCTGAACGCACCGCACTTCCAGTAAAATCATCAATGACCATGATGACCATGCAAACAGGCAATAAAAATGAAATCATGATAATAATAATGGTGAAACATATCAAGGCAAAACATCATCTGAAACTACACTTTGTTTGGTTTAAAACCATTAAGAAAACGACACAACATCATACAAGCTTGGCACAGTTTGATTCTAACACACTGTGCGATGCAGGTGGACTTAAAGGTGCAGTCAAGTCGCGCCTTCCCTGAACCGTTTAACGCAATCAATTCTCACCTATTTGACTCATTTTTTGCTCAAAATATGGAGGCCACAAAACTGCCCAGTTATGCACATGATTATCAGCAGAGCTCATCAATGTATATAGTTCCCACTTGACTTCATACAATGTAAATTTGGCCATCTTTGTCTTTTAAGGTGAGAATTTATATTGTCAAATTGTTCTGGTCAAGAGCACCTTTAAAGAGACACAATGCCTTCAGAAGGCACTTTGGGCTACAAAAAGCGTTTGTTATGAAATGAAGATGTTTTAAAAAGTAGTATATCTTGAGCCACACAAATATCTCTCAAAATTGTGTGGTTTTCCTTTTACTTCATGAACTAACCTGATCCGCCATTTTGTGTGGAGCCAAAAATTTGGTTCTACAAAATGGCAGACCATGTTAGTTCATGAGGTAAAAGGAAAACCACAAAATCTTAAGGTACATTTGTATGGATCGTTATGTTCTACTTAAAAAAAACGTCTTTCCAACCACATCCATTTCAAAACAAATGCTTTTTATTGCCCAAAGCGCCCAATCTGAAGGCAACAAAGATGACATGAGACGATTTACAAACTTTAAACAAGGATGGAACCATGCAACCTTGGCTGTAATACAAGATAACCAGATCAGAATGTGAAGAAAGCTTACAAAGAACTTCAAGGGTGAGAATCATTGCTGACAAAAAAGTCAAAAACTAAGATCCAAATTTTACTATTAGGTTTGTTGACATTTCTGCATTTTCAATCTTTGGTAACCCCCTGGAGTTAGAATTCCAAGTTGCTTTTGGAAACGGATTCCTCAGCATTAGAGAAGCGGATAGAAGAAAATGGTGTCTTAATACCTGAAAAATAGCACCTTTTTTACCAGGCAAATAATAAAAAAGTTTGATTTCAGATAAAAGTCTTAGTGTTTTCATCCCTGAAACCTCTTTAAAACAGCTGAAAAACAATCACAGAAAATGTTGAGAGACATAAACAAGCTCGGTGCATGGTGGTGACATACAGAACCCATGCAAGCCTGTGTAATACACCCATACATGTGTACAAGTCAAGGATCCTTTGGTTAGTAAAGACAAGCACAGTGACCGAAAACACAAAAATGTTACTACTTCATTTTAACACAGACTGTACCATGAAGTAGATCAGATACAAAGTTACTGCAGAGCTGCATCTTGCAATCAGGGAGGTTTTTTGTACAACAATCAGGGAGATACTTAGAATTACATTCAACATAACAGGGACGTTTCTAATATCAGGGAGATTTTCAAATTTGTTCATCAGAACATGGACAGACTGATGGATTTCCCTAGAACTGTCTGCAGAATCAGGGAGAGTTGGCAGCTCTGTTCAATCTTACAACAAATTTGAGGAGAAGAGATGACCAGTGTATGAAATATGTTAAAAGCATTTTCTGTATATCGATGAATAAAAAATAAAAACAATATAAAAGAATGAGGAAATTTTCCTTAATCAGGGATAAGATTTGACAAATGCGATAACTCCTCCAAATTGCTTGTGGGCCTGCGTTTCCACCTTATTTCCGACCTGGCAATTCAGGAGGTTCACAGACTATGTGCATCACAGGAATTACAAAGACCACAGCTTCCGATACATCTTTTTCCCTTTGGTGACTGCTGTACATTTTTTGGTATTCTTGTTTAAAGAAATTTTAATGAGATTTCATGAGAATCCTGAAATTAGTAAAAATTTCTGAGAAATCACCTGCCTGTTTTGTTCAAAGTAACTTTAATGATCATAGGATTTTTAGTTCTCACCACCCTTCACTTCTTATCCTACAAAACAGCCGAGAAGCTACTTTTTAATCTTTTTTCCCAACCCATGGTTTGTTTCCGCCTTGGTTTGGGAACCCCTCATTATCAGGAGTAATGATGAAATCTGAGCTGAAACGCAATCTCAGGGGTTACAAGGTCTACAGATTCAGTTACCAGAAATTGAGACCCTCTCAAGTTTGTGTTGTTCAACATTTCAAGTTAGCCTCTCAACAAAGTATTACTCTTCCCTAATAAATCCAAAATTGAATCAGCTAGCTTATTATAAGAAAGTTGTATTGTTTTTGTGTGTGTGGATAAACATTTGTAGGGTAGCTTTCAATTTTATCTTACAGTAATTGGTACCAAAATATCAGTTGGCAAAAACAAAAAACTTTACTCTCTCATGTTCATGTAAACATGACATTCTCGAGTTTGGACACACTGTAGAGTGAAAACAGACAGGGGTAGTGGGGGGGGGGGGGGTACGACCGAAGAAAATAGATGAGCTTCCAAATCTCCTGAGGTATTTGCACCGTCTTGCAAGAAAGACAGACATCTCTGTGTTATCATGCCAATGTGTTGACACTGAGGTAGACTAACAGTTGAAATCATCATGCACCACAAAATGCTAGCTATCCTTGCAAACAAGTTTCTATCCTTGCAAACAAGTTTCTATCCTTGCAAACAATTTTTTTTTTCTTCTTTTCTACTGGTTTCTGAGTTTTCAATCTCTCCAGTTTGAAGAATGCGATTCGACCGAAACTTTGGCAAGTCAGGATTCGTTCAGACACGATCAAGAAACATGGTCTAAGAACACTCAGTAACATTGCAGGCATGGTATTTGAACCTTTAGAAAGAAGGGGAAAAAAAAAAGGGAATTTCTTTTTGACTACAACAGCTGACCTACATATGGTATGCTGAACATGTAGGCTTTTTGAAGCTGTTTACTAAATACTTAGTTTTTTTTTTGTGGGAAATTAAATCGGAAATCAGTTTTAAAAAATGTACATTGTAGGAAGATATCATGCCTGCATTGTAACTGGTTAAATACATGGAGTGTATGCAATATACAGCTGATGGACAATTGCTGCTGAACGGTAGAATCATAAATCATACATAACTACAATCGACAGGGTCATTTGTAGAGCAGCTGATGGCAGGCAACCGTGTTTGTTAGTATACAGATGCACAAATTCTACTCGGAGTCAATCTTGATTACTATGATTCAGTCAACAGAGAGATTTGGCAAGTCTACAGATACTTATATTGATACAGATGCGCAGCAACACTTTGTGTGTTCACTTGACGTGTAACCAGCTTCCATGTTTTGCATGGACGTTAAAAAACTGCAGTGTAAACAGGGCCACTATTTTGACACACTTGTTGAAAACTTTCTTTTGACGCACTTTTATGTGGGTCTGAAAATGAACAGTTTAAGAAAAAATACTATTCAATCAAATTCTCTAACGTAACCAGAACATAATACAAAATGTTTTTGGATTTGTTTTTGCTCCATAACCTATGCCAACGTGTATGTCTAAGTTAGCCTAGGCCTGACACAAACTCCATGATCGCGAAACATAATCTGATGCGCATCCAACGTGAGCGGATATGGTTGTCGTTTCTGTACGCTTGTGAAACCTCTCTTATAGTGTAAATAAATTACCAATTGCAAACACTTTACTAATAGACTGTTCTAGTTGAAGACACTTCATTTACACAACATGACAAAACTGAGGAATGTTTGTGTTGATGATGGCTGGTCAAAATTTCAAAATGCTGCCATGCCAACCGAGGTTTATTAATAAACAAGTGATGTCATGTGTTGCATCGTCTACAGATCTATCCACTTACTGGAAATAACATTCTCTTAACATTTGTTTGAGTAAATGGCAGCCATGTTGGACGCACTCTGATTTTAAGGTTAGTGGTTTTGTGGGTTCCCAGTTTGCTTCTTTCTTTGTTTGTTTGAATCAAGTGATTTTACTCTGTACGCAAATACAGGTGTTGTTTTAACGGCAGAGTTGTAAAACCTTTCACTGAAAATGCTGTTATTCACAGTTTTCTGTTAATGCAGAAACTGTGTGGGTTTTTTTTTTCCTCGTATTTTTTTCTATTACAGCAAAATGCTGGCCTTTGGTGAGAAAGAAGTTAAAAGCTTTGTATCGAGTCTAACATGGTTGCCCTTCTCCAGTGATGTCACATGCAAGCTACTTATAATGGATGTGTTGTACCTAAGGTCACCATTACACAGGGTGGAATGACTGGAGTCAGAACCAAAGGAGGACTGAGGGGAGTGGGCGTAGTCTCTGAAATAAAAGGGGTGGTAAAAATAAAAAAGCATGATGGTAATCTCATTCTGTATGGAAAAGAAAAATGATGATATGAACCACAAACGAAAAGAAAAACAAGAAACCTGAAGCTAATGTAGAGTGCGTAACAGAACATCATGTACATTTCTAGATATCTCAACTAACCAAATTCCATAATGAAATGAAACAATACAACCACTGGTTCCAATCTTGTCAACCCTTTCACTTATTTTAGCCTAAAATAGCCCGTGTACACTTGGAATTACAGAGCCACTGCCGAAAAAGAACAGTATTTGTTGTGAACCATCCGGGCTTCTATCACACCCCACTGAGCTAGCCTCATGTAAAGAGCGCCCTCTATCACATGTAGGTGTACTAACTCAGCAGCATCATCATAAACCACAATACGACAAAAGCAATAAACAAAACAAAAATACCTAACAGCACCGTTAGTACCCTGATGCCCCTTAGAGTACTGGGCGGAGAGTGTAGAGGGGCTGAGAACGACCGAATGATGCCCTGTTTAGACGCATCGTGTTGGTGATGGGTGGTGGTGGTGGTGTTGTTGTGGGAGGAGCCAAAGCGTGTGGCTACTTCGTGCGTCGTTAGCCAAGTGAATCTGAGCATGACGAATGGATTAGTGGTTAGTTCAGTGCCTGAGTGCTGTCCGAGTCCACTGGACTAGGTGTATTTGTTAAAATGGATGCTACAACTCAGTCAAGCATGGAGGCTTAATTTCTCAAAATAAAAATCATATAAAAAATATTTTAAAAAGGCATTGTTATGATGGTCTTCTGCTAAATTATTAACTGAAGATGAGGGTTTAAAAATAAAATAAAAATCAAAAACAACTGAAGCAACAGAAAAAAAAATGTGTTCCAAAAAACAAAAAGAAGAAAAACCTGTTGATGATGCGGGAACCCAGGACAGATTGTCAGTAATAGGAAAGCAGGGTACAGGTTAGGAAATAAAAAATATGACAAGAAATAATTTCCCTTAAATCCCTCAAGTGCAGGAGTAACCCCAGGAATTACACAAATGCAGGAAGTTTCCACTAGTTACTGGCTCCCCAGTAAGCCAACAAATTTGATTGGCAAAGGCTGTCAGCAAGACATCTGGAAGCCTGCTACAAAGAACAGATTGCTCCACTTTATCAGAGGATTAGATCTGGGTAGGTTCATTATGTCTGAACAATTTTGTGCACAAAGTATTAATATATATATATATATATATATATACATATCATTCTGGAACCTGATTCCCCTCTTAGTATGTGGAATGGTCCAGTCTAGGATATCAAGGACTTCTGACTCCCCCAGGGCATTGCACTTTGGAGAAAACAGTGAAATTAATAAAAATGTGTCATGACTTAGTGTTACCAGCGCTTTAAGGGTTTTAAAAGAAATCTTAACATAATAATACCAACTTCATATTAATATAATATTCATAGCAATATCATAGCAATATCATAGTATAGTGATATAATATTATAAGTGATTATCTGATAGGTAAGAGTCCTACAAATAGATCTCATATCCCTTTATCACTTCTCCTCAGTTAAACATGACCATGGATAAGTGCCCTTAACATGTTCATGTAGTCCACTTGGTAATGAGATGGAAATCACATTGGCGCCTTCCCTGAGATTAATAAAGTATAGATTTAAGCACATTGGTCTGAAGCCCTTAGGGTGTAGTTTAAAGGTACATGTAAATAATAACGCCATCAGACCAGTGGCATAAGCTTTTAATGTTTAAGTAGCCCACCCGGCTTCGCTTGTAAACTGTGCTTTCTACTTGGGCCAAGGAAGCTTTAGCATCCCAGATTTTTAAACACTTTATTTTTAAGATATATTTAAAGGCAGAGTACACCTTTGGTAGTTGTCAGTGACCAGTAATCCTCGCTTGGTGTTTCCCATCATATGCACAACATTTAAAACCTGTGAAAATTCTGCCAGAAAAAACACCCTTGTTGCATAGAGTTGTGTGCTTTCAGATGCCTGAGATCAGATTCAAATTTTTTGGGTAAAAATGACCTCTTTCAAAGGTGGTCATTTCTAACAATGTTTTATAATATCAACAGCTCTCCAGGGCACTTTACCAAAATATATATGGTCAGTAATTTTTGGAGTAATTACCAAAGGTATACCCTCCCTTTAAGTGTATTGAGTCTTAAGACAGAAAAAAACTGCACAACAAACTGAGATAAAAGAGTACAGGTCGCAAAGGACAAGTTTTGATTATTGTAAAAAATCTGTCTTTTCCTACTTTTGTTTTGACAAGTAGTGTGACTGAGACTATTTTTTGTTGCAAATTCACACAACACAAGTAGTACTTTGAGATGTTTCAGGCAGAACTACATGTTCTTGTATGTGTACATAAATGTATTGGGCAAAATTCTGTTCCACTCATTTTTTAAATTCACAAAGAAAATAAACTGTTAAACAGGTAGGTTGTGAGTTGTTTCAGTACCCAGCGCGCAAGTAAAGAAGTCCGGGTGAGAGTCATTTCCGACAAGAAAGTCTGAAACTGGGATCCAGATCTTAAGAAGGTACATTTAAATGATGGCATGTCCACCTTTTGGTAACCCCTGGAGTTATAGATTCCAAGGAGCTTTTGGGAACAGTATCCTCAGTGCTAAAGCAGATCAATGAGCCCGACTCATAGTGTTGGCCAGAGGGGTGTCTGGGTGTCTATTGGACACCCAGTTTTAAATTTGGACACCCTGTTCTATCTGTCATTTACACGTCTAAATATATTGTAAGTGAACAATTTGGACACACAGTTTTTAAATTTCCAGCAAACTTGGACACCCTTTTACCGAATCCTGGCTAAAACCTTGGCCTGACTTATTTTATTTGGAGAAAAATGCAGTATTGTTTATAATATCAGTCTCAATTCATATAAAAGTCTGAAATTTCTCATTCCTCAGAACTGGCTTTAAACTAGTCCCCCAGCAGTGAAACAAGGCATTGTCCACTGGGCTAGTGTGAACAACAAAACCTGACTGTACACACATTTTTGCTTTCAGGAATTTTTTGGATTTGCCGGGCCACTTATAATGCAGGCACCAATCACATTTTTAGCATTTCAATCATAATTCAAAATATTAAGTACAAGCTTTCAATTTCCTTATTGTTTTCTGTCTAAATGCCATACCTTTAAGTGATAGTAATATTGTACATGTAAATAATTCAGAGGTATAGATTGCACACTCCATGCATGACTGAATTGATATAAATGCATCTCGGTAGATATTTGGAATTATGTATAATTAACAAAGTTGTGCTTTCATCTGCAAAAGAAAAACAAAATCATGACTTTCATGAAAACAAATTAAATGAAACTGAAATATTGAAGTCTATTGAAGTCTATGAGCTGTGAGAGAAGTGGGATTTGTCTTCCTTTTCAGCCACAAACATTAAAGGCAAAGTATACCTTTGGTTTTTGGAACCATTTGATTGTTTTAATCCTATATAAATGTACATATACAATAAAACTAAGTGGTGAAAATTTCATTTCAAAAGGTGGTAGCGTTTTTTAGATGTCGCCGATGTAGCGGTTATGTCCGGCTATGCAGGAAGAATAATCCGTAATGAAATACACAATCTGAGAACAATTCTAAATAATGTATCCCTTTCTCTAAAACCGCATTACTTAGAAGGGAATCGTTTCTCAAAATGTTCTTCATTATCAACAGCTGCAGTGCTTCTTACCAATAAAGTTTTTATTGAGTAATTTTTGGAGTAATTACCAAAGGTATACCCTCTCTTTAATTAAATACAATGTTATGTACACTACGTGTCAGATGGGATACATACAGTTAGATGGATATGATATGCAAGATGCGTATGATATGACATGAGACACAGAAATATGAATGAGCCATCAGATAAGACTGTTGCAAGCGTGTGATTTGAGATTTCACTGGCACACACATTACATGAATGTCAATGAAGTGGAATGGGATATGTACATAATGTGCATGTGTGTGTGTAGTTGCTGTACAAACATTTATCTTCAAGCAAAATTTAATGTTCGACTCTGGACTGGTCAACCCATAGCAACAAGATGTGTAATATAAACCTATATTGCACGGCCCATATCACACCCTGCATAATGCACTGTTTTAACTCTGCCCATTGCGCTATTTTAAGCTACACGAAAAAATGTACAGCTGTCAAACACAGCGTATTGAATTAAGCTGCGCTTCAAGCTCACTTAAAGTTAAATCCGTTATCACACAAGCACTCGTGGAATACGAACTACCCATACTACACACTTGACACTCAGAATGGCACCAACACAGCAATGGTAGAATACATAGTGGATCCTGGATAAGTCTACATGGGTGTTGAAGTCAACAGCATATGTGTGACAAAATGGTTGCAGAAGTGGGATGGAAGAATTTTAGGACATGTAGTTGTAACCCGCAACTTGAATTGTGCGTACATAGGAAGCATTAAAAGCTGTCCAATGGTTTATAAGAGATAGAAAAGCAGTTGAATGGACAATTTTAATTGACTTGTTTTAGCTTTTGAAATTTGGGAATCGACTTGTCTGATAGGTACAATATTTGCTTTGAAAAAGTATTTTCAGTTGAAGTTTTTAAATTTTTGTGTATCACTAGACCTCAAAATGATGTAGCCTCTAGCATGCAAGGGGTCACCCTTGCATGCTTGTAATACGCAACGAATGTGCCAATCTCACCATATTTGGAGTCAACCGGTAAGCGTGTAAACGCCGCGTCGCCTAAAATTCCCCCTGCACTGTATAACACACAGTGAAATTGTCTTACAAAATGGCACAACAAAGATTATTGTAGCAATGATGTCCGGTGATTTGGGTCGACAGGCCTATTACAGTACATGTACCATCATAATCATGGACAATTTACTCATTACAAAGTGCCATTTTTAACATCATGCACTGCCTGCCGGCAAAAATAGCACTGCCTGCTGGCAAAAATAATAAGCATGGTGACTAAGGAGTTTTTTACACAAAGCAAATTAACCCAATTTATCAGTAAAGCACAACACAACACTATCATGCACCTTTATCACACAGCAGCCATCTTGGATTTCCCATCAAACGTGTACGGAATTCAAACCGAGGCTTAGATCTACAATAGACTGGTGCCATCTGGTTTATAATTCTGAACGTGACCAATTCCAAACAGGGTGTCTAGGGCCAAAACACCCATGTATCAGGATGAAGTGTAATAAAGGTCCATCGAAGCCACAGTCAATAGCATGCCAAGTGTGATGATGATGATGATTAATTTCCATATAAACTCTCTGATTGTTAGTAACAAACCATTGCCATAACCCGTCACGCAGCTACCCTTTGCTAATAAAAAAAAGAAAAAATATTCCTGCCCAAAGCTAACTTTGTCGTCGCAGGCCTTTGTTGAAATTATGAACCCTAACCCCAATTACTGTAAACGAGCGCGTGAGCACTGGCCGTCACATCACAACCGGCGCCGTCATTATAATACAGTGATGTGATGGCCAGCACGCACGCATGCAGTAACTGAGTTTGAGTTGATAGTTCCAAGTACAGGCACAGGCCTGCTATAATAATGACGACAGTCACCCTATAAATTCATCAACAAACACATTAAAAACAGAAGTTGAATGAAGTTTCCCAAACAAAAGTGGGTGTTTTTTTCCTGAAAGAGGAGCTGTCTGCCATCAAAAAAGCAGGAAATAATGTCCTCGCAGCTAGCAGCACATAATATGGAATCCTAAAACCACCAAAGTAATTATAAAGTGTACCCTTTAATCCTTTAGCATGGTGCCTTCATATATATTTTTTTTAATTCCGTTCCAACCAATTTAAACCAAATTCAGGCTGCAGCAAAAAAATTAGCCTGGACGCATTTTATGAAAATGAATTAGAAGTATCAATGTCATGTATAGACCCTTCTCTGATGGCGTCACTATGCTATCACTTGCCGTGCTGTAGGTAGTTACAGGCACACCTTACTTACACACGTTACTTGAACAGTGCACACAGGGTTCTGCCCAGGATTTCTTTAGTGGTGGAAAAATGTTTCCCTGGAAACCATTGCGAGATGGATCAGTTACACGGTAGATCATATAAATAGACTCAAATCAAAGAAGTACTCAAAAATAATGGCGTTGGATACCAATTTTACTGGTAAATATCCAATTTTATATTTTGTTGTAAACATTTGAGAGGAAACTGCAAGTGTAATTTAAAAATTCGGAAAATGTGTGGTGGTCGGAAACAGAGAAAATTCTGCCAGTGGTGGTTGGGGAATCCTGGGTGCCGGGCGAGTTTTCTGGCACCGACCACTGTGGGCAGAACCCTGTGCACATAATGTGCTAAGCAATGTAACGCTGGCGTATATCCAACATGTGTTTAGCAGGGATGTGATTTGATGAACGAGAAAATTCCTGAAAGTTTGCTAGCTGGCCTTGGTTTCCCCCTTGTTCTAGACCCGGCACCTCTTGGATCTTACAATTCAGGAGGTTTACAGACTCTGTGCATCACCAACAAATACAAAACTACTGGTTTGGACAAACTGTGGACTATTTCTTTCTCCCTTTGGTGATTGCTTGGCTTCTTTCAAGAATATCTGAAGGCTCAAGGAGATTTTGACAAAATCCTGGAATCAAGACAAATCCTGAGAAATCGACTACTTGATAAAGTCCTCCAGCATGGCAGACCTCCTGCATTGCTATAGAAATGTGACGACAGTGAGAAGGCTCTATAACACATGTTTTCATGTACAGGGAATCGAACGAAGAAAGCTGCAGTGTTGAAAAGATGTATTCAAAAAATTGCATCTGTTTAAGCAAAGATAAAGACCAATGCCAACCATCTACAACTCCTGAGTAGTGTAACTTACAGTGAAGCATCTGAAAAAAACTGAACATACTTAGCGTGATTGAAGGACTGTCTGGACAATCTCTCATTCTGCTCCTGGCCTCGCCTCTTCTCATCTTTTGTTGCTATGTTATTGAGATACTTGAAGATGTGCACTTTTCCTCTTGTACAGACCTTTATTATGAACAAAAAGTGGAAAAGACTTCATGGTTGCAGGCCTGGCATTACACGAAGGTCACGGAGGCCATAGCCTCTGTTGCCCCTTGGTCTTGGCCTTTCAAAAGTTTCGCACAGACTTTACGATTGTCAAATTAAAGTGCCCTTTGCAAAATGAAAATGGCCTTGCCCTCTCAAAGATGAATTCCTGGCCTGTGGTTGTGGATAAGAAGCGCTTTGGTATGCAGTACACCTTGTTTAGGCCTGGTATTTGCCTCTGGTGAGGGGTTGGGCAGTATACTTCTAAGTAAAGGGCACCTTTATTCTATGAGGGAACTGTAAATTTGTACTGGATCATTTCAAGGGGCACCAAGGCAATGGCGAGGGGTATGGGAGGGAGTGCCTCTAGTGCCTCCCTAAAACATCAGGCATGCATGCTCTAGCATTCTCCATTAACAGTGGTCCACTGGCCAAATGTCACGTTAAAACACCCGAGGACCAGTCAAAATGCACTCAATGTGGTCCGGCTGGCTATTTCAGTGTTGAAAAGCATCCTTTGTGGATATCAAGTTTGGAAATGTGAAAAGGCTGATGGACTAGTGAAGTGACAAGCTAACTGGTCCTGCTGGTTAGTCACTGAAAAAGTTTAGGGCAAAACCCGGCTTATTTGAAAACTCAAGAGCAGCCTTGTCTACACATTGAAAAGACCGATACAGTTCACTGTCACTATGTTCACAGACACTTTAATTTATATGGCTAGCTCATAATACAAAAAGTAGGCTGCAGCTATCTCTCTCCTGATTGTTTTTTCCTGGTGTCTTGATAAGTTGAAATGTGTACTTAATATTGACAAACGTCAACACATCAAGGCTAAACAACTATGCTGGAATTCATCAATCTGATGCCTGTGTGCGCAGCACTGGTATTCGTACATTTAGTGTAACTTTACAATGAAGTACATGTACATGTGCATTTCATACGTGGAGCGCAAAAGAAACGACTACACCAGGCAACAGGTCACCATCTATGCCAGTGAACAATAACCTCTGCCTGCACCGTAAGCTCTCTTGTTACAGGCAAAGCTCCCGCCGGGCACAAACAACTCTCTACACAGGAGGGTTTGCCACTTTTTTAGTGACTAGCCAGCAGGACCAGTTAGCTTGTCAATTCAATAGTCCCCAAGCTTTTTCGCTAGTCAATAATTTATACTAAATAGGGACGCTTTTTAACATTGAACTAGCTACTTGTAGTGAATTTTGACTGGTCCTCACATGTTTTAACCAGCATTTGGCCAGCGGACCACCGTTAAGGGAGAATGCTGAAGACCATACTCCAAGGAACATTGGAGGATTGGCAGAAGAAATCCTTGAGTGATAACATTAACAACTGGGCAGGCCACGACCCTATATGCCTGACACAAACAGCAGAAGACGGAGAGAGCTGGAGATCCCAGACTGCCTGAGTGTCTGCCATGGCACTCCAACAACCATTGATCACAGGATGAGTGATTGACAATGGAAAGAACCCTTCCTCCCCACCCCCCCCCCCCAACCACCCATTTCAATGGCAAATTCTTCAAGATGTCAGGAGGGATTAGAATCTGGTGCTGCATCATGTTGTTTCTCACCTGAGCCGGAGGCATCTCAAGAGGATTGTGGTCTAACTTTAAGACATCCAGCGAGTGGATATGACGATAAGAGGGTGGGATGAAACTGATCTTATTACACGACACATCCAGCATTACCAGATTCAGCCTGCTGATTTCTGCAAATAATAGAAAAACCAAGGAGAAAAAAAAAGCTAATTGATTGATGGAAACTACAGGTTAATTTGTATTTTACCATCGAAAGCACAGTGCTACAAGTAGAAGTACACCATTCACATTCTTCGTGTAATAAAAGCTGGTGACACACTGAGCTAGATTTACCAATAGACCTTTATCATAGTGATTAGGCCGAGTAAAAAAAGAAACATGTTTAGCGTCCGGGTTTCTAAAAAAAAGAAAGGAGGAGGGGCTTTTTATTTTTCATTTTTTATTTCAAGATGGCCGCCATTCTTTTTTAAATTTCAAATATCCATTGTTTTATCTACTGTTCAAACACAATACATAAAAGAAACATGTTGGACAAGACATTGAACATGTCCGGACTTTTTCAAAAAGAGGAGACAGGGCGCTACTATTTTACTAGGGAGCCTATTTTTTGCTATTTCTAAGATGGCCTCCATGCTAAATATGGCTGGCCAAGGTATATTTTTTTCACAGACTTTGTGCTATTTTAGTGTACTGATGCAATGTATGACAAAACAAATGATTTGTATCACTTTAGTCAAGTTTTTTTTTCTAATAAAGTAGTAAAAAGTAGTTAAAAAAGGAGGCGGCGGCCAAAAGGAGGCGAGCGGGGACGCTAAACATGTTTGTTTTTTTACTCGGCCTTATATCTTAGTTTCCTTCTGTTCAGTCCACTCTAACCAAATTTAGGCTGGAGGGAAGAAATAGTCTGACCCCTTCATATGGATTGAGTATTAGAGCTATCAGTGCCATTATGATTACAGGGAACTAGACAAGGATGGCCAAGTTGAAGAACTTGACCCCCTTGCACTGATGTTACACATGGCTAGAGTCTGCACATGGTCTGCTATTTTGGGAGTCAAAATACATGCAAAGTTATGGTGCACCAGCCTCGCTACCATGGTCAGATACTATGGTCACTAACCCCTGTAAGGGAAGCACTGATAAACAATGCTGATTGGCTGACCATAAGTGACTGCTCTGCGCGCACGCTTGTTATTAGCTTTCGAAAGCTTGTAGGGCACTTAGTGCACGCAGGTCAAAATACACGTATTTTTACACAATACACTTCAAATGAATCGTGTTTTTACATGGTCACCCTAAACTGCATACACTCAGACATATCACAAGATCAACAAAGAATGAGAGGGGACCAGTTGCTCTATGACTCGATGCGTCTTTTGATAGCGCACTCTGCGTAGTCTCTAACACAGAATTGATCAACCACAGGACTAATTAAAATATCAAATATATTTAGATACTTCAAAGTCACACTTCCAGGGGTTACGATCGAGCAAAGCATTCTGGGAAAGAAAAGAGATTGTACACAACTGGAAACAAGGTTGATGGTTCACATCCAACTGTGTCCGCGTCAACTACAATGCGCGTTGCACAGTAACACACAGGGAATCTGACTCTCAAAATAGCACTTAAGATTTATTGTCTAATGACTTGTTTCAGGTAGAATTGGGTCAATGCATTAGGTGACTGCAGACTAGCCTGAACATCTGAAGTCACACTTCAAGGCTAGTGAATAACGCCAGATACCAGCTTTTCCAGATGTTGCCAGATGTACCTTTGACCTTGCATTCACTTTTTTTTATGCGGCGAGAAATCACAGTCACTTCACACGTACACATGTACACATATTACATGGTGAATAAAACAACATTACATGATGTACAAACATTATGCACACCCGTCATGCAGACGATTGAAAGTGAGAGATGACAAATTACATCACCTCAGACCAATCATAAAGTATGGAAAGCTTACGTCACTGCACGTTTTTCCAATGAAATCTTTGTATCCAATGAAATCATTGGGCCTGTAGACCAGTACCTGTCTTTATCATTTCGGATAAAGACAGGGGACCAGTCTAACTGCAGACTAGTCTTTAAACATGAAGAAACAGTCTTAACTGCTCCTGTGTGGGCGCCATTCTTACTGTAGTTACCTTCTGGTAAATGGATTAGGTGGTTTCTTCTGAGGTTGAGCTCTTTCAACGACTCCATGTCTCCGATTTGCATCGGTAATGTGTCTAATTCGTTACAGCTGGCATCCTGCAGAAGTATAAATAAACAATTTATTTACAACTTGTTTTAATAGACACATTTATTCATCAGGGTCCTATGCAGACTCGCTACTATGGGCCGTATCGTTCCCTCTCATCACTAACTCCTGGAAGGGAAGCACTGACAAACATCGCTAACTGACTACCGAAAGTTACTGCTTTGTGCACACACTTTTGAGCGCTTGCAGGATGCTTAGCACATGCGCATCAAAATGCAAGACCATATATTTTGACGCGATAATATTTAAGATTGAGCAAGGCATTCTGGGGAAAATTGTGTGGTGAGATTCATGCACAAATGGGAACGATGTTGTATCTTTGATCAAATGCGATGCAGCCAAAGACCAAAGCCACAGAAACTCGAATCAGCTTCAGCATGTACCTTTGTGTAGCCCAGTTAATACTTTATGCGAATGTAAATGCCAAGCGAATTTGACGACACCCATTTGCAATGAGCAATTCCCTCAAGTTGAAATACACGTAAGCTCAACTCTTGCAAAACATTCACACATAGAGCTGTGACTGAAAATTTGCTTCGCAATCACATGAAGTATAAATCAGGCTTTAATAAGGCACGGTTAAGGTACATAATAATAATAATTATACACGGTTCCATGGCACTTTTCCATACCTGAGGAAGTCTCCAAGCGCTCATTATTTTTTCTCTAGGTATGCGGAGCCACGTTTAAATTTTAAGACCGATTTATTTACATAGCTCCATGTAATGATTTACAGATGCTGTGGCACATTCTGCAGCCAACCATACCAGAAAACACCGAGGTGAACCCCTTCCATTAGCAGTAAGCATGGTAAGTGTACTGGGTTCTTTTACGTGCATTACACAACACACAGGGCCTACGCCTTTACATCCCATCGGAAGGACAAAGCAATAATGGTTAAGTGTCTTGCTTAAGGACACAAGTGTCAATACCAGGACTCCAACCCACACTCTGCTGATCAGAAACACCAGAGCTTGAATTCACTTGACCACACCACACCATTTACATGTGTACATGTTTCTCTCCATATTGATACTTACTAGATGCATGAGGGTCTTCATCTGGCCAACTGCTGGGGGTAACGCTACTAACTTATTATTGCTGACTATTAGGACTTCTAAGTAGATTTGACATATCTCTATGGGTAGAGCTGACAGCGAATTGCGACTGCAGAAAGAAATAAGAAAGCACAAAACCCCAAAGTTAGAGTGTCATGTTTAAATGTGATTTACAGAACAGTGCATATAAGAACTTAAAAATTAAAAACAACGTACTCTCAGACATTTGCCCGTGATTTGACCAACCAAACCGTTCAACTGCACAGGCTGTTTATACATGTACTACATTACTATACCTGCACATGTCCATTACATGTATTTGTGTCTGCTGTGAACAATTTTTTTGATTCAATTTTACTTCTTATATCTTTCTGGTACATGTAAATGAAACCAAGGAACCTTTCAAAGTGCCTTGCACTGTAACCTGTAGGCCTGAAGATACCTGTGAGGAGAATCTCAGTTCTAATTGTAGATGTGGGAGGGAAACCCCAAATGGGGACTTTTGGGACGCTAGGTGGCAGCAGACTTACCAGGCAAAATCAATTGTTCTCGGCAATGTCCGCATGCTTTGGACTACGAAAACAATGGAATTTTACCTGGTAAAGTGTATGTCTGCTGCCATCTAGCGTTCAAATGGGGAGAACCCACACAATCCTGAGGCAATGACTGAAAACCTGATCCAAGTGCAAGGCTCCCGCCTGAAGCGGGATTCAAACCGGGATCACTGAGATCAATGGTTAGGGAAGAGACCACTCTATAGATCAGTACTTTTCAAGAAATTAATTAATAACTATAATGGATGTAGAGGGAGCACTTAGGCGTTGTTACACAGTACACACAATTAACTGTGCTCGCGAATCATTAAGCACAAATCCCTATGGGTGGATTACATACAGAAGTCCACATACAAAATGTTGGTTGTGTGAACTGGTGTGTGACCCGTGTGTATACGCATGTATGATGGGTCAGCGCCATTTTCTCAATGGCCAAAAACACTTCCTGTCGGGGCCGTTTCGCACGGTTTTGTATGCCCTCAAAAGGCCAGGAATTTTATCTTTGAAAGGGCAAGGCCGTTTTCATATCACAAAGGACACTTCCATTGGAGAAATCTTAAAGTCTATGGGAAACTTTTGAACAGGGCACCAAGGCCGTGACCAGGGCAACGGAGGCCATGGCTTGCGTGTAATTCCAGGCCTGCCACAAGTTCTACATTGTATTACATGTTTATAATACATACATTGTGTGTAACTCTATGGTCAGGATGGTACATGTACAATACATCCAGTTTACTTTCATGTCACTTAACTCTGTCAATATTAAATAGCTGCAAGATTGCAGGTATGTCAAAAAAGGGGCAATAGAATAGGGGTCCAATCTAATTATATTGCTACATGCAAGTCAATTTACACATGTGCACACAACCACAATTCTCAGTGTGTACAGTAAACATAAATGGCCTGACAAACTTTGCACATCCAATTTTGGACTTGTCCACCAGCTTGTTGGGAACGCTGATCTTCCTTTTTTTACCAGACGCACGACGACGGAGACAGAAATAGCCGCGGAGCGATTATCCAGATGTTAGAAAAAAGACTACATGTACTTGATGTATGACACATGGACTCTGACACAGCTTCATCATCGTGCCAGGAATACCTGGGTTCCATCCAGCAGTCCAGGGCAAATATGTGCCAACGGAAAAAGAATAACTGTGATTAAAATGATTTATTTGGACAGATCTTTCAGACGTGGGAAATGTCAGGGTACAGAGGCATGTTTTTATTTAGGAAGATGTTGAAGCCGTCACTAAAGGTTTGCATGATGTACTCTAGGTGTCTCCATCAAGTGCTTGTGAAGTGCTCCAGAAATTGAGTGTATTCTTTTTTCCCTTCCTTCCTTACGGGCTGCATAATGTACAGCAGACAGGGCAGCAGGCTCTATGCACATGATGTGATTTCCTCTTAAAGGCACTGGACACTATTGGTAATTACTCAAAATAATTGTTAGCATAAAAACTTACTTGATAACGAGCAATGGAGAGCTGTTGATAGTATACATTGTGAGAAACGGCTCCCTCTGAAGTAACGTAGTTTTTGAGAAAGAAGAATTTCTCAGTAAAATATTGAATTAAGCATCTGAAAGCACACAACTTCGTGTGACAAGGGTGTTTTTTCTTCCATTATTATCTCGCAACTTCGACGACCAATTGAGTTCAAATTTTCACAGGTTTGTTATTTTGTGCATATGTTGAGATACACCAAGTGAGAAGACTAGTCTTTGACAATTACCAAAGGTGTCCAGTGTCTTTAAGAATTTACACATACATGTACATGTACATGTACATGACTGTGTCGGTACAGTGACACGTGTAATGTACACAAGAACATTTGTTCTGAGCCAATGTACACGTATGTAAACAAATATGACCTTGAGGGAGCTTTGACACATTTGATATGTAAACAAGTCCTCAACTATTTTAAAGAGGGATTCCAAGGTCAAATTCAGTTTTGTGATCCACTCATTTTCCAATACATGTAGATAAAGTCTCTTGTAAAAAAATGGTGAACAAATTATAAGTCTCTAACCTCACATTAAAATGGTGTAAAATGCCACTACACTGTGTTTGATACCCATCAAGTCCCTCTTTTTGTCAAAATCCAAAACAGTTCGATGACGTAACATTTCAAATATATGGTCTGTACATTTTTGTAGTTTACAGAGAAATTTCAGGTCATTCTGGAATTCTGATGAAATTCAATCCAAACAAATTGAGCATTTGACTGGGATGTACAGATCCATTTGTTTTTGTTTTCCAATTAAATTATGCTTTAAATTTTGCTCTGAAAGGGTACAAAATAAAATTATATTTTACACCATTTTAACATGAGGTGTGAGACTTGTAATTTATTCCCTACTTCTATGAGGACTCTATCTATTGGAATTTGAAAGCATCGCAAAACTCAATTCGACCTTTGAGCCCCTAATGTTTTTGTCACAACAACAGAACAATGTGCTGTGTTCCATTTTGTTCTGTTTGTAGTGATTTGTTTTGAAGGTTAAAAACAATAGCAGGTGGGCAGGTGAGAACATGGAGAATGGTCTCAGTACAATTCCATGTAGGTCTTTGATTATGGAGGATAATACATTTTATTGCACTTGGCTAGCACCTCAAGTCATCTGCCAAGTGCTTTACACTACTTTGTCAACGTTTCAATTTTATTATTTTCTTTTTGTACTGTAAACATGTACATGTATGTGCAATATGTGAGCAAGTTACACACAAGATGATGTTTAAAGTGCATTTAAGTGAGAGTTAAATTATAAATTACATAAACAAAAATGGGACATCTTGCACAAAATAAAAATTCAGAAGAAAGCTTGCATTAAAGGCAAAGTAAACCTTTGGTTTTAGGAAACGTTTGATTGTTTTAACCCTATATAAATGTAGATGTACAATAAAACTAACCTGCTAACCTGTGAAAATTTCATTTCAAAAGATGGTAGCCTTTTTGAGATATTGCTAAAAATCTGGAGCGGTTATGTCCACACAGGAAGAGTAATCCGTAGTTGGAATACACAATCTGAGAAACGTTTCTAAGATTGAAATGTTTTTGAATCCCTCTCTATAACCACATTCCTTTGGTCCTACATGCACCTTGAAGGGAACTGTTTCTCAAAAGGTTATACATTATCAACAGCTGCAGTGCTTTTTATGGTCATTAATTTTTTGGAGTAATTACCAATGGCATACAGTACCCTCCCTTTAAATTAATCTGTTGGTTTATAACTACATCATGTACATATACATTGTGTACATGTACATTGTACTATGTTTTCACATAAAATACGTATACATGTTTGTACGTGTAGCTGAAATACCAGCAACTCTTACTGTTTATTTTACCATAAATGACAAATGAACTTTGACGTACGTATGTAGTAAAATTAATTTCCTGTCAACTAAATTAACATGATTAACAAACTTGGCTTACTCTACATTCTACAGTGTTTACGTAGTGTATAACATACATGTACAATGTATGTGTACGTGTGTAGGGTCTTAAAATGTTTAATACAGTTCAAACTTTTTTACTGGCTAGTACGTTAAAATTCCATTTTGTTCGATTTTTTGTACAACCATGACAATGACAGTGCACATCCTTTTTATATTAAATGAAAGTTTTAAGACCTCTTAAGCACAAAAACACATTATACATCAGAGGTAAGATTGTATGAACATTTAGAAAAAACCTGAAAACTGGATAAGTTTCCTCTTGATGAGGAGACAAAGCCCATCGAATTTAAAGAATTCTGACTGGCACCCACGCACAAAGATATTTACAAAATAGACCTTTCCATTGTTGATAAACAAACCGCGCTGGTTGGCATGGAAGGCCGAATGTTAGCAAAACACTCGATCGTGTTAATAAATGTTTTAACAAAATTTTAACATTTTCTGCAAACTTTCAACTGAGTTAAGTACCTCTCATGATTGGTTGCTTTGTTTCCAACAAATTCAACACTATTTTTGAATATTTGTGTAACATTGTTAAAAACTGTGGCGATCGTTTTTGTTTTGCATTTATGGCTTTCCATAGTTTTCCGACCTCGGTTGGCAAAAACTCGGGCTGTGACGTTGCAATAGAAAGGTCTATAGGGAGACCGCCAACATTAGGGCTACATGTACATACATGTAGCTCAGTTGGTAGAGCACCTGCACATGAATCCGGAGGTCACAGTTCAAGTCCTGCTCCAGTTAATTTGTCTTTGTTCAACCCCAAAGAATTTACAGAATGTTACATTTTTAGAGTTTACAGACTCTCTACTTCATATCGAGTATACATGTACTGTATGTAATGTACAAATACACAGTGTAGATATCTGAAGGTTTGGTCAAGACAAGGGCCGAGTCTTACCATGGTCTTACTACTACATGTGTGTACCTCGTCTGTGATGACAACTTTGCCGCTTTCAAAGAAAATCTGAAGGTGAAGGTAGATCGGTGAAAAATCCATATCAATCTCACATCTGTACATTAGTACATGTGTACATGTACATATACACATATACATGTACATGTACATACATGTGTATACAACGTTCTCCCTTAACAATGGTCCGGCTGGCCAAATGCCAGTTAAAACACCTGAGGACCAGTCAAGATTCAATCCAAGTGGTCCGGCTGGCTACATGTAATTCAGTGTTGGAAAACAGCTATGTTTCATTGGAAGTACAGTAAAGGCCACTGAAAAAGCTGACTTGGACCAGTGAAATGACAAACTAACTGGTCCTGCTGGCCAGTCAATGACAAAGTTAAGGGCAGACCCTGATAAAAGGTCTATAACCAACCTACATGTATGTTACATGTACATGAACATACATGTATGCCTTTCTGTGTTTGTATACATGTACATACATGTATGCCTTTCTGTGTTTGTATACATGTACATACATGTATGCCTTTCTGTGTTTGTATACATGTACATACATGTATTGTTAACTCAAAAACAAAAGCAACAGTGTTTTAGTGCTGGTGAGTTTTTAGCTGGGCCCAATTTCATGGCTCTGCTTACCGCCGAATTCTGCGCTTGCGGTGACCATTCTCCGCTTACTGTTCAAGCGCCGAATTTCTGCGCTAGCTGTGTAAGCGTAGAATGCCTAGTAACGTGGAGTACGCACGCGCACAAGCCGAAATTCCCCGCTAACCCGTGAAATACGCTTGACGTAAGCGCGGAATTCCCTGCTTCCGCAAGCGCCGATTCTTTGCTTACGGTAAGCAGAGCCATGAAATTGGGCCCTGATGTGAAGAAAAAAAGCACTCAATATGTTTAATGGTCGTAAACATCAACAGTTCACCTGTCAATGCTTGTCAGCACAAATAGCCCTGTACAGTAACTAGTTAAAGATCAGCCTCTCCATGAATGGAACGTTCCAATCATCATGCTGTGTTAATTTAAAATCTTGTTTGATGTGCAAACCCTCACAAACACAAGCACATTAATGAGGTTGAAATGTAATTTAATTTCACCTAATTTCCACAGATATTTCGGATTACTGTTCAATCTGCTGTTGTTTTTATGCAGCACCCCTTTTTCACCCGTTCTTGCTTTTGCAACGTTGGAAGACATCCACAGAATTTTTTTTTTACAGTCTGAGCACGAGCACATGAGCACTTTTGTGAATAACGGCGCTATTGTTATTATTTTCAAGGTTTACCCTTACAAATTTTGTAAAAGGTTTGATTTGCATAAACTTTTCTCCGAAACTGCAAGTTATAAATAACTAGAAATACTCATTATCCCAGTCACACGCAAATCTCTAGAATACAGAATATGAAAAAAGCACAACTGAGTTCTACAGAATTGCACTACATTGTATTAACGCAATTAACCTTTTAGCCAATTTGCATATGAAATGCAGAAGCGTTTCATTTTTCTGTAATCCACTCACACTAGTTGGATTTATTACATGTAGTATATCATACATGTAGTTTTATCAGGTTATATTGGTTTTACTGAGTTTATTGCTGTTAAAAATCAAGGCATTTTTGCCATAAAATACTTGTTCCCCCTACCCAGGAAATGGTTGTGGTTTCTGTGCGTTGTCACTACATGGCATTTGAAAAAAAAATGCAAAAAAAAGCTAATTGAATAAATTTAACACAGAAGAGCAGTGTCAGTTACTGTATGTACATTGGAGTACATCTCCATCTATTACTTATGCAATCAATCATCATTAGCTTCATCTGTCAAACCATACATGTAGATACAGTAGATTCATGCAGTTACTCAACTCTTATGGTTTTTGTCATTTCCTCTTACAGTTTTCCTCACATCCACATTTACTAAAGGGATGATACACAGTACAGTATTCATTTTTCAATTTGTGCATCCGTAGTACATTAATGTTTTGGGGGTTTTCAGGCCTTATGCTTTTGAAAGCTTTTTGTAATGTACATGTACATGTAGCCCACCGGGACCTGCCCCTAGGGAGTTTTACAGTAGTCAAGATTTTAAACGTGTATTGTCATTAAATGTACCTCTCTGAATGTATTTAATGGTGGTTATCACAACAAGTTTAATGGTCACACCAAGTACATGTAGCATTCAAAAGCTAAAATACAAAATTAACTTTAAAAATGTATTCACATCTGAAAAGGAAGAAATATTGAGCATTATACTGTTATAAACAAGTACATGTAGAGTGCGCGCAATTTTAGTAGCCCACCGGGACATAGCAAGTTGAGAAGTACATTGTACATGTAGTGTCTACTAGCCCGTAGCAGTTTTCACTAGACAATGTACGCTGGGTTTTCAGGTTTTTGGGAGAGTGGAAAGGGATTGGTCATCTTTCTGATCAACCACGAAACAGAAAATTATCTGGTGTTATATTACAGCACAATAGTTGCTCAGACTGTTTTCTTAAAAGATATGTTCAAAAGTAATATAATTATTTACTAAAGAACAATTTCACCACAATTATAACTTACAATTCTCAGGGGGGGGGGTGTATTAGTTACCACTTCTTTTTTTTAATCATAGGGGGCCTACAGTGTACATTTAAAAAAAATATTTTGATGTGTTTTAACTGACATTGCAAGCCTGGTATCTCTCTCATCCCTGTCCACACATTCTTCAGTTTCACCAATCAAACCATCTTCATCATCGTTGATTTTGTATTCTTCTCACTCCCCCCCCCCCCCGCCCCCATCCCCAGTCTCATCCGTTAACAAGTTTTAATACTGCAGTTTTCTTGAGAGCACAAACACTCTACCAGCTCAAATTGTGACTTTAATGCGTGTGTGTGAAAGGAAGAGAACGGTGAGACTGTCAGGTTTTTGTTGAGTTTGCTTTCAATATTCATGCTCGACATAAATTAATTTTATCTTTCAATATAAATTACAAGTTTACTACTTATGGTTGTAAATATGTATTGATTGGCTTGAGGTTTGGGTTATGGATGGACAGTGCTTTGTAGATGCCTTGCTGTCATATTTACCCTACATGTATGAACATGACAGTGTACAAGTGTGTTATACTGCTGAAAGCCACAGGCCTGGAATTTCATCTTTGAGAGGGCAAGGCCATTTTCACTTTGCAAAGGGCACTTCAATTTGGAAAATCTTAAAGTCTGTGGGAAACTTTTGAAGGGGCACCAAGACCAAGACCAGGACAACAGAGGCCGTGGCCTCCATTTAATTCCAGCCTGAAGCCACTCTTGGTTAAGGGCTACATGTACAAGAGGAGACATTTAAGATGAAAATACAACAGAAGACACTTCAAACTTCCTTTTGGGTAACAATAATACATCATGGAGGAAGGTGGATACATGCCTGCACAATAATATTGACATATAAAGACATTCCAAGCCTCATGACAGGATTTTCCCCCTCTTAGTCATGTTAGTACTTCAGTAATGATCTCATCCCACATATAAACACATCCGCATTATGTACTTCCCTTTACATGTAAATGCACATGGTCTACATGTACATCAAAATTCAAAAACATCAGGCTGCACACTGTGTACTTTATGGTACAATACACACTGTGTACAATACAACCATGTATGTACAAACATCACACTGTCACACATAATGTGCTGTACATGGAGGCCACAGAGACCATGGCCTCTGTTGCCCCTGGTCATGGCCTTGGTGCCCCTTCAAAGGTTTCCCATAGACTTTAAGACTTTCCAATGGAAGTGCCCTTGTCTTGTTTGTAAAACTAAAATGGTCTTGCCCTCTCAAAGATTAAATTCCAGGCACGCTGTACGTAAACTGCAGGTTTAATTTAATAAAACAAATCCAACTAATGATGCTTATGGCCTTGCACTTTTTCTAGAGCAGGCAGTGTGATTTGTTCCTGTTAAAGGTACATGTAGAGTTTAGGTAACAACCTCATCTCTGGCCGCAGCATTCACAAATGGACACCATGGACATTTGGATCTCAAAAACTTGCCAACAGACTTTTTTATTTATTTCTAATCAATGGGGGCATTTCAGACAAAATAATTTTGCAAGATGTTTACTACCATTGCCATTTGCAAATATCGCAACCTCGCTGTGAAGTTTGGCCATAAGAGAAATACTACTCTAAAAACTGGGAATCCTATTGGAATATTCCCTTGTAACCAGATAGACTTCTGCTCAATATTGAGGCCTAGACCACCCCTTTAACATCCCCTGGAATGTCATGGTAATCCAATCAGACAATGGCCAAATAATAGAGACATCTCTCTGCTGACCTGAGGCAAAAGAAGAATCAATACTTTTGGGATAATTAGATTATCAAGAGGGGTAATGGAGTCTGGGGGTCAGGGCAGCTTCTCCAGACACACCTACTGTATAACTCACTCATCAAGATTAGGCTCTCCAAATATGTGGATAATCTGGACAGGGAAACAATTGTAGATTTGCTGTTTAATCAGAGTGCTGTTGGATGAGTAAGACTTGTGATTAAAGGAGGGTCATCCTTAGGTTTTTGTCAGCATAATGCTGACTTGTAGGCAAGCTTGTCAAGAAAGATACCTGTGACTGAAAAGTCACCTGTGAAAGCTTCCAATGTACTTATTGAGAAAACAGCATAAAACTATCTGGTATTTTCATCAAAAACGTAGAATTCATCCACGTTTAGTGAGACGATAGCGGGTACCAACCGCACTGGCCATACTAAGGGCAGCATTCAAGCTAACACTCATTAATTTCCAAAAGATGCCTGTAGGCGATCTTTGGAGCTCCAAATCTTTTGAAAAACATTTAGTGACGGGGGGGGGGGGGGGTACAAAATAATTTAGTGGGATGCTTACTACCATTGGCATCTTCATACAAGTAGGCTTTGAACCTGCGACCTCTGGATTAACATGCCAGGGCTCTACCAACTGACCTAACTGGCCCCATTGTTGGCGGTACCTCTCATTTGTCAATATCTTTGTTCTGGGTACCAGTCAGAAGCCATTCAACCTGTACCTGACCTGTATAGCCAAGGACCCCACCCAAGTTTTTTTCAATCTTAACAATGTTGTGCACACTCTGAAAAACCTGACAGCAGGAACATCTCATTGTTTAACTTAGAGCTCAAATTGAAAGCTTTTTTTCATATCTTTTGAGAAGTGTTTCCATATTCTTTTCTTTTTTTCCCCTTTTTTTATTAACCACTCTCTTGACTAACACTGACTACAGAGCCATAAAAAAGATGCATCAACTACTATCCATAAAGCTTACATTTTGTTTCTTCCTTTTCAAATTTGCTGTCAAGTTTTACGCAGGATTTATGGCACAGGGATCCATGGGTGAGTGTTTTCCATCAAGAATGGCACTACAATGTGGAAAGATCAGCAGGGCCAATAACCTGAACCCTTGCTTTCATAACAAGACATTAAATCACAACCTGCAGGCTTGATTACTTCGCATAACAAAGACCAGTTGAAATGTCACTTGCCATTTTGGGAGGCAAGTGTGACAACATAAAAGGTGTTCGAAAGCTTGAGTAAGTACTAAACACGTATTCTTGACTGTGCAAAGGTGAAACGTTCTAATTCTAACTGTGTTCCAGGGATCTCCAAAAACAAAAACCTAGAATTTATGTTTTCGCCGTGTTTTATTGTTGAATGGTTTAGGAGGGGAAAAGTACACTGAATATAAAGAGAGTGTCTGGCTTTTTAATATTACATTACATTATATACTGTTTTAAAAGAGCTAAACATACAGGGCTTGAATTTGGAGGGAATCTCCACAAGACCGCAGTGCTTGTAGCCCACAATTTTTACTGGGCCAGAATTTTTTCACAAAATGAGTTGAACAGACACTTATAAGAAATCTATCTCATTTGTTTTATGTGTAAACTGTGTACTTCGATACTCAACAGAATTGAAAGACATATATCAGACTCATTGTCAACATTTTTTCATAAAAATCTTACACAATAAGGTACATGTGTAGCCTACTATAAACTCAATTGAAAAACACAAGACTACCGAGCTTGTCTGGTCGTGAGCTCACTAGCCCGACGCTAAAATCACTGGCCTCAGGACTGCGGTCCAGTGTTAATTTTGAGCCCAGACCCAGACACATGTGTACCTTTGTAAACAATTGTTTATTTTTTTCTTAATGTTGTGACCTGCCACTTTTTATCTTTTGTTAAAAAGGGGAAAAATTGAGAATAATTTTACAGTTGCATAAAATTCATTATTTGAACTTTCATGCCACTAGGCCTGGAACTTTGATCTTAGTAAGCAAGGCTCATTTTATTTTCTTCCCAGTGAAAGGCTGTTCCATTAATAAAATTTAAATAAAGATCACCAAGGTCTAGACCAGGAACAAGAACTCTATGGTCTCTGTGACATTTGAAACTTATTAACATGGTTGAAGAGGTTGCACATAAATGTGTTTAATGTTTAGTATGGTTGACCACGGGGTTCTAGACCGACTTTGTAGGGTTTTCAGGCCTCGACCTTAAGTGGAAAAAGGGGGCAGCCTCTTTGGTCTTGCCTTTATCAACAAATCTGGGGGCACCAAGGCCAAAACAATCAAATTACTTGGTTGAGATTATCAAAGAGGAGTTTAAGTCTCTAAAAGGTCATGCTAGTCAAGACGACCATGACAAGTGCATTTTTGTAAGGGTCATCACGACATTCAGCAATCCAGACATTTAAGATAAACGCAAACTTGCTTGGATAAATTTCCTTAGTTACTCACCTTAAATTTAAATATGTAAGCATAGGTAACCTAGAAAATGACTCGGGAACGATTCTAATAGCATTATTGTAACAGTTTAGTCTCTCCAGGAAAAGATATTCGCACACTTCGTCCGGTACTTCTGTGAATCTGTTCTTTGAAATATCTGAAATGAGACGAGGAAGAAAAGAGAAGAAAAAAACATTACTTTAAAGACTGAAGTTATTTCAGATGCTACTAAATACTATGTAAATGTAGCCTACTTTAAAGGTATGGCCATACACACATGTACAGTAGACTGTTTTTGTCAACGTAATGCTGATTTATAGGCAAAACTATCAAGAAAGATACAATAAAAGTCACATGTGAAAGTTTCAGCTGAGTACAGTGTCTACTTGCTGAGAAAACAGCAAAAAACTGTCACAGTATTTTTACAAAAACGTCGCATCCATCCAGGTTTAGCACGGTAACAGCGTGTATCAGCCCCATGTCTGGCCGCAGTATTCATGAACGGACAGAACCCTCAGAAATCTGAGAAATGATTCATGCATGAATCAGTTCTCAGATTCAATATGTTTTGGGGTGAAAAATTATCAAAAACATATTACTTCGAAGGGAATCCGTTCTCAAAATTGTTTACTATCAACAGCTGGACAGTACTTCTCACCAAGTAAGTTTTTATGGTCATTAAATTTTTGAGAATTTACCAATCTATGACCCTACCTTTAACAGGCATGTTTTTAGCCTAGTAAAAGTGTAACAAGTTTTATCATCACTGCCACATGGATGACGGAAAACAAAATTTAAAAAGTAAACGCATTTCCTTTCTTATGAACATGATGTACTTTCTACTGGCAGCAATCAGATGCAACTTCATAGGCCTAATGTGCAAAGAGGAAATGGCCAGACCTGATATGTGCGAAATGCATGCCGATACTAAAATATATATTTTTTAAAAAGGCCTATTTCAGATCAAATTCACAAAAATCATCAAGTTAAAACCGTTTAGAATGCCCAGATTGCAGAGTAGGGCTTTTAAAACTAAGATAAACACTAAGTAGAAAACATTCCGAGAACCTTGTTTCAATTCAGTGTGCTTTGGCCAAACTTCAAAATTTGGGTCTAGAATGCCCTCAGTTTTAAAAAATCCCTGAAACCTACTGTATTAATTTTGTACAGTGTTTTTTATGGCACTATTATCAAAGAAGGTAAAATAGAAAAGGAAATCAGCCGACCAGCTGCAACAATGCATGCATGCCTGAGTCAAGATGTTGGCAACCATTAGAGAAACTGTGACCGTGTTGCAGGAATGCTTTTCTATGGTTTTAACATGTACTTATACCATTACATGACCATTGGAAACCACTGATGCAAAAATTATTTTGCATTTGTTCATAAATCAATTTTCTAGAGTCTTTGTTGACAAAAAGTCAAATGTGCTTCATAAATCACATAGGTTTTGAAGAGTTCATTTCATTTAACTCTACAATTTCCAATGAACATGGTGTGTTATGTGTGGGTGTATCATTTGTATTGTACACCGTATACACATGAAACTAAATTACACGTTTTTATTGTAGTGTACTGTACATTACGTGTGGAACTTTTACATTGCCACAGTATACAGTATGTAGACCATGTAACATTTGTTTTCAAAAAGCGTTCAAGCCTTGTGCATTCCAGGGCCTTTCTGGCAGGCAAAATTCTGCACTGGTTGTAAGGGAAACTTACATTTTCCCCTACATGTATGTAAATTCATAAGTTACAAAAATAACAGCCGAACAAGTTTTGAGATGTGCCCCCTTTCTTCATATCAAAAGTTGATCAAAACCAAACAGTGCACTCTCCATAAAATATCAGATTTTCTGTTTTCTTCCATTGAGCTGTGTACAAATATTGCCTGCAGGAAGTCTAGGCTCTGTGACTCTTTTGTAAACAAGTGATGTCACAGGTTAAATGTACATGGTCGATACCCAGTTTACAAGAAGTTCATCAAATTACCATCATACAGACCTGTGTAACTGTTGTATTGTACGTGTGGTTTGTACCGGGCTCATAAAAAGTGAAAAACACATTTCATGATTTATCAGGAGTTTAAATTTTCTAAATAAATGGCTTCAAATGTACTTGCATTGGTTGTCAAAAGTATCAAATGAAAGCCACGTGCAGTAGTTAATGCACTGCAATGTTTTGAATTACAATCACGCCCTTCTGTGACCCTCAGGAAGATTCAATTTATCAACAATGCCCCCTCTAGGCATACTGGAGGTTAACGATGATAAACTCAGGGGTGTCAAACGACCATGTGGATGAAATTTACAGATGTTCCTGTTCATTACAGTGTGTACAGTGAAAGTTTGTTTATATACCTGTGCTGTCATGACTGTACGGAAATTTGTTTGTACATGTATCATGTTTGTTGAAACAAATTTCTAGTTGTGATAATGCCTTTGTGACCAGGGCAGTCGGGTTGGCTGTAGCGATATCTTTCCTCGCCTTCCACTTCTGGGACCCCAGTTCGAATCCCGCTGGGGGCAATATGTGGATTGGGTTTTCAGTCCCTACCTGATTGCATTGGTTTTCCCTAGAATTAATTCTCTGGGGTTTTCCTCCCACATCTAAAACTGAGAATGCCTTCTTTGTCTTCAGTCGATGGGGTTCTTGGCTAGTATAGTGATTCCCACAAGTCCTTGGCTTCACAACCAGAATAAATGAAATGAAATTAAAAATGAGATGACTATTGTCATGATTGTTAAATACATTGTACATTGAGAGACCATTGTCTACAAACTTTGCTTCTTTTAAAATGGATCCTTCCACAGTATCACATTTACTTTGTTCTCATCATAATTTTATTTACATTTATAATGTATCTTTTTGTGACTTACTTTCTTTGGAATAAATAAACCTGAAACCTGAATGGTAAAGCATACATGTACATGTAGAGCAAGAAACAGGGTCCAATTTGTAAAGCTGCTCAGCAAAAATTACTGCTTAATTTCTATGCTAAGCAACACCAAAAGCAAGTGGGGCACCAGTCGCAACAATGTAAACTTTATAGATTTTTGGCTGTTAACCTCTTCTGCTAAGCAAGATTTTTTCTGTGCTTACATGTTTTTGTCCTTAGAAGTTTTTGAAAATTGAGCCCAGAAAACAGGGATTGTTTTTCAATGCAAAGTTTCAGTAAAAAACATTTAAGGAAAAGATTTGCAAAAAAAAGAAGGTATGCTGTCTTGATGACATTGTTATACATCATGTTATAATCTGGAGACCAAGTCATTGGAGTGTGGGTTTGAATCCCGGTCATAACACTTGGGTCCTTGAGCAAGACACATTGATTCTCTTCACCCATTAGTGAATGGGTACCTGTGATGGCAGAGATGGTTTCTTGTGATTGATTTAGCTTGGTGCCCTACATATTGTATATACTAAGTTACTAATAAGCATGTCAGCACAGGTTGTACAATGTTTACCTCCGAGAGCTGAGATTGTTTAAAAAGGAATTAAATAAATGGCCCAGTGACCCCGGGGTAATACAATGTACATGGATGTACATGTACATGTATGTTCATGCCCATTAGCATCAAAACTGGCGGATAATGGCGCTACATGTACATGTACATGTAAGTGTTCATTACTATTGTATTGTAAGTGTCCATTACTAATGCTGTTATTATTGTCTAAGTACATGTACCTTGAATCTCAAATCTTGAATCATGAGACATGAACCACAAGGTCATGTGCAGAATAAAACTCTATTCAGGGATCAGCAACATCAACACCTTGTTTTTTGTGAATGTCACAAAAACCAAATTTCTAGTAATTATTGACTCAGTACTACTCGGTACGTGGTTCTTACTTTGTTTTCACAGTAAGAACAAACCATTTTTGAGAGAACATTACTGGACAGCTGTAGCCTGCCTGCCTGCAATTGGTGTACATGTACATGTACAATGTACAACATACATGTACATGTAGTAGCCAAATGATACAATGTATGCTTGCTACATACTGTTCATCATTTAGAAACGCTTGCCCTGTACATGTATAGTACTCCAGGTGCACATGTTTTGTAACGTAATTGTATCAGCCTCTTACATACAATGTATTTATAGATAATGACCTTAAAACCAACCTATGTACTACACTATAGATCTACATGTCTTGACTGGGTTTGGTCACTATGACAACAGAGACCACTTTTCATTGGAATGTTGATTAAAGGCAAAGTATATTTTTGGTTTTGAGAACCATTGGATTGTTTCAATTTATATAATTGTAGATTTATACACAATAAAACTACCCTGAGGAAATTTCATTTCGCCCAAAATGTAGAGCGGTAATTTACACGCAGGAAGAATAATCTGTAATTGGAATTACACAACACAATCTGAGAAACGTTTCATGTATGATTGAAACGTTTCTCAGATTGATTTTTTTGTTTGAGTCCCTCTCTCTTTAAACCACATTCCTTAGATTTCTCAATGTAAAATACATTATCAACAGCAGCAGTGCTTCATACCAAATAAGTTTTTTATGGCCATTAGTTTTAGGAGTAATTACCAAAGGGACCCTCCCTGTACATGTACATACACACAATGTACAAAATTTACAAAAAATCTTGACTGCACACCATAAACTATTTATGAAGTTTCTGCTCGGGTTGATTATCTGCACCTGAACCTTGTCTTATCATAGAGCAAGGCCGGTCTTATCGAGTAATAAAACTCACTGGGTAAATTGTAAATAATTGGGGGTTGAAGCAAGAAAAATTGACTAGGACAGGATTTGAATCTTGGATCTCGCCAGCGCTCCACCAACTGAGCTACTCTAGCCCTACATTGCATGTCGTCGGTCTCCCTATTTTGTCAATATCTTTGTTCGGTACATGTACCTTGCCTTATCAAAAATGTTTAGTTTACTAATTAAAAGCCCTTTTTATGCACTACTGACCTACAATTCCCAGGAAATACAAACCTAGGAAATTCCTGGTGAATTTTAACCCACCGCCACCCAATGTTCGTTTCACACTTGATGCAATTTCAGGTGTGATGAAAGGGCAAGGGCACCAATGCGTTTTCTCCTTTATACTATAAAGAGGTTCCAAGGGGCACCAAGGCAATGACCAGGGGCATGGAGACAATTGCCCCTGTTGCCTCCATGAAGCATCAGGCCAGCAACTTTCCTAAGGAGAATGAGCACTCAGTATGCTAACCACAGCGTTACTGTTCTCACTAGTTAAACCCTACTCCCAAGCAGGAGTGTCATCTGGGAAATTGACATTTTCCAGGAGTTTGCTAGGGTGGCAATTCAAGTGTGAAAAGGTGTTCAAACCAAATGTTTCCCAGGAATTTACCGGGAAATACTTACAGTGTGAACGGGGCTTAATATAAGTACAATGGATGTAAATTATAGACAAAGTAAACGTAATGTAGTAAAACACCCTTAAGATGGCTGTGCGTGTTATGTATGTACATGTACACGCATACATGTACATTGTACAACGCAACATGGATGATGACGTTAACCCCTGGTTGAATGTGGAAGTGTCTTTCAGCCAGCACGATCCCATTGAACTATCCTGGGATATAAGACTTCAAGCATGCAATGAAATAGAAATAGAACAAGATGTGCTACATTTGGAGCATGATTCACACATTATGTCTGCAATCCGCACCCAGACTTTCAGTCCTTTACGGCTGTCTAGTCCCGTCTAGGGCAGGCATTTCTTGTGAAATCTTTTGTAGGAATTTTAGTCTCTTTATGGAAGCCACGTCTGCATGAGTTTGCCTGCCTCAGTGCCTGATCTCTTTTTACAATACCTGCACATTTGTACATTTCTAAAATTAGGTCATATTGTACAATACAGGTAAAAAGTCCAGACTTTTGTCAGTGTTGCAACATATTATGCTCATAAATCCACTCATTTTTTGTTAGTGTGCAAACCACCCTTTGATGTGCTCTAAATTACATGTCTACCACCTGTGTACTGTTACGTCTTGTAATGTATGCTTTTCTTAACTTTTTTTTCTCCGGCACTTCGGAATATGGTTGGTCATAGGATGCTTTACAAATTTTGTAATATTATCAATTATTATTATCAGCAATTTGCATTCATTACATCAAGTAAAATTTGTTTATTTAAAAAAAATCACAAAATAATACAGGAAAAAAACATTTGAAAGGATTCAATGCCCTCCTCCCTAAGTGTTAAGGTCTCTCTCCTCCATACAATGTAGACTGTTCACCCCAGGGCCTTAATGTAATTGAGCATCTAGGCTGACCTTCATATAAATTTTGAACAAGTGCTAACTTTATTGATTAGACTGCATGGTACACATGTACATGTGTACATGGTGTACCAAAACATTAGTACTTGTAACCAATATTTAAAAAAATCAAAACTTTAAATGTTATTCTTCTAGTAACCAAAGGCTTGCCACAAGTGCACACCTTTATGTAGCCACAATCTTCGTCATGCTCCCTGTGTTTGAGTGTGATGTACATTCATTAACAAACCATGCAATAATCCCTTTCTTTACCAAAAGGGAACATTCACCCTTCTATCCTTCCAGCAGCCTCAGGCCATATCCAAATTATTGGCATGTACAAGTATACATACTGTATGTACTGTAGTACATTGTACATGTTCATAAAATGGTACATAAAGATGAAAGCTCTCCCTGCATCTACTGTACATCACGCCTCATTGATGACTCAGCAGCCCATTATCACTTCTTCAATCCACCAACAGTTCACTCTAGACTTTCATAAGTCTCTCACACAGGTCTTTTCAGAAGTCTAACATCATTCATCAACCTGTAATATTTGCTTCCCATCTATAACAAGAGAACGGCTGTAACTTAGCTATTTACATCTTTTTGAAGAGCACTCTATTCTTAAAGTAACATTCCATGTACAGTATCCTGTGTACAAGTGTAAATAACACGTACATGTATGCACTGAACTCCTTTAATTCTTTCATGTTGAATATAGATGAACATTAACATACATACATGTAAACATATCCTGCGTCTGACTTTCAAAGGTACATGTGTACCTGTACAAAAACATCATTGCGTCTTATCTAACAGTGCGCCTTATCTTAGATCGCTTGAGACCATTGTGATGATCACTGGTGTAAAATCTTACATTTATACTGTAAAATAATCCTTTCGTTTGTTCAGCATAATCCTCTGTGTTATCATTTTGTTAAAACCTACACGTTGTTATTCTATTGAAGATTGAAGATATCACGTTGTTTACAAGCAATTTTATACATAATTTTGTATCAGTTTTATTGTACATGTAATTCACCAACAGAGGGCGTATGCTCTCGTTCTATTACGATGTTGTGAAAGCATCCCCCAGCATTCCTTGGTTCTTGCCAGTATTGTACATGTAGCTAAGCATGCAAGCCAAAGTAGTAAGATAACGAAGACTAGCAGCGCGCTTACTGGAAACGATGGGACTGCATAGTGTGTGTGTACTGTTATTAAGGTTAACATGCTCAAAGGTGTGGGCATTCTGCAAAAATAAAAAAAGGCATGAAGCAATGTCTGTAGGAAAATCTTTACAACAGAAATGAAACAAAAGTTTTTTTAAAAACAGAAGCGATCTTTTACTCATTTTCATGATTGAAAAATTCACGATCTCTTCACGTTATAAAGTGTCATGTACTGTAATGACCCCTGTGTGGCAATACCAGTGAGTGGCTGCCTGGCAGGCCTACACCTGTACACTGTACATGTACACGTGTATGCGGTCACGTTGCATCTTATGTTATACAGATGTGCGCCTTGTGTACGTTGACACATGCATCATGTTTTCGGTGATTTGGGGGTACTGCGCCTTCCACGCAAAAATACAGTAGTGCAAAATAAGTGCAGTACAAAACATACATGGATTAAATGTACACTCACACATTACATACATGCATGCACTTGTCACTGAATGTCATCCCACAGCCTTTCTGTCTGCGGTCTGCAGTGAAATTGATCGAGGCAGACAGGAATCACAATGCTGTAGGATTAACAGCAAGTGATGTGGGTGGAATTGAGAGATTGTAAAAGGTATGGTCTGTGCTGATTGAATGAAAACAACTTCTGTTCAGACTGTGTTGACAGAGTGATAACGATATGGAAGATGTTTACACTGAACATCATGGTGTGCCTGGAAGAAGAAAACTGAGTGATAGTTTTCACTTTTGTTGCCATTCATTCATACGTAGTACATGTAAGTCACTTTAGGAAGGATTTAACTTTGCATGGGAATTAGGAAAACATGTCTTTAGGGTAGTTCTAGTCTCCAAAATGTACAACATTAATGGCAACTTGTTTTTTTTGCCAGGAGCCATTTTATTGCTTCCGTCCTCCCATTACTACATGTAGGCCAAAGTATGTGCCTGGAAGAAGGGCAAAATACCCTTTTCCCAGGCACACGACGATACAGTGTGTACTTTACGTTACATTATACATGTAGTACTGTATGTTCATTGTAAACAAAATGCAGGTTCTTGATTAACAACGTTTTCCCTTTACGCCGGTCAAATGCCAGTTAGAACACCTGAGAACCAGTCAAAATTCTTTCCAAGTGGTCTGGCTCACTAGTTCAGTTTTAAAACATGCCCCTAATTAATATGAAATATGGACTAGAGACAAACGGACCAGTGAAATGACAAGCTACATGTTAACTGGTCCTGCTGGCTAGTCAATGAACAAAATTAAGGGCAAACCCTGGTGACCTGTAGTAGGCCTAAATACATACAATGTACATGTCTGCAATGTTGTACCATGGAGGGAGGTTCATGTCACCCACCAACAAGCATGACAAGTTCTGCTGACACCACATTACAGTAATCATGAACACTACACGTTTGCATTTATATTTGTACAAGTAGTTATCAGTGGTCCCAACCATAGAGAAAGGCCTTGGTATTGTGCAGTTTCATACCATGCATCCATTCAGCAACTGCAGTGTGGCACCTATAGATACATGTGGTCACACCATGAATCCATGGATGAATCCCACCTTTCTACAGCTCATGGCAACCTTGACCCTAAATTGTTTATAAATTCCAGACCTCCACTGGGAGTGATTATAAACTGCAGAAGGCATTGCACATGTTCACCTGTACTTGTTTTACTTTGTGACCTCACTCACCATACAGTAAGTGCATGTTCATGTACATGTACATACCAGGCCACTATACATAAATACATGGAGTACAGTAGCTCATTATGAACGTTCAAAATCACAGCATTTTTAACTTTGAGAGCACTGATTCTTGAGAAAGTGTAGTACACAGGCTCGGGGTTTTCTTCAAGCACAAGCTATGTATATTTACGTACAGGGGTTCTTCCATGCACAAGCTGGCACGGTTCTCCCAGGATTTTTTAGACTGTGAGGCATTCTTGAACCAGATTTCGAAAGTTTGGCCTGAGCACGCTGAATTGAAACGAGGTCTTCAGAATTTGTTTCTACTTGGTGTTTATCTTTGGTTTTAAACATGTTAAAAGCCCAAATCTTGGGCATTCACTCACCCCTATGTAAATGGTTTCTTTATGATTTTTTTGTGAATTTGATCTGGAAGGATTTTTTTAAGGGACTTCAGTAAAAAATAAAATAACAATAGTATAATTTGTATGTATTGGTCGCAATTCGCGCATGGAAATGCACATATAATCGGCATCGCTCGTACATGTATCGGCCCACGATACGCTAGCTTGTGCATGGGGATAACACTGCATTAAATTTTGTAATTGGTCGTGGACATTTACATTTTGTAAAACAAAGTTCACTTCTGGAAGCGCAATGACATGCACCATTAAAATCTACAATCCAACTCGCAATTAATTGGTGTACTTCAGGTAAACTTTATAGGCCTACAAGTACATGTAGGAAGTCTAACATTTAAACTTCACATGCCACTACATTTCTACATGTACTCTCCTTGCTCTACGATTCCTGGAAAGAGAATCCAGCCATGCGATGTGTAATATTTAACCTTGATGAGACTGACAGTACAGTGACATTGTTCAAACAGTATGGTGTACAATGTAGACTTTATGTCCTACTGTGCCAATGTGACTCTTCTTCAAACCATGTGGTGTACAATCTACCCGAAGCATTCAAATGATGGTGTTTTAATTTTATGCACAAAAACATCATATTACAAATGGTGTACAATGTTTGCAATGTAAAAAGATGGAAGTGTACAATGCATGTAAAATAAATTGAAGCAGAGCTCCCCCAACAAAAAATAATAATAATAGTAATAGTAATAAAAAAATAAATAAAATCATTAATTAAAAACAGTTCAACTATACATTGTTATGAGACAAATTTACTGCTTTATGATGACATCTCAGGAAAACGGCATTTTGTATTGCTTCGCAAAGTATTGTCTGTTATAGGAAATCAATGCTACGAATAATTATTTTAAAATGATTGCTTTTTGCTAACTAAGATTCCTCATAAAATAAACCTCATTGTACTGTTTAAATATTGTTGTACAGTACACAATGCAACCCTTCCCCAGGGTAATGTCACTTAATGGGGTAGGCCTATACATTCTTTTGGAATAAAAAAAGGAAATCGTTATCGTATGAAACATTTTCTTTCTACAGTATTTATTATTCAGAAGTTATTTCCTGTGAATGTATGTAAAATGTACTTGTGGGTACACATTAAAAAAATGCCATGTACTCTTTATTTTATCCTTCAGCTGTTCCTTCTCGGTGAGCCACAACTGTTTTTCCAGAGTCCACTAAGCATACAATTAGAGGTCAAGACCCCTTTTAAAACGTGAGATTGATCACTGTTTTGAGAAGCAATTAAAGTGACCGAACCTGGCATACAGTACATAATTTAAGACATTGCATTCCATCCTACAATGTAGGCATAAAGATCTTGGGGGCCTAGAATTTCATCTTTGAGAGGGCAATGCAAGCTTCCATCAAAAAATCTTTAAGTCTATAGGAAACTCTTGCAGGGGCATCAAGCCAGAGACCAGGGCAACAGATGGCCTCCGTGGCCTCTGTGTAATTCCAAACCTGCCCTTTAAGCACATTTCCAGTTTTGTGTGGAAGGACTTGCCAAGACATTGTAAAATGCATTTCATTTAAAGCTTGTGTACATTTTAAACCACTTTATTCTCAGCACTCAAGACAGTCAAGTGTTTTTAACAAGAAAGTAGATTCCAGGCATGCAACCACCATTTCAACAGGGAATATACTGTTACATTTCTACATGCAGGGATTGCAGGCCTCTTTTGTACTTCACAGAGGCAAAATTGTCTCCAAGCCCTAGCCATTGCTTTGGTGCCATTTGAATTCCAGTACCAGGCCTGTTACTTCACGAAGGCAATGGAGCAATTGGTGCTCGATATGGGGCACAGGGTACCCTCCCCCTATTGTATTGTGTCTTCATTGTGTGCTTGGAATCTCAGGAATTCTTTTTAGGATTTTAGGGGGAGGGGGGGGGGGGTTCTATACAGGAGGAAAATAGTGTGTTATAGTATGGGAACATTGGGAGGGGGACCCTCTGCCCCAGGCTATACAATGGAGGCAATTGCCTGCGATACCCCTGGTCATTGCCTTGGTGCCCCTTGAAATGTTCCAAAAGAAATGTACAACTTCCTCACAGAGGTGCCCATTACCAAGTAGAAAACACATCTATATAGGTGCCCTTGCCATTTCAAAAACGAAGCACCAGGCCTGCAGTACAAATTAGAATATTTCCATTTCATTGTATAGCCTATAGGGGAAAAAATGCCTTGCCTACATACATGTATACAGTAGCACAAGTACTTTACACATGTACCTGTATTGATTGAACTTGAAAAAAAAAAACCTTCAAATACAGTTTTCATTCTCAAAATCTGAGCATCAACCAGTGGAGGTCTGAGTAAATAAAGAACGTACTTTGGCAGTGCCTCAGGGCAAATAACACAGAGTTCACAAAAAATAAATGCAGAGTGTAAATTGCACATTGTAATGGTAAAATAAACGATAACAATGTGAGAATGGTTATAAAAATATATATCCAAAATCCACTGGCCTCCTCGGATTGAATGCATTAGTGAAGATTACAGTGACTGATGAGTGTCTGAGTGTGGATTGTGAATCTAGCGAAATAATGACAGGCAATTTTTACATAAAAGTTGTTTTAGAAATTGTTACCCAATGCACAGAGTAACAATGTGTTTCCTTCCTCCATGAGAGCATACTGACACTTGTAAATTTTGCCTATTAACAGTTTATTGTTTGTTTATAAAGGGAAGAGTACAATCATACAACAAGTAGGTCTACATGTAGCCTTGTGCACGCAAGTCATGAGATGAACCATATACATGTAGTGTGATTTTTTTCAAAAGACAAATAAGGAAAAATAATAGGACTGGATTGCGCTTATCATTTTCAAAAAGCTTAAACGTTTTGTCAGTTACAAGGTTTCTCCCCATGTCAAGTGAGAAATAAGTATTTAAAGATTAAGCTTTAAAAAAGCGTTTGAGGCATCATGTACAGTTCTTTAAAGAAGGGGTGGTTGGGTTTTGGAAAAGGTGGGACAGAAAGGCGTTCATGGAGCATAGAACTTAAGGCAGGGTTCTGCCCACAGTGGTCGGTGCCGGAAAACCCGCCCGGCACTCAGGATTCCCCAACCACCACTGGCAGAATTTACTCTGTTTTCGACCACCACACATTTTCCAAATTTTCAAATTACACTTGCAATAATTTCCTTTCAAAGGTTTTCAATGAAATGTAAAATTGGGTATTTACCAGTAAAAATGGTATTCGAAGCCATTAATTTTGAGTACTTCTTTGATATGATCTACTGTGTAACTGATCCATCTTGCAATGGTTTCCAGGGAAACATTTTTCCACCACTAAAGTAATCCTAGGCAGAACCCTGAGAAGGGAAGCGGTAGATTGGGAGGGTTCTTAACAAACCTGTGAAAATTTGGGCTCAATTCATTGTGTGAGTCAGGAGAAAATAGTGAAAATAGTGAAAAACCATTCATGCACAATTTTCGGCAGGTAAACACATTGTCTTCTGTAAAACAACCGAAATCAGCTGCATTTTTTTAGGTTTTCAAAGTTCATACCAAATTTGTTTCTGTGAAATATTTCCCACTGAAACGATAAAAAAAATGTAGATACATTTTTTGTTATCATTTCAGCGGGAAACATTTCACAGAAAAAAATATGGTATGAACTTCATAATCAGTAACCTTTCAGACTAAGATTAAACACTGCTGTATTTTATCCTTACCAATCCTGTGTAATACCTTTAAAAACTAGAGAATTAGAACTACACCCAACCCCCTTTAAAGTTAAAACCATCCTCAGTCTGCACTTTAATGCCGTGTGAGTTGATGGGATCCCTGACTGGGGTCAGACTGCAGCCAGAGGGGAAATCATGGGATGGCCCCTGAGGGGCCTGCCAAACTCATGGTGGCAGACTACAGGCAGTCTGTATTAGCACATGCACACTGCAGGCCGGTCAAAACAAGGTTTGTACAAAACAACCTGATTACTATAATCCTTGGGAAGACAAGATTTAGGAGGACAACTCATAATCCTGAATTATTGACTGTGGGGGACTTCCAGACACAAATGTTGGCCTGAAACAAGGTCCTCAGAATCTTAATTACATTGTGTTTATCTTTGGTTTTACAAGCCGAACTGTGCAGTCTAGTCTGGGGCATTCAAAATGGTTTATCTTTTTGTGCTTCATGAATTTGTTCTGAAGTCTCTCCCTCCCCCTCAAAAAAAATTACAAAAAGTAAAACAACACAATGTGTACTGATGACTTGAGTTTAGCAACATTGCCTCTTACATTGTGTACAGTGTACATGTAGGTCAAGCATGTCTAGTATGGTATAGAGGCATGCTCTGGGTCATTGCCTTTGAGCCCATGAAATCTGTCAGTTGAAATTTACTGTAGTTGTAGGTGTATAAGAAAAACTGCCATGCCCTACTGCCCTAAGTAATAGTCCAGAACCATAGAGCAAGGAGATCAAGCCCTGACATACTACATGTACAATGAAATGTACATTAGGATGACATTGCTGTACCCAATGCAGATGTTTACTTACCATGCTTACTTTCTATTATTAGTACATTAACATCATATGTAACACACATGTATACAAGTCTGTGGTCCCCATTGTGCAATGTATTAAAAGGACATACATTGTATTACATTGAATTATATCATGGTGAATACAAAAAGATACATTACAATGTAACAAAAATGAGCACTGAAGCAGTCACACACATCGTCACCATTTTCAGGAAGAGCCACTTACAATTTACGCTATGCTTGGCTTAAAACGGCAAAATTTGCAATACTAAAGCCACGGTTTGCAGTTAAAAACCTATCATATGATTCTGTATAAGTTTAACCTCTACATTGACTAACTCATTTCTGTAGATATATTGGCTAATTGCCGTAGTAATTAGTCAAAGATACGTGGCTCTTCGTGAAAACTAAAAAGTGAGATGACCTACTTAAACACCTCTCTGGATAACGTATTAAACATAGGAAAGGGGCGCGCCTGTCACGTGATCACGCGCACGCGAAGATAGGTGGCTGTTCGTGAAACGTGAAAACCAACTTTTGCCACATTTTACGCTCTTCTGTTACAACGTATTGCAATGCGTTTTCGGGGCCCATGGCTGTTCGTGAAAACGTAAAATTCATTTATTGAGATAAAGGCCCCTTCCTGTAATAGTCAATAATTTGTCATTAAAAGATAGGTGGCTCTTCGTGAAAACAGTGACGACATGGCCATGATACAAGAACAGTGTGTATAGACAATGCAAGTCTCACATTGTGTTCAAACTTTTTTGGGACCACTTTGGTCACATGATGTACAGGTGTATACAGTTTGTGTACATGTACATCACTTTAACATGTGAAGGAAACAAACTCGCCCACTTTAACAGCTCCCAATGTACAGTCTATAATCTATTGCAAACCACTCTAAAGTCTGGTACCCCCAAGTCAGACCATCAGACAAATCTAATTCATCACCATGGCATATCGGAAAGGATGATGTCATAGCAACGTGCCACTTTAATTGATTGTACAAAGGCCAACGTGGAGCTACCATTCAACATGCACAATTGTACAAATGATTGTCTGTATCATGTCTGTTAGTCTGTCAGCCACATGTGTGGGTTGAGACTGCATTAGGAGGGTGTTCCCCAATGAGTTACATGTATGACTAATCAAAGTGGCATGTGCTGGCAAAATCAAATATTCATGTGTTGTCCTCTCCACACATCTCAGAAAGCATCATGCACACCATTCCATTCATGAAATGGTCCTGTCTTGTCAAAAGAGGAATGCTCTTTTGACAGTTTTGTTTTCAATTTCATTCAACATTTGGGATTAGAATCTGAAGCAATACATGTAGGCCTGCAGTATAGAAACTACATGTAGATCAAAGAGCAAGACTTATTTTCTTTATGAGTCTGATGGATTTTAACAGTTTTGGAGTTTTTTTTCACCATGCCGACATAATCGTAAAAATGTCTTAATTCATGAAGTTCAGCCAAAAAGTCTGATTTCTCATCCCTACAGTAAGTATGTACAGTACATATGAGGCAAAATAAAAAATAAAACATGTTTAGCGTCCTGCCTTTTTGAAAAAGAGGAGGAGGCGGCCCACATTGCCAGACCAGGGCCCAATTTCATAGAGCTGCTTAAAAGAAACACAAGAAGTAACTAAGCTCATTAACAATTTTGCTCACTGGTCAGAATATGGTTACCAACCAAACTACCATGTGACATAGTACATGTACCATCTCTGACTAGTGTCCTGCTTATTTTTGCTCAGTCAGAAAATTGTTAAAAGCAATATTGTCTACTTTAAAAGAAGCTCTAGGAAATTGAGCACTGAACCAAGGCAAAGAGGCAATGGCCCCAATGACCAAACCTTTTGTACTCTACTCCAGTTTAGTGTACTGTATTCAATACCCCCTACTCTTTTTCACAGGTTAGTTTTGTTGTACATGTACAATGTGTATATATATCTTCATTTACATGGGATTAAATTAAAACCATTCAAAGCTTCCAAAAACCAAAGGTTTACTTTGCCTTTAAGGGAGAAACCCTGTTCAGCATTACTACATGTACCATCCTTTCTCTATGCATGTACACACTGTATTATCAAGTTGTTTGTGACCTTGTTGCATTACACTTGAGTTGAATTATATTAGTCATGGAGGAAGAAATCTTTGACCAAGTTCCTGCACAGCACATCTGTTTGTGCACCATGCACTTGCACATTACGGTGGCGTAGTCTTTTGCTCATTTCATGTGTAATACAACATCACGTTTACATGTGCACTACATTCATGTTATATTCATGGACTACACACTAAGAAACAAGACCACTTTCCCTCAGAAAAGAAGGTGCTTTCCAATTTACAGTCCCTGCTGTACATCAACAAAAATTGTTTTATAAGTCCAACAATGCCAAGACCAGGGACCAATTTCATAGAGCTGCTTAAGCATGAAAAATATAAGCACAACAAATTTATGCTTACCAGAATAAGGTTACCAGCTAAAATACCATGTTACATGTACATACAATGTACAAAATGTAACTGATACCATGTAATCCTGCTTAGTTTTGCTTCAAAGCAGAAAATGTTTAATAATTTGTGCTTAAGCAGCTCTATGAAATTGGGCCCAGGACCCAAGTTCACAGAGCTGCTTAAACAGGAACAAGTTTTAAAGCTTAAATGGGGCAAGTTTTAACACTGAACAAGCCAGCTAGACCACTTGCAGAGAATTTCCACTGGTCATGCTGGTGTGTAATACCTACATGTACATTGTACATGTACATGTAGCATTTGGCCATGGAACCCAAGTATGTTAAGAAGAGTGCTGACTACCTACAGTGCACTCTCTCACCCAACAAATGCCCAAGCTGCTCTCAACTACAGCCACTGCAGAATATCTGTTCACGATATCAACAACCAAGGGCTTGTCATTAATCACTGAAAATTATTAAATAAAGTGCTACTTTACTTCCGTCCAGTATAAACAGTTTTGAGAAGTATAAATAATTCAATTACTTCTCAACTGCATTTCTTATATCAACAAATCTTTGTTTTGACAGCTTTTGGGCATCCTGTGTTGTCATGGGAACACCTTCACAAATGGCCTGTCATTAAAATGAGATTGCATCGGAAATTGAAACTTATTCAATTGCTTGATTGGATTTGGGAGTTAAATTGGAGACCAACGAATCTTATTTTCTAAACATATCCCAACAATTGTAGAACAGACTACAGTAAATAAACCAAGGCAAACATGTTTTAGTTAACATTATGGAAGAAGGATTTTACATACAAAAGACTGGACAGTAAACGTGGATGATTAGATACTCTGTACATTGCATACATTGCATAATGTACTGTACAAGTTAGCATTGTCAGATTGTATACAATATTAACAGTACAGTAAAAACTGAATAACAGGACAGGGAATGTTCTTTTAAAGGGAGGGTGTAGTACCTTTGGTAATTACTCCGAAAATTAATGACCATAAAAACTTACTTGGTACGAAGCACATCAGCTGTTGATACTGTATAACATTTTGAGAAATGATTCCCTTCTAAGGAATGTGGTTTTAGAGAAAGGGACTAAAAAATAATGTCAATCTGAGAAACGTTTCATGCATGAAACATTTTTCAGATTGTGTATTCAAAATAAGGATTATTCTTCCTGCTTGAATATTATATAAATTGCTCCAGATTTTTGGCGATATCTCAAAAATGCTACCATCTTTTGGAATTTTGTATTTAGGATTAAAACAATCCAACGGTTCAAAAAAGCAAAAGTATACTTTGCCTTTAAAGGCCCTGTACACTATTGGTAAGATCGAAAAACACAATGTTCACAGATTCACACATAACTTACATGATTTAAAGTAAGTAATGGTAGAAAGGGTTCCTTAAAATATTTCTGCCTAAAATGCTATCGTTTCTGAGAAACGAGTAAAACAATAGTAATTGTTGCGCGCGATAATTTGAAAAAACAGAAAACACATAAGATCTCTTTTCACTAATTTCTTGTGACCTCGATGACCAATTGAGCTCAAACTTTCACAAGTTTGTTTGTTCATGCATATGTTTAATCACACAAAATGTGGACACTGATTTTGAGCTGTTACCAAAAGTGTACAATACCTTTAAAAAGCATGTTTGTATGTGAAAAAAAACAAGTTATGTTGGTTGTTTTGTAGTGAAACTATTGGACAAGTTCGTTTATTAAATGTGCTGTACAAAGATACAAATTACAATACAAGATGTATAGTGTGCACTATTATTGTACATTATGTACACATGCAATTAGCTGATGGCATAATAGGCTCACATGTTGTATACAGCTGTCATACAAATTAAATAATTCTGGAATAGAAACATCTGTATCTCACTTTGCTATTAGTAACTCTGTTTTATAATAATGTTAATGAATATTTATTTGAACTATATATTTCAGTCAAAGTAACTAAATTAATGATTTATTAAAATGTTAGTTTTCAAATAACAATGACTTCATTGTTATTTCTATCCATTTCTGTACAGCTATTAAAATTGCAGGCCTGGAATTTCATCTTTGAGGGGGCAAAGGTCATTGTCATTTTGCAAAGGGCACTTCCATTGTAAAAATCTTAAAGTCTATCATGTCTACATGGGAAACGTTTGAAGGGGCACCAATGCCAAGACAAGGGGCAACAGAGGCCATAGACTCCCCACCTCCATGTAATTCCAGGCCTGTAGGCCTACATGTATTGAATGCATTGTCCTGTTGTTCATAAAGACACACATTAAGCATTACAATAACAGTGGTCAGCCCTGTGAGGGCTTGGCCTGCCTGGAGTACCAAAGGTCACTTGACTGCCCAATCAATGGCCAAATGTTAACAATATTTATTTTACTATTTATCAGATTTATTAGAATCATTTGAGTCAATAAAAAATCGATAACACAGACACTTCCTCCTCCAAAACACTGACCCCGCCTCCACCTTCCCCTAGAAATTAACACACAAGGTCACAATGTACATTTTTATTACCATGAGCTGTATGCTACATAGTATGAGCCACAGCTGTGCAGTTGGCAGTCCATTTTGTGTACTAGCCATTTTACACACCATGCACTGCCATATGTAACTAATCAACAGAAACCATTTTTTTTAATAGGCACCCAAACTGTAGATTGATTCACATACATCATGCTTTCATCAAGCTGTCATGAATGCTGTATGTGATGTACAGTAGGCCTATCAGGGCTCAAATTGAAGGGGAGGGGATCCACAGGACTACAGGGCTTGTACTTGTACTTGTAGCTCAAATTTTTACTGGACCACAACTTGTTTTACAAGACTAGATTCAAGATGTGTTGAACAAGCACCAAGAAAAGATCTGTTTCATTTATCTGATGGGTAATTCAATACTCAACAGAAATGTAATCCATTTATTTATCAGATTCATAGCCAACTTTTGTTTCCACAAAAACATTACATAATGAGCAAAATTATGTACTCCTCTTGCACGTCTGGAATTTCATCTTTTGAAAGGGCAAGGCAATTGTCATTTTGCAAATGACACTTCTAATTGGCAAATCTTACAGTCTGCGGGAAATGTTTTGAAGGCCCACCAAAGCAAACACCAGGGCAACAGAGGTCAAGGTCTCTGTCATGTATGTGGCTTTCGTGTGTACTTATGTAATTCCAGGCCTGTCATTATTTAAAAAGTCACATGGTATGATGTTGGTGGGATTGTTAACAAAGTTTTTATTTGGGGCTAACTTTTGTGCATTAAGCAGCTCTATAAAAACTACACACATTACAGTTGGCCCAAAGGAGAATCCTGATTTTTGTCTTCTCAATATTAAGTACACTGAACCTTTTAGGGCCAGTGTTGTCATGATCAAAATAGGCCTGTGGCTGAACATCCATGGATTTATGAAATCTCATCCAGTTACACTACAGAGCATGCGTGCGCCCTCCATAGATCTAACTATGATACGGAAGGGAGACGTGCGCGTGCAGGAACTGGATGAGAGTTTATGATTCCACAGGCCCACCTTGATGACGACACAGCCCCTTTAAAATAAACAGCATGGTTGACCCAAGGTCACATGATGTCTAATTCACCTGATGGAACAACAAGAATACCTCTGAGGTCACACAACCAAGGTATCAGTATGAACCATTTGTGCCCATTACAAATGGAATGTTCCTGTCTGTGTGTTGGGGGGGGGAGGGGGAGGAGCCTTGTAATGTGAAGCTAACAATATACTTCCTATGGCATTTTAATAATGCAGGACAGGTCTTGCCTTAACAAGGTGTTTTACATGTTGGTTGGGACACCCGTAGTAGAGTTTAACTGTTGTCAAGGTCAGCGAAAAAAAATGGCATGATCAAGTCTTTTGTGGAAGTTTATACAGTGTTGAATGTTACATACATGTACCGGTATGTAAAAACTTTGGACATGTTGGATGTAGCCTTTCCTAAAACATTGTTTACAATACGTTAAACCTATGGTTTTTGAACAAAATAAATCATTTCATAGTTAAACTTTGTACTGATTCTTACCACTTCTTCCTCCTAGGGGCCTAATAATTAATATTTCATTTTCTTCCTGTGCTACCCCTGACCTGTGTCTCCCCCCCACCCATACATTGGTCCAATTTCATGGCTCTGCTTACCACAGACTTCTGTGCTTCGGTGCCCTGTGTAAAGCGTGTGGTTCTAGATGAGTATGGGCCGTCAACTTAGAATTCCGTGTTAAGCAGAGTCACAAAATTGGGCCCTGGTGCCCAAAAGTCCATATTATATTGACTTCCAATAGTTTTGACATATCATTATATTTGTTGAAAATGTACACTGATAATTTACAGCTAGTCCCTACAGGTAAATTATGATGAAAGTACCCTTGCTCTACGAATTTACTAGCCTAATACGTAGACAGTGCTTGATAATTTACAAACACATGATTTTAAATCATACAAACAAACGTGTGAGTTCTGTTTCAAAAGTACACAAACTTGTGTTACATAAAATTAATCTGTAATTTCATTCTTGTTGGAGTGCGAACATTTTTCCTGAGACAAGAAAAGCCATGCCAGTGGCAATGCCATTACTACATCATGTACAGTACAAACATGACAAAATGGGAACATTTTTTAGGTGCCACCATCTGTCATTTACGTTAACTTCATGTCACAAAATCAAACTTTCAACAGTCATTAGTCAACCTGGTCACATGTTCCAACAACAAACCAAAGCCATGAACAAACATAACAAGTGACTCAATCATATGTGCAGACATTTGACATTGGACTAAAAAAAATAAGTTATTCATCTGTCAGTGTCAACCAACCAAAAGCTATCACCTTGACTTTATTTCCTACATGAACTGGAATACAGGATCTATGATAAACAGGTTAATTTTAATAGCATGTGCACAACAAACATTCCTTCAAAATCACCCAGCTGTTCAGTGGGCCTGTCTTGCTGCACATCCCACAGTTGTCGGATGTCAGTTGAAAGTACAAAACCGGTTCATTTCAAACAGTGACTGCAAATGCATTAACAAAACACATCCGAACACAGTGAATACCGGGTCGGCTTTAAACTCACCAACATCCACCGTATCCATCAAATCGAACATATCGGCACTCTTAGGGAAATCTCTCATATTCCTGCCACTTAAATTCAATATTCCAGTCATGTGAGCATCTTCCAAGACCTTTTCTAGGGACCGCAATTGGGCCCCTCCTAGATGGTGCGAAGTGGGGATCGCCATTTTGCTTTGAATTGATAATTGCATGGATGGATCGCATGCATCGTACACACACAGCATCGGTGATTTTGTGCGCGACAGACGACCCATACACCCGGAAGGGCTTGGCGGCAGAGGGCGCTATTTACAGTTTAACATTATCTTTTCGACAGGTGTTACAACAAACTTTTTACTGGAAGTTTTATTTTTTTTTAGTTAGGCCTCCCCGATTCATACTTCACGCGAAAGCGAAAGTGAAGCGAATTTTTGGTGACGCAATGATGCAGTACGCGCTGTTTTTCCAACTGTGACCCAAGAAAATTTAGTTCGCTTTTGCCTTCGCGAGAAATATGAAAGTCAAGTAAAGACAAACTACAGATTTGCTGATTACTGTTTAAACAAAAATTGAGAATTTGTTTTAATAATGGTGGCAGCTCACCTGTTGTATAGGTCCTACCTGTATCAATTCTCTACAGAAACATTACCATCTGAAATACTGCCAAAGTCTAGAAAATATTAGTTTTAAACACCTCCCAGAAAAAATTACTAAATAAACTGTTAAATACAATGAATGAATATAACAAACAAATAAAACAACTAAATAAATACTAAAAATAAAATTTGTCCAGTGTGTATATAGTCCTTTATGGCCATAAAGACAAAGTAGAATTAGAATTTATAAAAATTAATTTGCTTCAATGGATATGGTACACAGGAGTGCTATATTTTTTTTTGTATTCTGCTAGCGCTTGTGTGATAACTGAAAAAAATAATGTAGGTCTGGTGAACAAATGAGCCCAAGTGCAAAAAGATATTCATAAATACCTCAGAGAGTTTATCCATTCTGATTGGTGGAGAGCGTGTCACGTGGCCGGTTATAAACGGATGATAATGCACGGCTAGAAGTGTTTAAACACACCTGTGGCACACAAGGTTATACGCAGGCACTAACTTTACGCGAAACGCAATCAACACATACTGGTATTCAATCTAAAAACATGTTAGTGTTATGACGCGCGCGTATGCACAACTGTTGAGCGTGGCATGTATATCCTTTGCGAAACAGGGCTCGTGGACGTGACAGGAAATGAAAGTTAACAGAAAAGTTGAGATTTTCCAATAATATTACGCTTTTTAACAAAAAAGGCATTTATGAATGGGAATAAAAGAGTAGTGACTCGGTCTTAACCGGCCGTTTAAAACCTTGCAGGGCCGTGGCCGTGCGATAACACGGCCACATGATCACACAGCCACGACCCTGCCGGTTTTAAACGGCCGGTTAAGACTGCGTCACTACCCTTTTATTCCCTTATTTCAAAACATAATACTTGCACCGTATTTTCCACAAATCTAAAAAGACACATAAAATGAAAAATCCTTGAATAGTCAACTCACAATTTAGGACAGTAATATTTATTGAATCATTCATAAACTGTTGTTATACACAATAGACAATATAAATGGTGTTTTTAAGATATGTAGCTTCATACAGTGGACGGATAAATAAGTTTTATGTTTAATTTATTGTGTTAAAAACTTCTACAGGACGGCTCAAACTTGGACGGTTAGAAGTTTTAAAGTTATCCTTGCATTAGATCAACGCCACAAAAAATGGCAGTACAAAATAAATCTGTGGCTGATTACAGATAATACTTGTCACACAAACTCACTGTCCGGTTTCTTGTTCAATTTTGAGTAAAGAACCCAATGTTTGCAACAGCTTAAAGGAATGTTCTGTTTCCCACAAAATACAATTTTATTAAATTTTACAACACAAACAAAATACTTACTTTTCAATTTTAGAAGCACTTTAAAAACACTTCCTTTGGAATAGTTGTGGGTTGAAAGGTAAAAAAAGCCTTTTTATTTGTGCAATACCATTGTTGTATAAAAGTTAAAAACCCTCAACAAAACCATATTATTTAGTGTTTGAATTTGGTGTAAAAGCAGTTATTAAACAGATTTTTGGGACGGAATTCAAGATGCAAGAGATGTGTCAGATAAAACAAATGGATGGTTTAAACGCACATGGCATCTTTTCACAAATTTAATAATAATTAGCATACATAATGTGAAAACAAATTCCTTCCCTAGTGTTGAATTTCACTTTGTATGACCTTTTCCCTAGCCATCTCCCAATATTTGATATGCACATCTGTACCAAATATTCTGTAATAGTTTTGTATGGACCTGACCTACCATTTCCCATATTGACATCAACTAAAAGTGTCCCTATGCCATATTGGAACTTCTGCATATCAATATTAAGTTCAACAATTAGTGAAATAATGGAAATGCACCCTATTTCAGTTCAACCACTTCACGGCAGATGACGGCTAAGCACACCAAAGTATTTTTGGACAGAATTTCGTCAGAACAACTTCAGATTTGACTAAATTGTTTAGCTGGCAGCCGGACGGCTGACGTTTACATCCATCCAAATTTTCCAGTGTGTAGCATGTTGAGGCAGGCACCTATTGTGATGCGCTTCGTTTCGCCCATACAAAGAGCGAAAACAGATTCTGGAAACCATGCCTTGTAAAATCCCTTTCCGGGGGTTATTGGGTAACCCCTGATTCCAGACCGTTGTCCACAAAATGTGGCAAGTAAGAACGGAAAGGCTGCCACCATTGTTTGTCATTATATTCAGCTCATTGGGAGGTAAGTATGAGTGTTCCGAGATGCCAGCATGCCTCGGCAGATTTCAGAATACCAATGTGAAGTGGTTAACACCCCTCTTTCTTTTTTAATATTTACAGATAACCTAGGCCTATAATTTGGAAAACGAAAAAAAATTTGCATTGAATTTACTTCTTCTTCTTTCCTTTCTTTCCCTTCTTGCCGGAGCCCTTCTTTCCCTTCTTGCCTTTCTTCTTTTTCTTCTTGCTGTACGGTCCAATCTGCTTCCTGACCATAATGCCACGCCACCAGGATTGTAACTGAAAAAAAAATGTCAAGGTAGATTATCAGATAGGATTTTGTTATATCTAATCATAAACTTCCACAATTCTGGGTCGATTTGATGTATCGCCACCTCCATGAACAGTGTCGATTTATTTTTGTATTTATATATTCTTATTGTAAAGCCAGGGATTCACAGAGAAGCAAACTTAATCACTATACTGGTCAAGAACCCTGGAGAGGAGACAAAGAAGGAAGTTTCAGTTTTAGATGTGGGCAGGAAACCCTAGAGAAATATTCCAGGGAAAAACCATGCAATCAGGTAGGTACGGAAAACCCAATCCACATAGTGCCCCCTGTGGGATTCGAATCGGGGTCCTGGAGGTGGCAGGCGAGGAAAGAAAACCACCACGCCAACCTGACCGCAGTGGCGTAACTAGACATTTCAATTTAAGGGGGGGGGGGGAGAAAGCAAAAACATGATTCTTGTGGAGGGGCTTATTCATGTAACCATTCATTTATGCATTTTGTTTTTAATCTCAATTGGAGAGTGGCAGGGGGGGGGGGGCAAGGGTTCTGAATGGGAGAAGGGTTCCCGACCCCTGCTCCACCTCACCCCTCCTGGTTTTGCCACTGTTCATGACTCAGTAACCCTCAATCCTTGTATCAACGTTGACAGCCTATCCTCTTACTCTTTGCGCAAAACATTTCAGTGAGCACCAAATCATTCCTTTAACACAAATCATCAGGGGCAAAAATGCAAAGTAAGTGCATCCAAAGGTTTAAAACTATCTTTTTTTCCGCTAGGAATTTGCTGAGTACTCACTTCGGACTATTGTTTCCAAGTAGCCAATGTAATCGTACTTGCACATGTCAAGAAAAATGTTTCTATCAGATTTTTCATATTCCAAAGATGCTGCTGTCTTAAAGGTACACGTTGCCTTGGATCGGGTGAGTTGGTTTATAAAAAGCATTTGTAACCGTTTGTTGTAAAATGCATATGGTTAGAAAGATGTTTTAAAAGTAGAATACAATGATCCACACATGCCTCGAAATTGCGTGGTTTTACATCATGAACTAACACAGTCGGCCATTTTATGGAGTCAAATTGTTGACTCCACAAAATAGCCGACCAGGTTAGTTCGCCAAGTAAAACGAAAACCATGCAATTTAGAGGCATATTTGTGTGGATCATTGTATTCTATAACCATGTGCATTTTATAACAAACGGTTACAAATGCTTTTTATAGACCAACTCGCCCAATCCAAGGCAACGTGTACCTTTAAACATGTTTCATCTCTAGAAGAGAAAATTAGTTGTTGATGGAAGAGTGAAAATAAAAACAGCAATCGCTCTTACTTTGACAGTAGACTTGAGTTCCTCAAGTTCCTGATCGCGAAATCTCCTGATCTTCTCTTTGTCAATTCTGTCCTTCACCACAACCTCCTCGTAGTCAGTATACTGCCAAGAAAAGACAAACCATCAAATCAAACATAAAGTATGCTATCAAAGTAAAGATACTCTAACAGCTCTACCCCCTGGGCTCGATTTCACAAAGAGAGAAGATGAATCTTAAGTTCAAATCTGTCTCAACTGCTCAAGCAAAGTGTGATGTCACACCACAAATCACTATGGCGATATTAACGACTCGTCTTAAGATGAATCTTTGTTACTTTGTGAAATCGATTTTCATAAAGCACGAAGATTCATCTTAAAATGAGTTGTCATTTTGACCATATTGAGTTGTATTGTGACAACACACTTTGCTTAGCAATTAAACATGTTAAAACTCTGCCCTGTAGTATGCCAAGTTCCATGCAGCAACGTATGGTGGAACGGTCGGCGACCGTCCGGTGGCAAAAATGCGTGTAAAATGATTTTGGCTGTTCACAAACTGTTTTCCAACAGTATATTTTGGACTCAGGATTGCCCAGTGTATTATTTAGAAAGAAAAAAATTCAAAAAACAATTTTAAGGGGTGACACACGAGCGGTTTCATGAAAAAAAAAAAAAAAAAAAAAATCCAACTTATATTTTATCACTGTGTATCAAATGTCAGTGAGTTTTCAATGGGGCTTCAAAGTTAAAGGTGATTGTGGGTCGAACACTGACCCCAAGCTAAATTTGCTGGTAATAGTGTTATCCGTCTATGCTCAACTAGGGATCTTGTGAAATTTCACAATTTTTGACCGCACCGTTAATGAGTAACAACAATTTGTTTACAACTGGACGGTCACGGACCCCACCATGCCACAAGCAAGAGTTTTAAAGAGTGATTCGCGGTTAAGATCAATTGTAGCTCTTGATGAAATTGGCCCCTGGTTCCTCACTAGCTTTTACATATTATCAAAGTCATCCTTAGTTGCAGCTGAGAAGCTGAATGCGAAGGACGCGGCTACATCATGTTCAAGCAGCAGGCATGCGAGGGCACCTTAGGCAGACAGCCACATCAACCCATATAATATGACCACAGAGCACAGCCTGAGATCGAAAGAGTTTGAATTTATCGAGGGAGGAAAACCCGAGGGCCAGGAGAAAAGCCTTTGTGGCACTGGAGAGAACCAACGCACAACTCTACTCACATAATGGCCTTGGCCGGGAATCGAACCAGGAGCCCTTTACGTAATAGCCACCCATGCCAACCAAAACATACATTAACATTTGGGAAAGACTACACTTTCCAGGGGCAATACCTTTTTAGTGAGATCCTGAAGCTTAGCGAGGTCATTGGCCTTGGATGCTTTCAACACCTCCAGCTGGTGGGTCTTTTCTTCAACGTCTTTGTCGTACTTCTCCATCCAGTAGTCTACTTTTTCTTCCAGCTCCTGAAAAACAGAAAAACAAATTTTGAGAAGTGAGAGTATCAACAAAGGCATCAAAAAGAATCAGCATTATGAATCTCTAAGACTGACTAATCAAAGTTTTAAGTTCATTAAAAATTTAGGTTGTATACGAATTATAAAAACAAATTTGTTCAATGCTTGATCTTTCAAAGGTTTATCACTGGTACAGTAAACGTTCTCTTAAGCGCAGAGTAAGTTATCTTTTAGATAATGAGTGAATGTTTAAAGGGGCACTATCGTCATGATCAAAGCAGACCTGGGGCTGTACATTGAACTATGAACTCCTGACTACTTACTGCACGCACGTCCTCCCTCCATATCATATCTATGGAGGGTGCGTGCACGTGTAGTAACTGGGTGAGAGTTCTTAATTCCATATACAGCCACAGGCCTGCTTTGATCATAGTCGTCCTTTAAATGAAATTGTTTCGATCACTTTTGTACGTAAACCGGGAGATACATTTTCGTGCATCTGAATTGCATGATGAACAAATTCATTGAACTTTGAGCTTGCACTTGATGTACTTGAGGATCGAGTAACAAAATGTCATAATGCATTACATTTATTCTTTAAACGAGGGTAATTGACAAACGTGGACCCCATTGTTTTCCTTTATGATAGCAAACGTGGACCTATTGTCCCTTTTGTTATAAGTCCTTGGTTTGAATGTCACTACAAGTACACACATACAAACACGTGTAAACACACAATTGGGGACCTCCTAATGTCTCTCTTTTGTTTATAGGGAACCAGGGAACCCAATTGTCCTCTTTTGTTATAGGTACCTAATTTGAATGTGCATAGCTACCCACACACAAATATGCATCTGTGCTGCATAGCCTCTGTAGACATTCCTTTGCTCTGTGCACTTAAGAAAAATAGTATTTTTCAACACTGGTGAAATCACACATTCCTATTTGTTGCATCCCTGTGGAGACATCTTTTGTTCTTTCCTTTGTCCCTGTAGTTAAGAACCTCCCATAGACTTTGTACACAAAATTCCTTGTGGAGCAACCCAGTCTTTAGAGTTTCCCTATGGAGACCCTTTGCTGTCCCTTTTCTGTTTTGTTCTCGGTCTCCATAAGGTAGTGAAAATGAAATCACTGTGTGGACGTGTGTAAGTCCACATAGTGTTTCAAGTCCCTACATTGTGTGGACCTCTTTTGTTCTCAGGTCCACACTTTGTATGTAACAATGCTTAAACACATAACAACACATGCAAACACTGAACACACTAAAACTAACACAAATGAGAACACATCAAGCATTCTCAAATTGATTTAAAAGTCCTAAGCAAATCAATCAATTGTAGTCTGGTACTTACTGCTTGGTGTGCCTTGAGGTATTGCTCTATTTCCTGATTCACTCGAATCTCCTCGTCAATTTTCTTCTTGATGAGCTGTCAATCACAACACACACAAAATTTCATGAATGTTTTTTTTTCTTTTGAATTTCGGTTAACTCCAGAGTTGGGAGAAGTCCATGAATGCATCATTCAATTTTCTGTTAAACCTTACATGTTATGTATTAAAGGCACAGTACACGTTTGGTAATGACTCTGAAAATGAACGGCAATGAAAACTTACTTGGTAAGAAGTACAGCAGCTTTGGGTAGTAGAGTGAATTTTGAGAAACTTTTAATTTCAAAGTACTACGGTTATGGAAAATATATCACTTTTAATTCAAAATTAATCTGAGAAGCGTTTCTGTCAGAAACGCTTCTCAGACTGTGTATTCATATGGGGAATATTCTTCCTGCATGGAAATATTCGCTCCGGTTTTTCGGTTATATCTCAAAAAAAGGCGACCACCTTTTGAAGTGAAATTTCAACAGGTCAGTTTTATTGTACAGTGTGTATGTACCTACATTTATATAAGATTAACACAATCAGCATGCTCCAATTACCAAACGTTTACTGTGCCTTTAAACCTTAGTGTAAGCGAAAACAAATTAACACCAACAGGAGCAACAAATTAAATGCCTAAAACATGTAAGCATGTCTATCAGGTTAGCAAGGATTGAAAGTAAAGAATGGTGACTGCGAGAACAAAATACCGCAATAAGCAGTGCCATGAAGTTGGTCCATGGTCTTCTGCTTGCTAAAATTTGTCCAGTAACAGAATAACAGGTTATTAAGCACTTTTTCAAGCCAAGAAGGCCCCTAAAGCACCTTACAATATTATTTAACTTCCGTTCATTAGGCCCTAAAAAGCATTATTGAAGCCATCTCAACTCCTTATGGAGTTATGGACCAGGATTGTCAGCACACTGAGCAATGAGAGTCAACACTGATCGGGGGCCAGGGGGGCCCAACGAGTTATTATGGACCAGGATTGTCAGCACACTGAGCAATGAGAGTCAACACTGATTTGGGGCCAGGGGGGCCCAACGAGTTATGGACCAGGATTGTCAGCACACTGAGCAATGAGAGTCAACACTGATCTGGGGCCAGGGGGCCCAACCAGTTATGGACCAGGATTGTCAGCACACTGAGCAATGAGAGTCAACACTGATCTGGGGCCAGGGGGCCCAACGAGTTATGGACCAGGATTGTCAGCACACTGAGCAATGAGAGTCAACACTGATCTGGGGCCAGGGGGCCCAACCAGTTATGGACCAGGATTGTCAGCACACTGAGCAATGAGAGTCAACACTGATCGGGGGCCAGGGGGCCCAACGAGTTATGGACCAGGAATGCAGCTCACCTCGATCTCATCCCTGAGCTGCTTCTCACTCAGCGTACATCTCTTCTGGACCTGACTGACGGCCACCTCCGCGTCCTTCTGGACGTACTTCCCCTCCATGCTAGTCTTGGCTTTCATCTCCTGCAGCTGGTCCTTCAGGTGAGCAATCATCTCGTTCCTTTGCTGGATCTCTTCTTCGAGCTCCACCTTGACATTCTGGATTTGACGCTGAAGGCTCTTGATTCTCTTCCGCCCCTCCTCCTCTCTGGAAGATTCAACAAAGATACATTTAATTAGATTCACTGACGCACTGATTACTTTATACGCAATATTTTTAATTAATACCTCACATAAATGAATAAATAGTCGTGAATAATATCAACACTGGAATGGCGCTTCACTGGTTTTTGGAATATTACATTCATTTCCATCAAATTAGAACTAGTTCAAATTTAGTGAAAACAAGAAAATATACATGAGTAAGTGCTTTAATTGTGGCTCAGTAGAAAAACCACTAGGGACTTTGGGAAGTTTTCAATTGCTATTTTCTCGACTTTGACAGTATTTTAGTCTGAAACAATTCTAAGGAGGTTTAGTACTGGTATGAAATTTCTTCTGGTTGGGACATTTAGCAGTTTATACTGTACTAACACTGAAATCCGTTTTCAAATTTCCTTAACATTTAAACTAAGCTTGCAGTAAAAAGAAAATGAGAAAAAGAGACCTTCATTCTCTTTAAAATGTTAGCCCCAGACACCATCCAGGGAGAACGATTGACATCCCTTTTGAGTCTTAATGTGTCATATCTTAATCCCCTTCAACTTGCAATACTTATTTTTCAATCCCCTACAATTTGTTATAAATTTTGCTTTCTATCGAAAACACTACACCAGCACGGACGTGCCCCAAAGCTGTGGTTTGTGGTCTTGTGACTGCCATAACTGGTTAGTGTTCCACATTTGTTTTTAAGTCTGGAAAGTGTGTTGACATCTGCGTCTTTTACAAGTCAACTCATGGTTCCAATTCTCGATAGAAACAATCTAACAGTTAAAGGCAGTGGATAATTTTGGAGAAATGCATTGCCATAAAACTTACTTGGTAAGGAGCACGTATAAAAAGTTATGAGAAGCGACTCCCTCTGAAGTAATGTAGTTTTTGAGAAAGAGGTGATTTCTAGTCACTGAAATATTTGAATCTGCCTGAAGCCTTTTTTAGGCATCTGAAAGCACATAATTCTATGCAACAAGGGTGGTTTTTCTTTAATTATCTTCTTGCAACTCCGATGACCAACTGAGCCCGAATTTTCACAGGTTAGTTAATTTATGCATATGTTGGGACACACCAAGTGATGATACTTGTCTTTGACAATCACCAAAAGCATATCCTGCCTTTAAGGAGAGTCACAAGATCCATTTAACCATTTCGGAAGATAAACGCAGATAAGCACAATTTACTAATAATTACCAGTCCTATACTTTTTCTTCTATGTACAAAATGAGTATGAGATCTGAAAGTGTTTGATTCCAAAGTGACATTTTGGTACAATGTAAAAAGTAGTGTAAGGGCCTTACTTGAGGATTGTGTTCTGCAATTCAGCTTTCTGATCCTGCTCGGCAGTCACTGAACGAATGAGACTCATGAATGTCTTCTCACTCGTGATTTCATCCATGGCTTCTCCTAAAACATCTTGAAGAAATTGCCTGCAAATGGGAGAATTCATTCAAAGTATACAGGTCAAAATATGAACAAAGACTTCACAAAAGAGGTCTTATTGGCAATTTTTAAAAGTGAGGTACTGCATTGGTTGGTGTTTAAAGGGAAGGGTCATCATTTGGTTTTTGTCAACGTAATGCTGATTTATCTGGGCAAAATGATCAAGAAAGATACAATGAAAGTCACCTGTGAAAGTTTCAACACTGTGCCTACTTATTGACAAAACAGCAAAAAGCTGTCATGGTATTTTCATAAAGGGCCTTGAATCCATCTACGTAATAGTATGGTGACAGCAGGGTACCAACTGATCTCTAGTCGTATTGAGGGCAGCATTCAAACGGAGATCACAGAGATTTCCAAAAGTAAAATTTGGCAATCGTTGGAAAATTCTAATTTGTTTGACCAACTTTCATTGATTTCTAATCACTTCAGATGAAATAACTTCAAAAGATGATTACTACCATTACCATCTTCATAACAAGTACGCTTTCAGAAGAAAACAAATTACTTGATATCTTTTCGGGTCTTTACCAAAGTATGACCCAACCTTTAAGGGTGAACAAGTGTAAATTCCACGAGATTATGTTCAGCATTGAGGCATTTTAAAGCGGGGGAAAGGTTCAAATCGTAACTGTGGGGTGTTGTAGACCTCACCTGTCATGCTGCAACTTCCCTAGGTTGTCTGACGTCAAAGGACTCTGTTTCAAGCTCTTTGTAAATGTCTGCGCAGCGTGTCTTATCCCTCCGACCACACTCCCAATCTCGTGATCAGTCTCTTTCAGTCGGTTTGCGTCCCCCCTCCGGCCTCCAGCTCTCAACTCCGTCCTCTTTGAGATCAGCCCCTCGTACTTAGATTCCAGCTGCTTTTGGCTGTCGATAATCTTGCCGATTTCATCCCCAACAATCTGCCAGAAGAAATAAATTGTCAAGTGACATCCTCAAGCCTTAAAGGCTACCTTACGTGCAGTGGTTTTGAAAGCTGAAAATTTTGACCAACAAAAGTTAGGTTGATAAAAATACATAATCTTCATTTAATGTACTAACTGGCCTTTCAGGTTGGTTAAGCAGTTTCTTTTCTGCCTTTTACATCTGTGAATTCTATTGGGAATTATGTATCAGAACTTAATCAGAGTTGAGTAATCCCCAACATATATTGAACAAAAACATGTATCAAATACTAAACCACAAGGGAAACTGACTGGGTCACTGACTTTTACCCAGTCAGTTTCCCTTGTGGTTCAAAGTGTCATCCCTTTAAGGTGATCCCTCTACTGCCACTTTCCAGGTTGTATCGTAAACTTGGGTGTGATGCCTGGCTATACGACAGGTACATGTTGAATGGCTTCTGATTGGCACCCCCGAACAAAGATGTTGACAATTATAGGGAGACCGCCAATATAGGGCTAGATAGCTCAGTTTGTAGAGCACCAGCACGTTAATCCGGAGGTTGCAGATTCAGATCCCGCTCTAGTAAATCCTTCTTAGGTCAACCCCCAAACTTCAACAATCAGTAGAAGTAGAATCTTCCAAATTGTTTACTTCAATAGTAGCTGTACTGTTCAAACTTATGTGTACATACCTCATTAGCATCTGCTCTTCCTTCAAAGGTTTGTGGCATTATCTTCCCTAGGACAGCTAGCTGGTCCACGGTGTCTTCCAACACCGTGGTGATGTACAACGAATCCAGCTCCGTTAACTCAGACATGATTGCAACTAAATCACTTCCCTGATATAAAGATAAAACAGTGGCAAATATGAGAACAAGAAATTGGTTTAGTCAGAATGCTGAAAATCCACAAGTTTTAAATTTGTAACTTATTTAAGCTAGAAGACTTGTCCTACTCCTAAATAAGTTACAAATCTCCAGGCAAAGAAAGAAATTACAATGGCAATGCCTTTCCACTGTTAGGCCCAGGGAATAGTTGCAGCATGCAGCATCGTTAAGATAATCAAAACATTACTGGGTGAATATTATTAATGCATCTGTTAATTTCTTCATTTTTATTTTAGCTGTGGTTAATCATAGATCTTGATCACGCCTCTAGTCTCCCGTAAAAGGTCGAAGAGATATGCAGGCACTGAGTAAAAGTTCACTATAAAAATAATGTTTGAATACTTGAGAATCTGGGAACATATTTTTTTCTTCTTTTTGTTTTCCCTTAATAAAAAAGAAGACGATTTCTATTACAATGTAAGTAAGACAGACTGAGATGAGACTGCTTATGTAATATATTGACATTGCAATAGGGTGCATTTGAAATAGTTAATAACAATTTTACTAGATAATTTATATATTGGAAAACCACCAACATGACTAGCCCTGGTAGGACGTCAGTATTCGTTGTGTGCAACGAAGGAGTCCAACCTGGGCTACAACATGACCAACAACTAACAAAAATAACTGACATGACTGAATGAATGGTCTCATTTGCCAAATTTGAACACATGGTCTGGTCTTCATTTATCAGTTTATTGTAAGTAGCTCTTTTCTTTAGTCTACACTTACATGACTTAGTTGAAATGAATTATTGTGACCCTTGGGAGGATGGAGGGTTAGGCTTCCGAGGGTTACAATTATCGCAAATATTTCAGTCTTATCCACCCCGCAAAAATTATAATAAATATTAATTTTTAATTATTACACAAAAATATAGCTAATGAGGCAAGCCTAATAAAAAAAGATAAAAACTTACCAAATTGTTCGAAACGAACTTATTAAGCAGTGAAAACACACATTTTGTTGTTATGTAGTCTGCAGTTGACAATTAAAAAAAAAGCACGCATTCCTTGACCTAAACCCGAAACAGATGCTACATTTTCAATCGGAAGAATAATTCCCTAAAGTCTATGACTCAATGAGTTGCCGTGTACGGTGTAGTTCTCGCTGCTCACTTTAATTTGTGTCACACACACACACGAATTAACTGTTTACAATGTGGTTTCCAAAGTTTCACCGTAAGTTCTGCCTAGAGGCTCTGTCGCAAAACATAACTTATATTATCTTTAAAAAGCAATATTTTATAATAATGAAAAAATTAACTTAAAAAAATACTAAAACAACCTTAAATAAATTTTTTAAAGAATAATCTAAAATGTTGTTTTATTAAAAATGAATTGTTTTAAAGTACTTTAAAAATAACAGTTATCATAATTGGAGTAAATAATTGTCTCGGCTCCAACAAACGTCCTTTCCAATTTCGGCCATTGAAGTCCAACGAAGGTGCGAATAAATTACATTTTGTTGAGGGAAATTATCAGATTTATAGGATGTTTTAAAGAAAAATTTGACAAAGAATTTATTTATGGGTAATTAATCTAAAATTTTCAAGACCGTTTAGTTAATGATGGGTTGAAAATAACGGAGATTGTTATGATGTAAATCGTTGCGATAATCGACAACGCAGTCATGACAGTGTGCAGTGTGTTGTGACGAGTTGTATGTAAATTGCAATATTTGTAGACCGATGAAAAAGCCATTTTTTGTATATGTTGCGGTCGAACGCTGGTCTTAAAAGGGCTATAAACGATCTATGTTATATGAAAAAGGGGGAAATGCCATTCATTTACATCCAGATTACCCGAACGATTTTGAAAACACTTGGGAAAAAGTTGCGAGGCCCTTTTTTTAATTTCAGATTACCCGAACGATTTTGGAAATACTTGGCTTAGGAAAAAGTTGCTAGACCTTTTTTCGAATTTGCCATTAGTCATTAATTATACTAGTTTTGGTACATTAATGATTAATGGAGTTATTTATAGTTTTCTTTTGTCATTTTTGCATTAAATAAAAACCGATTAGCAGACAAGACCTCCATGACCTCCATGACAGACCGTCCACCATGCCATGTGTTTACTGTTTGTCCACTAACTAACCATACTAACCCCCCGTGCTGTGCTAAATTAAGTAGGATTTAAGAGTTTATAATAATATTAATAACATGGTCTTCATTGACACTGAATGTTCAGTCCGGGTCATGGAAAATAGAGATATAATTACCCTGGCTGTCATTCCATGCATGCATGCTACTCCTAGAATTATGAGGTTCCATGAACCTCATAGAGGTCCATGTACAAACTACAATACAAAACTTTTTTTCATTTACGTTTCTGCACCTGGAGTTCTCATTTGAAATCGGATCTCGCCAAAATTAGGCTCTACGTGTTCCTTGGAATCTCATTGAGCGTTGCATGGGTCAAGAAAATTCACTCCGCAAATTTAAAATTGTTAAAAAGCAATAAATTCTTACCGTCATTCCCAGTCCTCTTCAAACAGTGTGAGTGTTATAACAAATATGGCGCTGGAGTCACATGATGTGTGTACAAAACCAACCTACAGTTGCCGGGACCTGCCTAGCAGTACCAGTAGCAGTCAAGTCAGTAAAGACAGTAGCATGTGTGTGTGGACTAGTCTAGGGTTGCGATTTGCTGCTGCCCACAGAAATGGCACTTTCGTGTATCATATCAGTTCAGATAAATAATTAATAGGAAGCCCACACCACCCTTGCAACCTTTTTTCAATCTCTATTTACGTGGAACAGTGATTATTAACATTGCCATAATTAGAGTGACTCTTGTTAACTTCATGGATTAAAACTTAAAAAATTAAAACCTGGAAAGTGTAAAATTTGAACTTGCATAATGCATTGCAAAGTTTTTGTGTGATCAGATATGAAATATTTTTTCATGCACATTTTTGCGCAAGTCTTTGGGCCCATCCACTGGACCTCGCCAGCTTCTGCTTAGCCCTCTCCTAGGTAGCTAAGCTTTGCCTTTAGTTTCAAAAATACTGATGCGCCGGTTCGTAATCCTTCTCCTGTCAATAAAAAGATAGCTTTTATGTGCGACGGACACTTAAAATCTCACACAGCTACTATGGTGGACTGACCTAGTTAGTATGGGGTTAGTGTGCACTTTAAACTCGACCTCAACCTTTCATTTTAGTGACCTCTGTGTAAACATTTTATTTTGTTTATTTTATTCAGGGACTGGAGGCTGTCAACATGGTTGCAACGACCAGGTAAGGAACACTTAACATTAACGATACATGCCTAGGTACAAAGTATTCTGTAGAAGCATCAGAACAACAGCATGCCTTGAAAGACACTGTTAATATTTACTTTGCAAGTCTTAGTAAAGTTGGTATTGGTAAATAGGAGCATATAGCTGGGTACTTTGCCCAAGTTCTGATTTGTGTAACTTCAATTTATGTGTAAATCTGCAAATACTATAGTGAAGTCAATCACATTAGGATAGGAGGTTCATCTGAATCGTGGTTTCTACAATTATGAAAATTGACAGTTTTATAATATTTCTTTGCATCAATAATTTGTCTTGCCCTACATTAAGATGTGTAAAATGTTGAATTTTGTTTTATGCGATAAAATTAGTTCCCAAAATAGTTATTTCTGAAATCATGACCAGATTGTTTATTTCTTTTGATGATAAAGTTTCAAAAAAATTGAATCCATCACTTGATTGTTTCGGTTGTAGACTATACATTAGAGCGGTCTTCACAGGCTACAAGCGTGGGCTTCGCAACCAGCATGAAAACACTGCTCTGCTGAGAATCGAGGGTGTGGAGAATCGCAAAGATGCAGACTGGTACCTGGGCAAATGGTGTGCCTACGTCTACAAGGCCAAGAAGTGAGTTAGGGTATCCCTTCGTAGAGAAATGTAACAATTTAGCGATACTATAGTAACCATGTCACTTTTTCCCGATGTGGTTTTCAAACTCAACGAACATCAGCAAGTGATGTTTGAAGCTTTGCATGGTTTAGATCATAAGAAAAACTATATTAGTAAACTTGCGAGTACAACCATGTATAAAACTCCTGGGAGAAGTGTTGGTTCTGAGAAGAACAGGTGTGATGTAGACGTTTCGAACAGTAAACTCTCTCCTGAGTATACTCACCTGAGTATACTGAGTATACTGTTGGACATGTCGAGACCACACCGGTTTTTCTCTTAGCCAACACTTCTCACAAAGGAGTTCTACAAAATCAGCAAATTGAAACTGTAAAACTTATAAATGCCTAGTCCGGATAAAAGTTGTATGCTACAAGCCCTGCTGTGTGATGGACTTTTTTTAGAAGTTTAAGCCAACTGCATTTGTTTTGCGGGCTGAATAGAACAATCCATTAAGCTCCGCCCCCTTACATGTTGACCAATCACAACCTTGGCTGAGCCACCGAAAGTCTGACTAAAGTCTGACATGCTAAAATCACATTAGAAAAGTAAACATGCGTGCGCTTGTATACTTAAAGCGCGCATGCTCATGTTGTGAGTGTGGCAGTAGAGAGATGCACATGTGCTGCCCACGTGTGCAGTAGTGATGCAGCCAATGCTGTGATTGGTCAAAGGGGGTGGGGCTTAATGAATTGCTAGTCATGAGAGGTAACCTACGAGTGGTCTTTCACTTCATACCTTATTCACCTTTGCTTAAATTATTCACCTCTACAGCAAGAAGAGGCCTGCTGGCTACACGAAGGCCACCAAGACACGCATCATCTGGGGCAAGGTGGCCAGACCTCACGGAAAGAGTGGAGCCGTCAGGGCCAAGTTCAAGGCCAACCTTCCCCCACAGGCCATCGGCAAGAGAGTCAGAGTTGTAAGTACACTGTTCGTGTGTGACACCAAATCACTCAAAATCCAACAGCACGGCCCAATATCAAAATAGCTGTCAAGAACAACGTATTGCTTTGAAAACTTCCATGTTTAGCGGAAAAACTAGCGGGGCACCGGGCCAACATTGTTAGCTCTATGGCAATTCCAGAGGCGACTATTTCTGTTGAGCAAGATTTTTCTGTCCTTGGCGAAAATTGTGGGCCTGGTTTTGTTTATGTTGGTTAAGTTGTACTCAGTAATACAAGGAAAACCGATTGAATGTCTTTACAGCCATAGCATACCAGGGCCAAAGAGGCCACAAGTTTAGGTGTTGTGTTTCTGCATGCTTTTGCATTTTAATGGGAAGAATCATGTAAAAATATGCCTGCATGGTGCTGGCATCATGCAAACCATTTGGACGACAGTCAACGGAAGGGTGGACTGGGACCAATTTCATAGGACTGCTTAAGCACAGAAAGTAGCTTAAGTACAAAATAATTTGGGTTACCAGAAATAGGTGACCAGCAAAAATGCAATTTCACATGTACAAGTAGTGACTGATTTCCTGTTACAATGTGCTTAGCAGAAATTTGCTAAACAGTGCTTAGCAGAAATGTTTTAAGCAACAGTTTCTGCTTAAGCAGCTCTTTGAAATTGGCCCCTGTAGTTTGAGATGCATTCATCGCATGATATCAAAATGCTGGCTGGCGTAGTGGTGCATTGATAATCATACAAAACCATTTGAATGATATTTACTGTGTACTGTTAAGATGCATTCACTGCATGATATCATTTTGCAATTTGGCATTATGCCTTTATCAAACAAAACCACTTGAGTGACAATGATTGCCTGGCGAGTAGGAGGATTGACTGCATAGCATCAAAACCATTTAAATAAAAGGGTTGTTGACAATAAACCCCTTGCATATTACATAACAAGACCCGAACAGCGCCCTTACTGAGGTCAATAAAGACCTATCGTTGGCTGAGAGTTGTGCAAGAGGCGTACACACGTGCACTATTCCATTGTTTGATCTCAGCAATGGTGGCTAATGCTACTGTTCTATTAATGGTTCAGAAAAAAGGGGCTTAAAGCACTAAGGCAAATTGTTTTCTTGAAATATATTTTTATTGGTGGAAAATATTGAAAAACATATCTCCTTTCCTCTCACTTTCTTAATTTCAGATGATGTACCCATCCCGCGTCTGAAGATGTTGCCAACGTTAGGACAAGCCTAGAGTAAAAGACATTAAGGTTGTTAATAAATAAATGCAAGGACAAAAATAGATAAAGCAATGCTACGTTTGTCAGACTGTTTTTATTTGGTTGTTATCATGCTGTCATCTTTATTCACCCCTACAGACATGGCCAATTCCCTTCTGAATAAAACGCGATACAACATTATTAATGCAGTAAGACCCACAAATTGTTCTTGCTTCTGTTGGGGAGATTTGTAACTTCCTAAGACTGTTGCATTTAGGGAGCTTCTCAAAAGTTGGAACGGTGGGAACATTCTAAATGGATCGGATAAGAATTCCAGTACGTGCACATGGACCGCTCCGTTGGTCCACTTTAATTTTCCATTGGAACATTCCAAATACTAATGGGCATATTCACTTGTGTAGTATTGTTTTACACTTTGGCACAATGATGCAGTTTAGTGGAACGTTCTGGTGATCCAATGGGTTGCGGGCGTATGCCTACGGGAGCGTTCGTTATGTCTAGAACGTGCCCAACTTTTGAGATGCTCCCTATTGTCATCGAGCATGGTTGGGTCACAGGGAAGGCACAGCAAAGTTCTGAACTGTCAACTTTGTTCTTAATATTTGACATAAGAGTATTAGTTTTATCCAAACATAAATATGAAATTAATTTAAATTTCGTGAAGATTTCAAGCACGTGGACCACAATGGTAATTGTCAAAGACAAGTATCTTCACTTGATGTGACCCAACATGTACATGAAATAACAAACTGCAAGAAGTATTGTAAATGACAACCCTGTAAAAAGTACAAGCTCAATTGGTCATCGGAGAAAATAGTGCTTTTAAGTTTTTACTTACAAACATCTGGTTTTGGACTTGCAGAATCTGATCTTGAAGATCAAATCTAATTGTTAAAATCATTTCTCAACAACGGAAGTCTTTTGAGCGAAAATATTTCAAGGGAAAACTTCCACCATGATCATATTTCTACCATGCAAATTACATGCATGTGCAGTCTGCGTACATGTTATATTTTCAATCTTATACCAATGTTGTGTAAAACCTTTTAATAGAATCCCCCATGACTGGTTCTATCAACGAACACAAATATTTTTTATAAGGTGTTGGCCAGAAACTCGGCTTGAGTTGTAACTTAATTAAACGGAGTTGTTATACCTGAATGACTTTGTAAAGAAGAAAGAAAAAAAAGTGGTATTGATATCTGTAGTTGGTCATTAACCATAATTTGTAGAAAGAAAGGCACTTTTTCCTCTAAATTCTGAATAGTTTTTGTTTACTAATACTGTGTAACAAGCATTTATACTACTTAAAATCTTGTTGCCAACTTAAAACATTGTAATGTGGCGTTACTCTTTTTAAGACGGGGCGCTGCTAGCTGGCTGGACGGTTGACAAATTAAAATAGTCCATCAAATAAATTTGCAAAGAGAAAATTAATTAATGCTGGAAAGTTAATTTTTAGGATCGGGGCATTTTCCTTGAGTGGCATATCGGGACATCCCTGCGAAATTCTCTAAAGTGGCACCAAGGAAAAAGGACCCCGAAAACATGGAGTCTCCCAAAGAATTTGTTCAGCATTATCTAAAACTTAACAATGGTGGCAGTAGAAAATTGTGCACCTTGTCTTTGCCTTTGCACCCCTTTAAATGTTTAAAGAGAAATTTATAAATACCTGTAACCTGTATATCGGTAAAAAACAGTTTTCCCAATATGAAAATCCTAGCAACATAAAAAAAAGGTTACATTCATCAGTATCAATGCATAATTATACATAATATTCTTGTTCAACATCAATCGTTATTTAAAAAAAGTTGTATATGAACACACCAATATAATAATTATCTTAGTTGCTTAACAAGCACACTTAAATATAGACTCAACAAGCACAATTAAATATAGACTCGCATTCTTAGAGGTAGGGTCATACTTTGGCAATTTGTATCAGGAAAACCTACTTGTTCAAAAAAATGGTAATGGTAGTAAGCATCCTGCGAAATTATTTCGTCTGAAAAGCCCCTGGTGATTACAAATCAATAAAAGTATGCCGGCAAATTTGAATGAAGATTCAAATTTGCCAGCATAATTTTATTGATTCAAGTTCCAGTGGTGTCTGTTTGTGAATACTGCGGCCAGAGATGCATTTGGTACCAGCTGTCACCTTGCAAAACATGGATGAAAGTAGCCCGACAGTTTTTGCTGTTTTCTCAACAAGTAGACAAAGTATTCAACTGAAACTTTCACAGGTGACTTTTGTTGTATCTTTATTGATAATTTGGCCTATAAATCAGCATTACCTTGACAAAAACCAATCTATGACCCTACCTTAACAGGCAACTACAAGTATGTACAATGAGTCTTAAAAGCATTCACAAATCACAATAACTTTAAAATTAACGTTCCAGTTTAAAAGGGTTCTTGCTGTACAGTGTGGTGAACAGCTTTCAGCCCAACTGAATGAAACCATAAGTGGTCAACGGGTTCATGATTCACTGTCTTCATAATTCTTGCTCAAGAGCGGGCCAAGGGTACAGTGTTCCAGTGAGTGTAGACAAAGCATCAAGTTATATGGAAGAATTTAAAACCATAAAGCCACCATAATGAAATTGAAAACAAAAAGAAATTGAAACGAAGAACTTCGATGAAAGTCGATGAAATACAAACTTGGCAAAAAAACAGTGGAAGAAGGAACATTGTAATTTACAACTTTGGGAAAAAAAAGACATGTTTGACTTGTTTAAAATACCAATACCAACATGAGCAATCTGGATCTTATATTGACCCATCAACCCTTGCAGTGTTCCGTGCCAATTGGCCTTTCCAAAGATATATGTTAATAACATTCACGCATGTGTACAGACGCTATTGGTTGGCAACGCTATAGAGTTATGCACTAGGCAGACCCACAAAGTATGCATCATGCCACCATCAGCCCCGTACAAAAACTTAGGCGCGATGTTCCCTCATTTTGCCAATAAGTAGTTTTCAAAATAGTGCACACGCACAATGTGCAATTTACATATTACATGGGAAAGGTCTATTCAATCGGGCCAATTTTCGGAATGTGTAAGGGTAGGGCCGACTTAATGGGCCCTATACTACGTATGACCTTATGACCTTTGCGAAAATTCAAATTGTGACCAATATAAAAAGTAAAGTTAGCTTTGAACTTGTAAATGGAGTGACTGCGGTCACTATTTCTAGACATGTATTAATAAGCAGTTTCTATTAAAACAAACGTAGTAAATTACAGCCAGCTTATTACAGGCATGCAACTTCTCAGTGGATCAGCGCATACTCAAATAATGTTTGGACCACTTTGCTTTAATGCCTAAAGGAAACAAACTTGCTCGCTTAACCGGAGTCCCGATGTTTGAATACGCGTGAGACTTGCACAGTCTTTTCTAATTCCAAACTCTATATTCTGGTACATTGACTTCCAATAATTGTATCCACATTATTAAGGCAGTATATGCAAAAGAACAAATGTACTATGTATTATTATCTATAAACATATTTTACTTCATACCTTGGTACAATTTGGAAGTTGCATCACCCTATTTGTTGGCGAGCTGCGAAGCAGATTGAGCCCATGTTTGTACTCCACTGTTTTGTGGCCTTTTGCTTTGTTGGTTTTTGTAAAGCCCTTCGAGGCTCTGCGTTAGCGCTTAATAAATATGTTTTAATATTATTATTAATATTTCTATGTACATGTAATAGAAATACCGCTGTCCGCATTCACTATAAATGTTAAACTTAAAGTTATAGCAAATTACATTTCAAAAGGTATCCTCGAATACAAAAGCCCCAAGCGAGACTGTTAAACAGTGACTCACATTTTGTGGTTTCCAGCTAAGTTTTTCAGGAAATTTTCATTTTGTCTTTTTAAAAGAAAAAAGAACAAGGTTCAACATAATGAAGTTAAACATTTCCCTGCAGCATAGTAAATGCTGAGGTTTAATAAACCGACTTGTAACATTACAACATACATGTACATAATGTACACAAGAATTCAACTCATGATTATGTCACTACTGAGATTCCATTTGAATGAGCTTAAACAAAGGACAACTTGAATGACCATGACTCCTTATTGCAATGATGTACTGACTTGAAACTTATATCAAATATTGCCAATGCAATGCAGATTCATATATAAAAGAAGAACAACAAATAAACAAGCTAAAAACCAATTAATGATTCCATTTGATTGAGCTTAACCCTCCTACTGTCAGTGACTCTTGGCAACATTTTCCAGTGAGTTGACCAACCATTTGAGACCATTTGACTGCCAAGGTTGTGTACGGTGGCACAAGTGTACTGTGTACATGCATACCCTCATGGTATCATATTGCAGGCTGGCATAGTTTATCTATCATTCAAAACCACAGTGAATGGTATTGAATGGTCAGACAGCAAGAGGGAAACCTTGAATGGCCATAACTCCTTATTGCAATGATACACCTGATGACTGGTCCTCAGGTATTTTAACCGGCGCTTGGCCAGCCGAACACTGCTGTTCTAGTACAACTTTAAGTGGAATCATTAACATGTTAACCAATTAAACTTTAATAACTAGGGTTTATTCTTTTCAGGCTTGAAACCTTCTTTGTATTTTTAAAATTTTTGTTTTGATCTGAAACAACATCATCTGTAAAACTTTATTGTGAGAAAAACAAAAATCTAAATGTTTTAGAGTTTCAGTAAAAGAGCAGGCGATGCAATTTCATATTATATGACTAACTGCATGTACTTCACAGGACTACCATAGCACACAGCTGATGGTAGGTTATAATCACTGTAACCGGCAGTGCAGTTAATTACGAGAAGTCCCCCCGATCCACAAAGCTAACGTAGTAGTCCAGGCCGATTTCCAACCTCCCGCCCAGGTAGTAGTTAATGAGCAGGACAGTTCTTTTCAGAACTGAGAAGTCTCCCGAATTCCGAAAATCTACTCCGCGGTAGTAGAATAAATAGCAAGACAAGTTCTCTAAAGAACAAAATCTACACAGCAAAGTAGATATTTATACACATGGCGTTACCGCAAACCGAATACATGTATACACTGTAACCTCTGTTGTAGCAATGACCCTTGCCGATGTTTACGCCCAGTAGAGTATTTCACTTAGTTCCGGTACGGCAACTCTCATAAACCTCGGCCAGAAGTAGCGACTATCAGTTTCAACGTTATACTCCAGAGACACCAATATATCTTGAGACAGACTCCTCGGCATCTTGTCCTCCTCTAAAACCCGAACGACGATAATTTTTCTTCTGATGGACTCCGAGCTGACTCGACTTTTAGCCACGGCACTCATAAAGCTGTGGAAGGTGTGTTTCAGGTAGTCTTCAGAGGCGATGATCACAATCCGAGAGCAGTTGAGGAGACGAAGACGCAGGAGCTTGTTGCGGCTGGATGAGCGGTCAGGTCGCTCCACCTCCGACCACAAGCCGATGTTGAGGTGACTCTCCCGCTCTTGGAGTCTGGAGCGGATCAGCTCAGCAAAGTTGATGTCGGAGCTGTGGTTGTGAATGAATATATCATGCAAATGCAGAAATGACCGCCGCTCTTGATGCGTAGCTGTGTTTTTAGTTGAGGTGCCAGGAGTGAGATGGGGTGTGTTGTCGATGTAAAATAAAGTGGAAGACATGCAGAGAATGAGTTACATGTACATGTAGTGTAAATACGAAGGGAATGTAGTGGATGTTAGTATGATGAAATGTACAAGCATAGAAGGAAGGTCAGTGGTGTAGAGGATTGGTGCAAGGTAAAAAAGGGGCAGGAAAGAAAAATTTACATAAAATACATGTATTATAATGGTTAAAAGGGGAATTGAACATCAGTTTTGGATTTGAGTTTAGTTGTTTTTGTTGGAATGTGGCATAGGAGAGAACCAATAACGCACCACTCTACTCACATATGGCCCAAGCCGGGAATCAAACCCAGGCCACAGTGGTAAGAGGGGAGCGCTTTACGCACTAGCCACTCATGTCACCCAACATCCAACCAACCTTGAAAACAAAGAAAACTGCTCTTTGATTTGTCAGGAATTTAGTGCAAGTTCATAACAGGCTTATTTCGACTGAGGCAATAAAAATAAGCAATTGTGTATTTTTTTTTTTTGGGGGGGGGTACTTGAAGTACCATCAGGTTGACTTTTGCAGTATTTCAGATAAACAGTATTTCTGGGCAAAATTAAAATTGGTATAAATCTTAAGATCAGTTAGTTATTACATTAGAATAAATCAAACTTAATTTGTTTTATTTTACTACCGTTACTTTCTCTTAAGTACATGGCGTGTGGTGGCCGAGCGGTCAAGCGCACTGGACTCAAGCTCTGGTGTTTCTGATCAGAGTGTGCATGGGTTCGAGTCCCGGTCTTGACACTTGTGTCCTTAAGCAAGCTACTGCTACGTCCTTCGGATGGGACTTAAAGCCGTGGGTCCGGTGCATTGTGTAATGCATGTAAAAAAAGAACCCAGGTGCAATTATCACTATTAGAGAAGGGGTTCGCCCCGGTGTTTCTGGCAGTGGCTGCTGAGTGCGCTGCAGCACCTTGTCAGCCTCATAAGGTACCACATAAGTCAGTCCCATAATTCAACAATTTCAAAACCTGTCTTCAAAATGTTTCTCTTTGTTCAAGCGCCTTGAGCACCTTATTGGTAGACACGTGTGCTGTATAAGACTATGGTATTATTAGTAGCGATAGTAGATCTTGGTGAAACGTACAGTGAAACTGCAAACTTAATTTGATCAAAACAAAAGAGAAGCAAACCCTTGAAAGCCTCAGCTCATTTTCAGAGTAGGGTTTTGACTGGCAGCCTGTGCAGGAGGTCTTTATACAATTAGATGCAATCAAGTCATGCACTCTTTGATATTGTCATCCCAGGTTAAGAGGTGGTCCAAGGTCAAATTCAGTTTAGGGATGCACCCATTTTTCCACTTCATAGAGTTCAATCAAAATGAAAATTACAAGTCTCTAACCTCGATCAAATGGTGTAAAATGTCATGTTTCGGAGCCAAATTTGAAACATGACGTCATCGGACAGCAAAAACATATGGGTTTTGTCCATTCCAAAGAGGAATTTTTGCGCCAGTCAAAAGATCAGTTTCAGTGCTATTTTGATTGAATGTCATCAAAATTCAGGAATGAACTGAAAATTCTTTGTAGAAAAATGTACAGACCATATATTTGAAATGCAATGCCATCAAACTTTTCTGGACTTTGACAAAAAACTGCATTTGAAGGGTATCAACCACAATTTTGTTCTCGTTTTCATAAGGACTCTTATCTATTGAAAATGAGTGGATCACAAAACTGAATTTGACCATGGAGTCTCTCTTTAATTTTATGGTTCGAATTAGATGGAATTCTATTGTGAAAAATATGGTGGGCTCTCTTTGTTAGTCAAATCATAGAGCAATGGTCAAATTAGGTGCGTCTCATGTTCACCAATGGTTGAAGTATCAGCAATGATCATCATTTGAAATTTCCTAAAAATTGTTTTGTAGCTCTCCGCTACACATCATTACAAGAATTTCCCATTAGCCAAAATCTCTGAATTTCACTCACAGGTTTCACTGTGACTCTTATCAGCTGTTATCAGTAAAGTAAATGTAATAAAAACATTCACCCTGGCACCAACTTCCCCAAGGCCAGTGATCCTGAGCCACAGGCTCCTCAGAAATGCTGAAGAGCAGGGAGAAAGGCCTATTGTTTCTTATTCGATTTCTCAAGATATATTTGTTAGATTTTTATGATTCAAAGTTGCTTTCATAATAACATTTACCGTAACACTTTTTCCCAATACTTCACAGTATAAACGAGAACCTGTGAAATTTTGTTGCTATTTGTGTCTGTAAACTCACAGGCAGTGGCACCCTAAACCACATATTTAAGCCTCATTAACTTTTGATCAGGACAAAGACTGCTCACTCCCAAACTGGTGAGTACCAACCCGAGTTTGTCATTGGCAAACTCTGGTCTGCTCCTAATGGGTGATTCACGTAATGAAATCCTAAAGTTTCAAGATCTGCAGCAGCGCTTTAACTATTCAGGTTGCGTTTGAGTCCAGTACAAAGCTGAAGATCTCATCATGGTCCAAGACAAAGACCACAGGTTACCGAGAGCGACACTGGCTCAACAAAGAAAGGACTCAGACTTCATATACATTGGATAAAAATGGACGATTCACATTACAGTATACTACCTAAAGTTGCCTCATGGTACTTTCGCAGAAGACGCAACTAATATCGACTAAGTGGCATGCCTTGGCTGATCGGTTAACAGCATCACATTCAAGCTCTTCAGTAAGAGTGTTGGTTTTGAGTCACTGGTCTTGACACTTGTGTCCTTGAGTAAGATACGTATACATGTACCATAATTGCTTTGTTTTCGGATGGGACATTTAAGCTGTAGGTCCTGTGTACTACATGTAGGATTGGTGGTGCACAGAACCAAGACCAGAATACTTATTCTGGAAGAGTATAACCCTGGTGTTTCTGGTTCACGTAACAAGCACCCTAGTTTATATACAGGTTTCTTTAGGCTTGCGAGCTACAGTGATTAAGTTCACTTTCATGTATGAGGCATCCCTGGTTTCATTACCAGAAATATTATAAGAATTATCACACAAGCGCGAGTGAAATACGAAAAAAATATTGCACTTCTGCGTCCCATATCCAACGAGGTGAAGGCCGAGTTGGATATGGGACACAGACGCGCTATATTTTTCCGTATTCCACGAGCGCGAGTGTGATAACGAATTTATCTTCTAGCCTCATTAAGTCAATGAGGTTAGGTTATGTTTTTGTTTTTGGTTTTCCATGCGCAAAGTTTAGAATGTAATTTGTGCACTGACCGTATGCGGAGCGTGACACATTGACACTCACAATACGCAGAGTGCAATATAAAAACTGGGAGTAGGTTATCGTCTGATATCACAATCCGGTTCGAGCATCTCACGATTGGAGGATTAGCGCGTACTGGAAGATAAATAACAACAATGTACACCCAAATTTGATCGATGAACCCCCGTTAAATAACGGCTTTACAACGGCATGACTGTGTTTCAGAAACACGACCGTAAAAAAATAAATGCAACATGCAAGAACTCCATGGCAAACACTTGGAAGCAGCCTCACTACCATGGGCAACATCTGTGTCAATACCTCTCGTCACTAACCCCTAGAAGGTGAGCACTGAAAAACCACGCTAATTGGCTCCCAAAAGTGACTGCTTTGCATGCACACTTTCTATGCATTTGTGAGCGCTTGTTTGGCGCTTGTAGGACACTTGTGTGAAAATGCAAGTATTTTTACGCGATTCCATTTCAAATGAATCATGTTTTTACACGGTTACCCGAAACTGCATATACAGTTAGACATGTCACACGCTCAAAGCAGAATGAGAGGGAACCAGTTGCTCTATTGACTTGATGCCTCTTTTGCTGCTTCTATACTTGAGCGTGCGCGAAGAGTGGATCTGCCCAAAGCCTATTTAAAATGTGCCTTGCACTGGCACATTTTAATCAGCCAATACCTGGGGTTATGGAGTGAACAGCACGTGCTGGAACAAAAATGGCGCGTCGAGATAGATCACCCCTGAGAATGAGGTTGACTTGGTAGTATACTGTATTGTGAATATACATGTAGTGTTTGTAGACTTGGAACTTACAAGTTCGATGTGCAGTTGGGGAACGGACCACCCGGACATTGTTTGCCACAGTGTTGTTATCCCCAATGATGGAAACATTTTGCACTGGGCAGCATTGACCGTTCTGCCACATCTCTGCAAAAACAGAACAAAAATAAATACTAGGTTTATTATAACAATATCATTGAGTGCAGGTGACTGCATTGTCACTAAAAAGGCATGATATTTGGTCCTTAGGAAAAAAGTAGGAACATTTGATTTGAGTACAAACCCTGTCCTGCATTTACACATGGTATTGGCTTTAACAGATATTCTAGGCTATTTAATCAACATTTTTCCAAAGGCAAAATTTTGGGGGGGAAATTAGTAAGAAGAATATCACGCCTGCGGAATATAACCACAAGGTGAAATCAGGACTATTCCATTTCACGAGGTGAAACGGAAAAAGCCAGATTTCACCGAGTGAGTAAACTCTTTGACAATGTCTGGACAAAAAAGTTTAATATCTGTTTTATATAACTCACACATAGATCCTTGTCATTTGAAAATGTTTAACTAAAAACATACACTAAAACTTGTCCACCCCACAATCCAAAAACTCTATATAAACCCCGTCTAAATAACGGGGATGACTTCATGTAGACACCAACCTTGTCTGCCATGACACAACCTGGCCTTGTTTGGGTGAACAAGTGGGCTTGATTGTTTCAGGAACAACGCTGAGAATTAAGCACTGAAAATCAATATCCCTGTCCTACACAGATGTATCTTTATTTTCATCGTGCAGATAAATACGTGACAAAATAAATGATGACATGTGATGCCTGTACGTTCCACAAATCAAATGACAAGGATCTATGTAACTGCTGCTTAAGCAGAAAATTATATTGCTGAACAAATTTCTACTGAACAGAAACTAGAACAAAACAAGTCACAAAATTTAGCCAAATTTGTTGTGCTGTATGTGACTGTATAAGTGACTGGTTCTGTTAGCCCCAATGGTGACTACAGTCGACTGTGCAGTATACCCTGCTTGAGCCCCAATGGTGACTACAGTCGACTGTGCAGTATACCCTGCTTGAGCCCCAATGGTGACTACAGTCGACTGTGCAGTATACCCTGCTTGAGCCCCAATGGTGACTACAGTCGACTGTGCAGTATACCCTGCTTGAGCCCCAATGGTGACTACAGTCGACTGTGCAGTATACCCTGCTTGAGCCCCAATGGTGACTACAGTCGACTGTGCAGTATACCCTGCTTGAGCCCCAATGGTGACTACAGTCGACTGTGCAGTATACCCTGCTTGAGCCCCAATGGTGACTACAGTCGACTGTGCAGTATACCCTGCTTGAGCCCCAATGGTGACTACAGTCGACTGTGCAGTATACCCTGCTTGAGCCCCAATGGTGACTACAGTCGACTGTGCAGTATACCCTGCTTGAGCCCAAGGTGACTACAGTCGACTGGCGTTACCTCTTGAAGCCAACTGTTACCATGAAGTGACTGTGCAGTATACCCTGCTTGAGCCCAATGGTGACTACAGTCGACTGTGCAGTATACCCTGCTTGAGCCCAAATGGCGACTTTAGTCTACCAAGATAACACACACAAAAGCACTCAAGTCTGAGCACAAAGGCCTTTTGTTATAAAGATGTTGTTTTGTTCATGTTCACCCTTCAATACCCAAGCTTACTATGGTTGGAAAGAGAAAGATCGTTTTTTTCTAATCATGGTAAAATAAAATAAGGTTGCTATTTTGCAATCCCTTCAAATTGGAGTGGAAAGAAACAAAATGGAGCGCTATATATTGTGTACAAAAAAGTGTTTGAACACACTGAGAAAACAAAGACCAAGAACTTGAACAGTCATTGGCCTATCTCAATGATTTTTGTATTATATGAAAGGAAATAATAAGGTAGTTATAGAGTTTGTAAAATTAACCCTTTAACACAAGCTTTCTGTTCTATGAGAATGTGTGCTTCACGCTTGAGAGGTCAACAATGTGGAGCACCAGCGGTTGTTGATGTCAAAAGAATACGGTAACAAGAGGGTTGAGCAGTTCAACGAATTTGGGCCCAGCTTGCGGTAAGCACACTTATAATTCTGTAAGGGGAGGCACTTACTTGATAATCGCCAGCTAATGAGCATGAGAAGGAAAATACAAATTCCCAGTGCACTAATTAGGCCAACTATCATTGCCAAGGGCGGATTCTCTAGATAAACAAAGCACAAGAAGAAAATATGTCACATATGTCAGAGGTCTTTTGTGGGTAGGTATACATAATCGAAGGGACCTTTAACAAAAGAGGCCGATAGGGTCCCAGGTTGGGTGAAGGTTCCCAGTTGGAAAGCGTGCACAAAACCAATGGGAGCCAAAATGAGTATAAACAAAAGAGGGACAATAGGAGGTCCCAGATTGCAGGTGTTTACACACTTAAGGAAGGGCCCATGTGGGGTCTTTTACACAATGGAACAATGGACCCCCACAAAGGTTTTCTTTGTTCATCTTGGACCCCACAATTTGTAGGGGGACTGAAAATAATGTAGATGTAGAGGAGATTAAGATTAGAAATATTCCACCCCAAAAAGGAGTGTCAATCATTCCCCCCTGGATAGTGTCTGGTGCTAACCTTTTTATAAAGAAAAGGAAGATCTCTTCTTTTCTTTACTGTCAGCTTCATTTACCCGTTGAGGAAATTTGAAAACAGACTTCACCATTTATTTTCGGTTTTACCGGTTAACCGGTTAAACATCCCAACTGAATGTATATGAAGTCAATATATTTGCACAAGTCGATAGAAAAGACTTTAATCACTGGCCAGGGTTCTGCTCCACATATGGGCCGATAAGCACGAAATGCGGGCAGGTACAAGTGCGAATTGCCGCAGATAAAAACACAAAAAATGAACACATAGTATATATGTAAAATTATCAAACATTATAGACCATGGCTTTCAAACTAATTCAAGTTTCAACAACAGGTTCTAAACTCACTTTCATGGTTACTCTCTTTCACTTTCACTGCCATTTCTCCAGACCTAACTTTAGAAAAGTCATTCTGGGCAGTGCAGACGTAAGTCCCTGCGTCGTCCAAATTGACGTTTTTCACAAAGTATGTGCTATTTTCCTTGCCGGTGATTGGTCTGTTGTCCTTCTCCCAGTGGACTTTGGGTGTAGGGTATCCTTCGACTGTGCAACTGAGCGTCAGTGACGAACCTTCGACCAGATCCATCAACTTTTTGGTATAGTTGGTAATTCTTACCGGCAACTTATCTACAAACAAATAATGCAGGTGTATGATTTTGATTGTAGAAAATTGTGTGGTCAACAAAACGAGCGAGAACATTTTTAAGGAGCACTTAATCAATGTTTAAAAATGTTGATCTTTTTTTGAATTTGTTTAGACCCACCAAATTTAGATTTGTTAGTACTGACAGACTATTTAATAAAACCACACTTAAAGAACAAAGTGATGCCTCAAATGAAGCAGTAAAAATAAGACATACCATGTGACGCATTCTAAACCAATCAAAAGGCAGAATCCTTGTAAGGGGTGTTATAGTTTGTGATACTTATTGCTTCTTGTGAAAATGCATGTAGATATTTCAGAGCAAAATTCTACGACTATATAATAAAGCACTTTTTTTCCCACAAACAAATTAGTGGTGGACAAAAATCTGAAACCTTTGATTTTTCCGGAGGGCGGGAAACTGGCATGACTAGAGGGCCTGGAGAAAAACCCTCGTGGCACATGAGAGAACCAACGCACAGCTCTACTCATGTATGGCCCAAGCCAGGAATTGAACCTGGGCCAGTACACTCACTGGTGAGAGGCGAGCACTATAGGCACTAGCCACCTATGCCACCCAAGCTATCAATATGGTATCAAGAGGTACCAAGCCATCAAGAGGTATCGAAACGGCGCGCTGCCCATGGAAGAAAAGCTGTACAGGTTAATCATTTTCACATAAAATTAAAAAAAAAATAACGGAGTGACTGGTCTAGTGGATTTAAAACCCCAAAGATTGACACCAACAAATATGAGCGAAACAAAAGGTTTTTAGGAGTACCTTGAATGTCTATAAACAATTCCACGTGTCCCGGATTTGCTGGGGTGTATTGATCTTCACTGTATGCCACACAGTAATATTTACCCCTCTGCCTCTCTTCCAGGTTTTCCAGGCTTAGGGTAGATGTCAACGACGAAGCATTTTTCATTTTGCTTTTGTCTATTTTAAGGTAGGGGGGATAGGGGGGTGGTGGATCGGGGAGAGATGACTTGTAGCAGCTGTTGTCGGTTGAGTTACACCACCAGATCTGCAGGGCGTGCCTTGGCTCTTCCTTCGGTGAAAAAGGAAATAAAAATCAACCAGAATTGTGGACAAGATGAATTCCCCCCATCTCCCTTCTTGGAGGTGTTCTGGCAAGAAGATGTCCTGAATGCATCGAATCTACCCTGTCGCAAACTGAATACCCAAATAATTTAGATTGTAATAAGTTTGCTATACCTGGCCCTGCTACTGTTGGGACATTTCAACTGGTTGACCGTAAACACGGTAAAATTTGTTTTCAAATTTCGTGTAAACGAGGCCCGCAGTAAAAAAAGAAGAGACCTACCTTTTCTTTATAAAAATGTTAGCCCCAGATACACTATAAAGGGAGAATGATTGACATCCATTTTGGTGGTTGAATGTGTCGTATCTTAATCCTCTCTACAATTACATTATTTTCAATCCCCTACAAATTGTTAGACATTTTGCTTTGTACACCCCACTGTGGTTTGTGTTTTTTTTTTTTACCATAAAGACTGAGTTACAGTGTTCTTTTTTCAATCCTTGAAAGTGTCATTGAAGTCACGTGAAGTTTACAATATAGAGAGGTTTCGTAAGCGTGCGAATATGGATATGGATACAGATCACGTACGAACTGAATCTGTTCACGTTAGATGCGCGTCATATTTTGATTTGTGATTTTACAGTTATGTGTCAGGCCTAGGCCAAATTACAGATACACTTTGGCATAGGTTTTGCGAGCCAAAAAAAAAAATCAAAAAACATTTTGTATGTTCTTGTTATGTTAGAGAAGAATTTGATTGAACAGTATCTTTTGTTTAACTGCTTGTTTTCGGAAAGCCAATGCGAAGCAAATTTATGTTCATTGTTGTTTGTGCAAGCAATCTGTTTTCAAATTGTGATGTAAGAGAATTTCGCTTCCCTTTGGCAATTCATGAGAAGTATGAAACAGGCTTTTTTCAGGTAGTAAGCATCCTGCAAAATTATTTCATCTGAAGTGCCCCCGTTGGTTTGAAACCAACAAAAGAATGTCGAATAATTTGAATCGCCAGAGATCACCTGAAGGAAAATTTCTTTTGTTTTCCCGTTTGAATACTGCCCTCAATGATGCCAGTGATGTGGTTGGTACCTGCTGTGAACAAGCATACCGTGGGTGGATCTGACGTTCTTGATGAAAATACTGAGTGACTTCTTTTTGCTGATTTTATCAACAAGCAGACACTGCATTCAAATGAAATTTTCACAGGAGACTTTTATTGTGTCTTTCTTGATAGTTTTACCTATAAAACAGCATTACGCTGACAATACCAAAGCATGACCATACCTTTAAGGAAGTCTTGCTGTATACAACTTAATCATGTATCATGAAACATTGTATTAACATGTAATAAGACCATTCAATTTTCCAGCAGACAAAAACAATTTATTAGCAATCACTTTTAAGGAAGGCTTGTCATGCATACTAATGCTTTAAGATCAAACTTTGTCCGGGTTCACAAAACCTTTCAACTTCCTGAAAACTGTAACATATATTTTAGATAAGGAAGTCCAGCAAATGACTCTCTGACGAATAGTGCATGTATGGATTTTAAGGAAGGCTCGCCATGCATACGCAAGTGTGCCCTTAATCCTACTTGGGCCTGATGCAATTTTTTTTATTTGCATATTTACTTTAAAAACTGAAAGCTTGTGTAAGCAACCTTTGAACCGTTCTCTTTTCTGTTTAGGCTTTTAGTAGGGAAATTTTTTTATTTTCTCTGGGTTATTTTCTCAATTTTTAATGTAAGTTATCTGGGAGGGGTAGTTTTAAAGATCTTTCTGTGTGGATTGCTTTGTGTTTAAATAATCTTTGAGTCATAGAAATGTTGTAGTTTAGAAGATTAGTTAAGTTGTATGTTGTAAACAAAGTATTTGAGTAATGGTTCATTTCAACATGTTTTTTTTTTAATTGTAATTTGTATTTTTTCACTACATGTATTGTATTCCAGATTTTTAAAAGCTTTAAGGCCTAAGTTTCTATTTTGATTATTGTACATTTATGTTATTGTTGTATAATTGCTATGAAAACTTTTGTGGATTTGTGCATTTTATAAGTTTTCATTATTATTATTATTATTCGTTGACCTTTTGACCTTCCCTTTAGTTACTGCGCTGTGTTGTTAAGAAATGTATGATTATTGTTTGCTAGTGTATTTGAAGGATTAAAATAGAGTGCAGGATATTATTTTATGTAGTTTAGACATCATAATCATATGGTCAAAGGTATTATACAGGATTGGCGGAGCTGACAAAATAGTCGTAGACAGTGTTCATGTTTCGTGTGATCAACCATGCATGAAATAACAAACCTGTGAAAATTTAAATTTACGGGCTGCTGAGTGAGTCAGGAGAAAAATAGTGAAAAACCATGGTGGACAGTTTTCATCATGTAAACACATTGTCCTTAATTTTGGTTGTAACAACCGAAATCAGTTGGTTGCGTTTTTTAATAGTTTTTTTTAGGAACAGGTTTTCTCAAATATGACTTCATTTCAGAGGAAAATATTTCACAGAAAAAAATGGCTCTAAAATAATTGTTCATTATCAGTAAGCTTTTTTTTACACTAAAATTAAACAATGATGTTTTTTATCCTTACCAATCCTGTATATAACCTTTATACATTTTATTGAATGCACTCGCCCACTTTTAATTGAGGACCGTTCCTCCTTCCTCCCCAATCATCGCAAGACTTGGGGGTCACTACAGTAATATTATGAGATAAGACTAACCCCTGGTCCAAGATTGCACGAGCTAAGATTCCGATGGACTTCGCATTTCAATTCAGTGCTGCCTCCAGCGAGAAGCTCCAAACGGGCGACTGTCGGTTTGAAAATCTGTGGCTGTAGTTGTATAGAACCTGTAAAAGGAACAGATGAAGAGATCACAGGAGAGGCTGAAATAAAAGGGGTCGGGGAAGAGGAGTTCACATGCCCTGCCACAAAAATGTTTGACTCCCGTTTTACATTCAGTTTTTATCATTTCTAAACTGTTGTTGCAAACTTAGTTCTACACCAGCATATAAGTATCACAGAGTGAACGACACATTTGTCAACTGTTTCCAACTGCTTTTATTATTTTTTATTATAAATGAACATCTTTGCATATGTGGGCATACACTTGTTAAATGCTGTCCAGTGCTTCAAATTTTAGCATGTTTGTTAAAATCTAGAGGCTGAAGAACTTGTAAATTATTCTTTGTTTTATGGGTAGCCAAGTGTTGGAAATAGGATCAAATTCTAAACGGAGGAAGTTCAACAATCTTTGTAGCATTTACTGGTTTACACCGTATGTAGGGATGGTTATTGATTTTTCTAATGCAAAGTTTTGGACCCATTTTAAAGGTTGGATAAGGAATACTTCTAATCTAGACACGCTAAGAAAACAAGTCCTTTCAGGTAAACTAAGAAATTGTGGAGTGCTCTTAATCTGATCCTTCTTTTGTGTGGTTTTCATACAAGTAAGATGAAGATGAATGACAGCAGACCATCCCTTGTACTATTGAAACAGTAGTATACTTTAGAAATGTACATCTCAATTTACAAATGATTCTACTGCCTACTGTAAGATTCTACACGAAATGCAACTCTTTCAAATTATTTTGTCAAGGGTAACTCTGTATATTGGTCAAGTTATTTTGTTTTATTGCCATGGTTTCTGAAGTAGTTTTGTTTTTAAATTCAAAAGTTTTTTTTCAGATTGAATAAAACATTTCCTCCGGCGAAGAAAAACTTTTAAAAGACAAACAAACACAAAACTTACATTCAAGACAAAGATCGGTCTCACAGAGTAACAAGATGAGGACGACACACATCCAGAGACTTTTGATAAGCCGCATCTTTGCTGCTCCAGGAGATTGCCAAGTATGAGATGGAGATGGGAATGGCATCTATTACTCTTCCCTTCAATGTCTTCTTGGTCTTGGTCCTACCACCTTCCCAAGTTGCTGTATTCGCACAACTCCTTCAAGAGATTGTAAAAAAAAAAATAAAAAATCAAATGAAACATGCAATTTGAATGATGTAGCACGAACCATGTGGCACTTTAAATGATAACTTTGTGTATAGATGACGTTATTTGAGTAGTGGCACCCTGGGCTAGAGGTCAAACAAAGGTTGCTCATTGGCCCATACTGTGCGACACGCTTGACAGAACGCGCTTTTTCCATTGTTTCATCAACATTTTAACTCTAAGATGGAGGCATGAGGTCCATACTGTACATGTACTTGTCGTAAACACTAACTAACATCTAAAAATAATAGGCCTTTTACATGGTATGGCAGATTGCTAAAACTACTGTGGATCACCAATACACCACATTTGGCGAAACTGAAAGACAAACAGGAAAAAATAGTGTTTATGGCCCAATTTGTGTTCGATGCCATTGTCACGATCGATTGCACACGAAGTAATGTGTCAGCATCAATTTTTTAGATCAGGCCTGTAAACATGTTTGGAAGGAAATGAGCGCTGACATTGCGAAATGGCCTACACCAACTTTTTACAGAGCAATTATGGTTAAGTGCCTTGCTCAAGTCAATGGCACAAGTGTCATGACCGGGGTTCGAATCCACACTCTACTGACAACACTAGAGCTTGGGTCTGGTGAACTAGACCGCTCGGCCCCAACATACCACAAAGCAACATAAAAGCAACATAACACAGAGTGAAGGGAGACAGAGCTAAGCATTTTTATAGTTTCATTCGTTGGACTACCCCAATGGAGGAAAGGGAGGAACGGTGGGACTGGTGTATTCTTGGTTCCAAGACCTTCGTACCGAAATGGATAATTCCAACAACGCATCGAAATGGATCAATTCCAACAACAGAGGGTGTCACTATCCCTGGTTTGATTTAGCTTCCACAGTCGCCAAACCACGATGAATTCGGGAAGAAAAGCGCGCCCTCTGTCGGGTTATCACAAGTATGAGATAGTGACGTCTTGGACCAAGACTTGGACTAATGTGGACCATGTACCCAGACCATGCCATTTGTGTCCATGAAGAATGGGCTCATAAAAAAAGGAAAAGAAAATAATATCACGCAGTTTTTAAAGAGTCAAATTATTTCCCAAACATGTAACTATAAAAAACCATCCAATCAACCAACCTGTGAAACTTTTATCAATTTCGGTGGGAATGGTGCCCACGTTGAGTGAAAACAGCACAAATTTAGTTTTCTCAGGAATTGTCTGTGCACACATGATAGAGCAGCTGCCATTAATTTGGGGGCTCTTCAAACATTATTTCTGCAGTTTTAAAAGTATTTCAGATGGTTGGATGGAGTGGTTCTGGATGGTTGCTTGTTTGGTGCACACTGCATTGGGTGTGGGCATGAATGTTATATTCAATGAGTTTTCATATTGAAGCTTATGAAATGAGTTTTCATATTCGACCCCCCCCCCCCAATATAATTATTCCGGTATTTTGTTAAGAGGGACACATTCCTTTAAATAAACACTTGATGATATCATGCAGGTAGAACCTCCATCATGTACATGATGTATGTACTTCAATTTACTTAATGGCTCGATCGAATTTGGGTAAATCTACAAGACCGCAGGTCTTGAGGAGCAGCTTCCAATGTTTACTAGACCAGAATTGTTTTTACAAGACCAGAACTGACATGAGAAAAACGTAGAATGTACACAGTTTAACTCAGTTGAACAGTTTTAATATGAACAAGCACTAGGAGAAGAAACCTCATTTGTATTTCTTAGAAGGCCTTAATACTAATAGTATACAAATACTCAACAGAATTGAAAATGAAAGATAATGTATTTATCAGACTGAAAGTCAACATTTGAACAAAAGCACAAGACTGCAACTGGACTTGTCTAGCCATGAGGTTACTGGCCCAATGCTTGTAAAAATCACTGGCCTTTGGTCAGTTTGTCCTCCAGTCCAAGTGTAACTTCGAGTCCTGATATCTAAAAGAAAGTTGTAGTGTAGGCCTTCCTTCACTCTACATGTATGTTTGTGTTCCAGTCTGATTTGGGCATGGTCATGGAGTCACGGATTGGTTGGAGCATGGAGGAAGGCATCCTCCATGGTTGTAGTACTAGTAGTAAAAAGAACCCTGTGGAAAACCAGTCATCCCAGTACTGAGTAGGCCTCTATGACAATTTAGGGGATTCCCCTCCACCCGTCACCACCCCCCAATTAAAAGCATTACCTAACACGCCAGTCACTTTCCATTTCAGAGACGACACTTTCAAATTTAGACATCGTCATTATTGGCTTGGCAAATAGACCTTGTGTTGCGCGTCAGTGTGTTGAATGGGGTGTGGTTGAGCCTGGGTTTTTAAAGCATGGCGGGTATGTTTTTTTGATATTTTTAATGGTAACAAACATGATAATGACGATAAGTTTGCCCATGCCCCTCTTGATCTTGTTGCAACTCTAGCAAAAGAAAAATTTTGGCCTGTCCTTTATACGTGCATTTACCCGAACGTCTCAGCATGGAGGAAGTAATGTTAAACATAATGAACTTACAATTATTTAGGTAGAACCCATTGTTGTTGATCATGACTCTGAGTACAGACTCGAACGTCGCAACAACATTCATACACATTGTGCATCCCATCGATCTACATTATACTGACAGTATCCCAAACGGCGCCCTCTCGTGTTTATTTTATTTTTGTATTATTTTGCGGGAACGAGCCAACTTGGCCATTATAAAAAAAATATTTAGCCTATCGGGGTGCACCAAACTAAATAAACTCCCACAGCATACAGTGCAAAATGCTAAATATTAGAAAACACACGAAAAACACTTAGAAGTCTCAACGCTTTTTACTGTAGAGGGTTAATTATTTAATGACTCTTGAACTGTTATTCTCTGCTGGAGTCCCCGTGGGCCCGTCGAGTTATTCTCCCTCCAAATAAAAACACCCCCAGAAAGGTGTAGTTTTCACAACGTCCGAGCATCCATCTTGAAAAATGTCCCTACACCTAAAGAGGACCATTTTTTCAGGGCCTATGTCATCCAAAATACCTCAGGTTGGAAGTCAACAACCCCCTTTTTTTACGCGGGCTACAAAAAATTAATGAGGTCGTCGCGATCTGTTTTCTTCTTATTTGGTGGTGGGGGGGGGGGGGGTGCACCCATCGGCCGCGTGACTGGTCTGGAATGGCTTTACTAGCCATGTAGAAAGGAAAACGCGCACTATTGAATCACAACAATTGTTTTACATATTCGAGTTATTTTCTCTTCTTAGTGTTTGCAAATAATATATATATATATATATATATATATATATATATATATATATATATATAATATATATAATATATATATATATATATATATATATATATATATATATATATATATATATATATATATATATATATATATATATATATATATATATATATATATATATATATATATATATATATATATTATAATGTATATCATTATTATTATTTACCTTGAAGCTCAAGCTGAAGCTGATTAGGGGGAAAAGTCATGCGGAAAAAGTCGCCCGTAAGGGGAAATCGTCTTTAGGGGGAATTTCCCCTTGACGTTTGAGAGGCCCAGTTTTCACAGCTCCACAAGAATACTGCCCTCAATCGGTCTGGGGTGGTTCACTAAAACTTGGAATGGAATCATCGAGCTAAAATGTCATATGGGGGTGGGGGAGGGGGGGGGGTAAAAACGCCATAAGGGTCTCCATAGGGAAATTCTAAAGACTGGGTTGCTCCTCAAGGAATTTTATGTACAAAGTCTATGGGAGATTCTTAACTACAGGGACAAAGGAAAGAACAAAAGATGTCTCCACAGGGATGCAAAAAATAGAATGCGTGTATGTCTGTTTTTTAATTACACGGTTGTGAATTTGTGCTTGATGGATATGAAAAATATGGATCCTCATGCCTCGTTATTGTTTTAATTAATACATAAACAGAGTACCGGTCTATACTTACAACAAATAATGTCACGTAAACTTGACAGTTGCAACGGCTGGAAAAGCGTATACGCTGACCTTTGACCGCGTTTTGTTTTCTTCACATTTTTCGTTTATTACGTGATATTTTGATGATTTATTTTACAACAACCATCTAAAAATTATTGTCTGTGATTCCACATCACTAAATTAGTTAAACAATAAGCCGGTGTGTCCCTTTAATTGACTGCAAATAACATTAGATAATCCTTAATTTTTGTAATTGCCGTAACTTGCTAAATAAAGAAGTATTTTTTAATATTTATTAGTTTTGCACAAAGAAATATCAGCACAAATAAGTTTCTTCTTTTTGTTGTTTTAATATTATTTTTTTGGTCATGTGGCTAGTATTGATTCACAGCTAGCCCCGGGATGCACGTAATGTGGTACATACATCAACATTATACCTTAATAATAGTCACGACAATGGCGGATGTAGGGGCCCTTTTTTACAGGAAGGATGTGGACTTAACATGCGACTCTTTTAAAAGCCGTATGTCCTTCTAAGAATTATCAAAGTAGACAAATCATATATCATACAGTCTATACATCATCAGAAAGGTCATCGTATAATACACCAATTTACTTGTTTACTTACCGTTATCCCCAGCAAACGTGTTTCTATCCCGAACAAACGCACTTCTAGTTTTAATGTAAAGGGCACGATTGTTGATGAAACTCAATTAGTAAATGGCACGATTGTTGATGAAACTCAATTAGTATGACCACATAAAGTGATAATTCAACTTTTATTTGTGTTAATTCAAAACTCAGAGTACTTTCAATTGAATTTAACTTACATGTATAAAGTGTTGTCACTCCTCGAAAGTTTAATAGGTTAAACTTCATAATTTTATTTTTAAGAATGGGGATGACGGACCTCCCATATAGTAAGCCTATTTCTTTCCTTAATCTTGTTCTATTTTTTACTGGTAGACCATGAGTCACTGCAATTAAACACAGTACAAATCACTTCAATGTTTTTATTCAAATTTATTTCGATTATTTTTATCCAGCTGTTTTAGCCCCATTAGGCCTATCCACATTCTAGTTAGAAATAAAGTTATCCCGAAAACAAGTTATCAAACCAATCAGTATCGGATTCTGAGTTTTGGGGTTTCAAATTTTCTGTTTGAGAATAATTGCACATACAAAATTTCTCCGGGTTTATATTGATGATTGTCTTTTTTGGAAATTTCACATAAAAGAACTTGAAAACAAAGTCTCAACAAATATTGGTATCATGAGTTAGATTGAAGTATACCCTCCCATCGAGCATTCTACTTACTCTGTACTGTTCACTTATTCTTTCGTACCTCTCTTATTGTAACATTATCTGGGCTAACACTTACAAGTCAAATCTTGATAAATTAGTTAAACTGCAGAAAAGGGCAATTCGTATTGTATGCAAGGCCCTCTTTCATGATCATACCACTCCCTTATTTAATAAACTTAAGCTCTTGTCTCTTACGAATATTAATGTATTCCAACAAGATGTTTTTATGTACAAGTTTGTAAACAACCAACTTCCCAATTCGCTTCACAATCTATTTCAATTTAATAGAAACGTTCATGATTATAATAATAATAGGTCTTCATCTAAATTACGTATAAAACAACTCTTTCTCAGCATACAATTTTTTTCATTGGACCAAAAAAACTGGAACTATCTTTTACCATCGTTAACTAATTGCCCTTCAAGTACTTCGTTTAAATACAAACTAAAAACATTTTTACTAAATTCTCAAAGTAATTGATATCTTACTAGTTGGTTTAGCCGTTACCAATATTATCAAATTGTTCTTTAGTTATTCATTTAATTATTGCCATTATTTCTTATTTCTAATTCTATAAATGGAGTTGTTTCTTTCTCCAAGCTGTGTCTATATCCTTGTTTAACTGTTGTATATTTAATAACTGCTATAATTTATTAATTCTACAATTTTAGTGTTGTTTATCTTGTTTTGTATTGTTGTAACGGGCACATCCATCACAAGCTTCGGCTTTCAGGATGATGCCTCCATGTGCAAATGTGGAAATAAAATGTTATATTGATTGATTGATTGATTGATTGATTGATAGAGCCGCAGTGTATGCTGGTCTAGCAAGCGCTCAAATTAATTGCTTTTTATCGCTAGCTAGACCTGCATGCACTGCGGCTATATGGGAAACTTGTGCACACCGTGTATTTGCGAAAAGGTCTATATGGATATGTACAACAGCGCCCTCGTCACACAATGTTAATATCCGCATTTTTTGTTTTCCCTCTTTTTAGTTTAACATTCTCATTTTCATATTTTGTTTCACTGTCCCAATTTTAGCAGTTCTGCCCGCAAAAGAGGTAGGAATGTAATGTGCCCTCGCCCGTAGATTGTCCTTGGGTCAGAAACAGGAACAGGACACGTGATATAATTCCCATTTGGTACATGGTCTATACTTCGCCCATTCGGTCTATATTTCCCTTTTATAGATCATTAACACACGTTAAGGGGAAAAATATAGCAGACGTTGCTCATTCATTGGCTTTTACAACTTATTTAATCTGAAACTGGATCAAATACTCCTCAACAAAGACAATAATTTACAAAATAGGAAGACCGTCAAAATTAGGGCTAGTTATAGTTCAGTTGGTAGATTGGCCCCTTCTAGTATTTGTGGCTTATTATTTTGCTGTTCAATTTGCTATTCAAAAAACAGACATATTTTGACCTTTCCTTTGGTCCAAATATAAAGTGCCCCATTGAAAAAGTTTCATGATATAGGCCTGTATAGATAATATATTTGTTGTTTTCTTGTTTTAAATGTTTTGAATTTCTATTAAACGTATGTTCATATTATTTACCCTGACGGAAACATGATACTCACCGCCGGGATAGCTCTGTGATTGTAATTTACAATCACGATAAGTTCTTGTTAGCTGTTCCGACTTCTCTTTTGTTTTCGTCGAGATTTTTATTGTTTTTATTATTATTATTCTATGTTTCCACCTAAATCCCCATAGCATTTGTACACCAATTTATTTAAATCTTTAAAAAAACTTAGTGAATATGAAAGACTTAGATGCTATATCCTATTGAAGGTTAGTTCCTAAACTTAACATTTAACCTAACAATGGTTAAAACTCTTAATTAATTAGCCATGTTTCAGCAAGATGAATATTTAATTAGCAAACCTTGTTCGAACCATATCTCAAAAAGTATACCCCCGATCGTCAAACTTTTTTCAGTTTTAAACTTCTGGAATACTGTTTATGTGATTTCCGGCCTAAAATTACGGACGACGTCACTATGACATCATTTATTGCGCGTTTTGTATCTGTGCACAAAACACATGGCGCTAAAAGTGTTACTATTTTGCTGGTCAAAACACAATTTTTTTCTGAACAAGTTAATTGTTAGTTTCCTAAATCACATATAGTGTTTTGAAAGTGAAATGTTTTTATTTAAAAGATATTCCTGGCCAATAAAGTTAATCAAATCCAATGTAGTTTCACGATAATTAACGATTTAAGATTGGTAAATCTGACCCCATGAAACAAACTCTGTATTGCGCAATCACGGAAATGCGTCGGAGATTGTGTCGCTGTTTATTCCTAACCGAAGGTGGACCAATTGGTTTCTACACACCCCATTGGATTTGTGCGTGACCAACATATGATATGAAAAGTTAGGGTGTTAGTTTTTGAAAGCGTTTGATTGGGATAAGTTACAAACATAGAGTTATATATAAGAACTAGAGGGCGCACTGGCAACACTGCGTGCACAAACGCGCCGGGACCGCAAGGAGACACGAGCGCCATTTAATAGAGGGCAAAATTGAGTACGAAGTATACGATGTGCGTATGATAAATGCACGCATCACGCGCTCGGTGTTCATGTTGTTGTTTTGCGTACAGTATAGTAATGGTAGTGGTACTTAAAACATGGCCGCACCACCCGCGCGACGAGTCACGTAACTTGGCTAGCGCGCCCTCTAGTTCTTCTGTATAACTCTATGGTTACAAACCATCTTGTAGTTGTACCCATAGAGCTATATATATTGACTAGAGCGCTAACACCCCGTTATACACGCACTAAGGTTTTGAAGCCGTGTGGGCGCATCCATGTTTATGTACAAACCAATACAAAAGCTTGAAATTTTGTACGGCAATTGTACGGCTATTTGCATGATAAAGCGTTTGTTCTTTTCTATGCGTCATCGAACCAAATATGCAGCAAATGAGAACGCACAATCTACTAATGAGCGTACAAACTGCGAGCGTCATGTGCGTCATGTTTAACATGTGTGTTTGCGCGTATACGTTCTTTTTTTTGAGTTCGTCATTCTTGCCGGCATATTGTGTATCCTTGAAGCAGATTTCGTTTTTTTTCCCCTTGACATCTTGAAGCATTGAATCCTCCCAAACAAGGCTTTAGTTCGACTCAGTATTTTTCCTAAGACGTAAGTAACAACATCATAGAATCACCTACTACATATTTTTTTAAGACATCACTAGAATCACCTGTTTACAAGAGCAATGATCGTTAGATTAAATATGGCGCGTACGTAAGCGCGCACGCCGAATGCAAAATTTTCGCGGCCATGTGTGCTCTCTTAAAATTAAAATCGTTCCGTAGTCACGCAACACATCAAACATGTCTGCGCCCAGGGTGGCTTCTAAACTCAGAGCAAGTTAGCGCTCTAGTCAATATATATAGCTCTATGGTTGTACCTTATAAAATTTATTAACAAAGATATTGACAAAACAGGGAGACCGCCAACATAGGGCTAGATAGCTCAGTTGGTAGAGCGCCTGTACGTTAATCCGGAGGTCGTTGGTTCAAATCCCGCTCTAGTCAATTTTTCTTTGTTCAACCCATTGATCTACATTATACTGAGTATAATGTAGATCAATGGTTCAACCCCATAAAATTTATTAGTAAGAAAAACTGTGACGTCATCAGGTGTTAAATTACAGTAATTAAAAGCTTTAATTAGTTAATCTTTGCAGCACCATATCTCAAGAAGTACACAGCTGATTTTCAAACTTTTTTCAGTTATAGAACCCTTGGGCATTGGAGATTAGCCTTGGGTTACCGTGACCCCATGTTGACCTTAAGTTCCGGGTGAACCGGAAGTGCGACCATATCTCAAGAACTACACAACCGATTTTCAATTTCTTTTCAGTTATGGACCCTTTGATCATTAAAAAAAAAAACTTTTTGTTACTGTGACCCCTTGATGACCTTTACTTCTGGGTCAACCGGAAGTGGGACCATCTCTCAAGAACTGCACACCCGATTTTCAATTTTTGTTCAGTTATAGACCCTTTGACCATTGAAGATTGAACTTGGGTTACCGTGACCCCATGTTGACCTTACTTCCGGGTCAACCGGAATGTGACCATATCTCAAGAAGTCAACACCCGATTTTCAATTTCTTTTCAGTTCTAGACCCTTTGAGCATTGAAGATTGAACTTGGGTTCCCGTGACCCCATGTTGACCTTTACTTCCGGGTCAACCAGTACTTGGAAAATATCTCAAGAACTACACAATTGATTTTTTTTTTTTTTTTTAAGTTATAGATCCTTTTTAGCATTAAACATTGATTTTCGGTTTACCATGACCCCTTGTTGACCTTTCCTCCCGGTCCAAACAGGAAGTTCAAATATCAAAAATCATATATCCTGAACCACATGTCATAAAGTCATAATCTTTGAGATGTTTGCTAGCATATTACAGAGCGTTTAATCAAATTACAAAACGGAACAGCTATGTGTTTGTTCACAAACACCTAAGGTCTAGTTATTATTATAATTGTTTCTTCTAGCAACATATTTTGCGTGTGAGTTTATGCTAATCAGTTTTAACCTTAATATTTCTCAGTATGGCGTAATGTTTCACCTTTTATACCAAAGCAGCTATAAGGGAAAATAATAGTAACTAAGGGGGAAATATAGAATTCTCCCCTTAAAGTGGGTTGTAGCACAATTTTTCCAAAAGGGGAAATTTTGTGAAGCTCCAAAAAGTTATATCTTTAATCGCGCACATTATCTTAAAAGTACTGAGTACCACTCGTGCGAACAGTTGTGCACACAGGGTAGCCCCATCAGTATCAAATACACTGTTCTCCCTTGAGGGCCCTGTAGAAAAAGCAATACACAGAACAAGGGCGAAAAACATGAAAGAACAAACCCCATTTAAAGCAACAACAGCAATCTAAACCACCAGGAACAAAAGCAGAGAAAACAAAAAATAGCAAGTTAGAAACAAAAACAAATCAATGACTCCGTAAACGCCAGTACATAGAAGTGAAAGAAGTCAAGGTGGGCTCATTACGCAATCGCTCAGGTAAACCCTTCCACAGAAAGGAACCGTCGTAAGAAATGCTTCTTTTGCCTTTCTCAGTCCTAACTTTAGGCACACACATCCCATTACCTCTGCGTTTCTGGTAGATTAAATATGCCTTGTAGCTGTAATATATATAGTTAAATGAACATTACAGAATTGGTTTTTGCTAACAAAACATTTGCTGGCAGTGTAAGCACTATATATAATCCACTATATACATAAACTGACAAACCTGTAGAAGTTTGAGATCGATCGGCCATCTGGGTCACGAGAAAATAGTGAAAAACCGATTACACATTTGCATGAAATCATATAGATTCAACAAATGGATTAAACGCTCACTGAGCGATAAACTCCAATCGAAAAATTAGTTTATTCGTTTCTCATCAAATATGGCATTTCAGACATAAATATTTCAAGGAATGTTTCTACTAGCATCATCATTAGACCGTGTAAGTTTATGTAAATCTGTGATCAAAAAGTATATTTAACAAGTTTTTTCTTCTTACCAACTCTGTAATGTTCCCTTAATATATATAATTATTTGTATTACACTTTCCACTCGGGAGGCCAGCTGTTTTTGTTTTTGCTACGGTATAATGATCCCGGAGCTTTGTATACAAAGGCATTGGGGTAAGTGTTCATCATACAGCTGAACAGGTTGAACCAATTTTTCAGACAACTGAAATTAAGTTCTGGTTGTTTGCATCGGTATAAAGATGAACTATACAAAAACAAATATTTGATTAAAAAGGTTTTTTAGTTAAACCCTACCAAAATTGAATATATGGTTATATTATTAATAGGGCATGTTTTGTGATTCCTTTCTGCCACAATGCCATGATAATGCATCCAAGCACTGTTTCGATGATCATTGTAAAAGTGGTAGCAAAGTAAGTGCAGGCCAAACCAATGACGTCATTATCGCCGCATGCGCAGAACCGGAGGAGCCGGCAGGAGAGGTCGAGATGGATTCCTTCGTCTCTTCGACGGGGTAAAAGTCTCCACCACATCTGGGGAAATTCTTCGGAATCGCCGGGAGATCTTCATTTGAACCGACGTGGATGACTGTTGCCATGCCGGCCTGAGGAACAATACAACATAAAAATGGCATTATTATTGTTGACCTAATCACATAGCTGGTAATCGAGTTAACCAACGTCATTATGTTAAACTTAATCACAGTTAAAGAATTGATGAACAGAAACGAAATTAGTTGTTACCAAAAAATGGAGTTCTCCATGACAGTGGAACATCCACCAGCCAGGGTTATCGGCTACGAAGCGTATGACAACATATCCACCGTCTGGTGGTACCACGGTGTCCTTGCGAGGCGCATTCCGGGTACGGCGAGTGATATTACCTGACAAACAAACAAACAAACAAACGAAGAGAGAAAATAAACCCTCTATTTGTATTAGGTGTTAAAGGAAATAATTTCTTTACAATAAAAAGCTAAAAGCTCGTCGTTATTTTGTATTGACAAAATAGGGAGAACGCCAATTATGGCTCCGGAGGTTGTAGGTTAAATCCCACTCTGTTAAATTGTTGTTCTTTGTTCAACTCAAAAAGGAATAGAAAAGAAATCAATACAAACACAACACAATAACAAACTGACAAATAAGCACCCCAGCAAACAAACAACACCCAACACCCCAGCAAAAACAAAACAAACATGTTGTCGTTTTGTTAGAACTGCATGTGTTTACTGTAAAAGTGGATATGACATGCACAGCCTTAAAAGTCGTAAGAAATCATGACACAAAAATAAAATACATTAAATGTGTTGCCTATATCACTATCAGCCTGATTGAAGGCGCAGATGCGCTTCAAATCACAGTAATTCATGAACTTCGACTATTTTGTTTGTACAAGGGTTAAAAACAGGTGCTCTGATTGTCATGCAATGTTTCTATTTTAACGTTAGGAACAGTCATGACAATTTCAATTTTTCTCGATTGTTTTTCATTTCAGGGGCCACTCGACGAGTAATACTCAGCACATTATCGAGAACATACAGTCATAATGTTTAAAGTATGTTTCGCGGTTAAAATTTACCACAGGTGTCATAGGGGATTTTGTCCCCCAGCCGCGGTGTGCAAGATACCCCTTACAGTAATTTAACTTGCGCTAAAGAAGGTGCTAGCAGGCGAAATGTATACACATTTCACTGTATGAGGGGTGTGTGTGTGTGGGGGGGGGGGGGGGCACACAGAATCACCGGAGGGACACACTGGGAATCCAGTGTAATTGTGTGCATGGCTCTTTTGCTCAGTCTCGTACCTGCTTTATCCAGAAGCTTAACCTCCTCGACCGTAGTCATATCTCCAAGCTTATCTAATGCCAAGACGTGGAATCTATAGCCATGGAGGTGCATTGGGTGCCCCTTCGTGAACAGTTTACCTTCGTCAATTATAACCAACTCTATTACCTAATGAGAAAAAAATGAAGGTTTTTAAAATAACCTGATGAGGTGACTAGCTGCACGAAGTTGCTTTTATTATTTATAAAAACAGCCTGTCGGTTAAAAATCAAATGTGGGTTCCCAACCCATCTTTTGATTCCCACATCTTTTCCAAGAGGAATATGATGATGAGGAGGAGAGGCAGCAGCAGCAGGAATATTAACAACGACAGCAGCAGCAGCAAACCAGCAACGGTTGCATGGTCTTCTGTTGAAAGCTTTGTTTATATAGGGCTGGGAATTCAGTTTAAGGCCCACCTTCCCAAGCTCTACGTGGAGAACATGGATGCATTCGCAGAACTCGGTCGTGCAGTACTCCTGCCTAGACTCTGTACTCTCGAAGCTACAAAACTCCAACTCCGGGATCTCATGAGATTGCGTGATGAGTGGCGAAGTTGGGTGCTTGAACGATACGTGGTTCATCTGAGGCGAGGGCAGTCCGGGGTAGTATATGGGATGGTTGAAATTGATGTTATTAATTAACTGGAAGTCAAGACCGATGTAATGAACAACGTCAGCTTCCGGAATCTCCTCCTCGTCTTTAACTACACCAAAGAAGAAGAATAACAAGAACAATAAATTGTCAAAAACAGTTTCAAAAGGAGCTCAATAAAAGCTATTTTGTTTTTGAATTATGTGCAACTAATGTATTGCCTCTAAACAGGTAATTTTTGTAACAAAGGGAACACCAAGATAATGTGTATAAATATTGTTTAAAATCAATAGAGTCAATTCCGAAGTGTAACTTTGCTAAGAGTAAGACAGGTCTTCTCACAAGGTCCATTCTTCATCATTGGATGAAAATATGCTAATTTGTACGCATGCGCCGAAAAAAAAAACACCGGAAAAGAATAATTAGTGAAGTGAACATTTATTATCAAAAGAACGTTATACACTCTAATAAATCCCAGATAAGAATTAACCCGGACTCCGGGTCCCGTTGGGCCTAATCCATTTATGGGTCACTATGACCTGAAATCTGTGTTAAAATTACCCAGAAATGGGTCAAACTGACGCAAAAGCCAAGTTAGAGTCCTATTTTTTTCAAAACCAGTATCCGGGTCAGCCTGATGACCCCAAAATGGGTCAGGTCCCGGCTTGGACCCGGAATTCGGGTCAATCCTGCACCGGGAGCAATTCCTATAATGACCAACCTGCTGGTGTTAGTTCGTTGACGTTAACGACAGCCGGTGAGCTCTTGCTGTTAAACGGGTTAACAATAGGTCCTCGGTTGTAAGAAGGTATGTCTCCAGCAGGAGGGTCCGGATGGTGGGATGAACCGTCATACACCACACGAGCCATCGCCGTGATATCCTCACAATGGTCATAGCCCTTGACCCGTAACCAGTACTTCCCAGCAGGGGCATTTGCGTGGAGTACAAAGTCGTAGCGTTCTCCGCTCGTCAGCCCAAAGGCGCCGGCTTCGACCGGCTCCACCGGGTCCCCATCACTTGCGATGATTGTCATGTTGTGATGATCAATGGACAACTCCAGCGAGCAATCCATTAGGTTACTGCTAATGACGCGAAATCTGTACCTCTTGCCGCTCTTCACGTTGAAAACGGTCCGAGGTATGTAGATGCTCTTGTTGGTTGGCTTGTCAACGAATTCGGTGTATTGTCCGCGCCCGTTAATTAGAAGTGTGTCCGGTTTGATTCTCAAGTCGCCGAAGAGAATCCTAGAAAATCTATCCACGTAAAGTTGGTTGACCCAGTCCTGGACGAAAATGACGTGTTCCTGCAAGTCGTAGTCGTATAGGGTACTGTGGGGGTCGTCCGGACTGGCTTGCCGGACCACCAGCGGCCCGACCCCGCCATTGGCCCTGCTAAGTCCGTGTATGTGCCAAAAGTGTGTCCCAACGGTGTCAGGTTTGAATTTGTAGGTGAAGCTTGATCTATATGGGATCGGGCACTGTGTGATCAATGATACCCGTCCATATGGGGTGTTTCTCGTTGGTGAATGCCGTGCCAATGGATGCTGACTGCTTCACTGTTGACCAGGTTATTTATCACCTTTACTTCGATGGTATCGTGTTCACACACCTTATAGGATTCAAATCAAAATGCAAAAAGGTGTCTATACATACATCATTGGGTTTTGGGGATGAGTAAACTTCATGTTTAGTAAATAATGGTCCCTGTCAGATAAAAGGGGGAGGGGCAGTCCTCTACTAAAAAGGACAAGCAGTCACCAAATTCTACAATGCACAATATTACGTCTCGAATATAGAAGTTAAATGTTTTGCGATAAGTTTACTTTTTGTTAAAATACAGTAGCGGTACACCACAGCACAACTGACAACGAAATACAATACTCAATACACGTAAAGGTCACCATATCAACTCATGATAATACGATGAATCTATCCCTCAAATATCCAAATCTCTTCAACAAGTTTTCCCTCATAATAAACATTAGGCGCATGGCTCCTCCATGTTTAATACTAGGCTATAGCTGAATTAGGAACCTGCGGATTTTTTTTTTGACCGGTCAACGAATGATTATTTAAATAATTAGCAAAAAGGGGCGGTGACAAACCGCTACCCAGCCTCATCAGAGGGCCGAGTTGCACAATGAGATTCACTGAACATCATTTCTATGAAACAAGGCTTTGAAATACGGAGCTCTATAGAATTAGAAGTGCCTCCCAACTTGGTGAGATCCCGATATAACTAATTTCAGCATGATGACATCATAAACGTAAGATGACGACATCAATGATTTATCTCGGGATGAAGACATCCTGAAAGTAGGATGTTGTCTTCCAAAGATAATTTGTCTGTGGGTTCTCGATTTTTTCAGGACGTTATCATCTCACGATGAATTATCTCTGGAAGTCGACATCCTACGTTAAGGATGTCATCATTCTCAGATAAAGCATTTCATTCTATTTTCAAGATGTCGTCATTCCGAAATAAATCATCTCCAGATGTCGTCACCTTACGTTTGTGACGTCATCATCCTGCAGTATACATTATCTCAGGATCTCAACAAGATGGCAATTCCAGAGCTCTGTATTTAAAAGAATTAGCACCAACCTCAACACTCGGTCCCGGAAACTGTCTGTTGATTGTGGTAATACCGCGAGGTACTCCGTTGATGGGTATACAGTGTGGTCGACTGCAGTCTGTCAGGTTGTATGGACAGTCATGGCAAGCCGTTGACATACTGTAGTACCACTCCACAATGAACTCATAGCGGCACGTCATCGGCTTCGGGGGCCACTCGCATGTTCGGTAACATTCGTGTCGGACGGAGAAATCTCCCGCAAAGGCTGTTGAATTAAAAAACAAAAACAAAAAAAAACAACTAGAATTTAGTGTTTGTACGAACAAACACCGAGGTGTTCGGCTATCAATTGGGTCAGTGTTTGATTAAATCGATGAAAAGATTGTTGATAGCTTTTGAATTTTCACGGAAAGTACATTTGTTACACAGGAAATAAATGCTAAGGTTACTACTTAACTTCCGCTTTCAACCGAAAGACAAGGTCAATTGAGTCCACACTCTGTGTAGCGTTTGTTTATTTTTCGAAGACCTCTCCGATGATGTATAGATTGTAAAATTCCGATGCACGGTTCATAAGTTATTTATTTTTCAAATATATTATTTTTTTAAAATTTAATTGAACACCTGATTACGTCATTATGACGTCAAGAAAGCGGTGTCTTCTACAATTGAAGAGCTAACTATGTGCGAAGTTTGAAGGTTGTGTGATCTTTGGAAGTGTCTTTTGTTATCTGACAAAAATGCTCACACTTGGATTAGACTAACATCACATACAGCCTTGCTCTACGCATAGCCTATGCCAAATGAACTTTGCCCCCCTGTGATCAGTCGAGCAGAACACGCCACGGTACGCATAGCCTTCAATGCATGCGATGTGTAGGCGCACGTTCGTATGTCTACCTGTGTTCTTTCAGTTTCACTATCGTGCGTTGTCACGGTGGGTCAACTTAAACGTGCGCCTTTTTCGACCTGATGTAACGGTCAAAATATTGTCATCTCAGTGCAAAAGTTTGAGCAGGCTTAACGTTCTACACTGTGGTACAAAAAATAAACTAAAATAATCGGTAGTTTTTGAGATATGAATTTTTGAGATTTTCAACTTCCGATTTGAACCGGAAGTTAAGGTCAAATGGGGTCAAGTTTTGTGTAGGGTTTGTTGAACTTTTAACGACCTGTCCGATGATGTGTCGATTGTAAAAATCCAACATGCGGTTCGCGAGTTATGATTTTTTACAAATATTAAACTTTGATTTATTGTAATTCCAAACCTGATGACGTCATCTTGACATCATCAAGTTTGTGTCGTGTTGATATTGAGGTTCAAATGTCTGATGAGTTTCAATGTTCAATTCAATTTTAATCTTGAGTTATGCCGTAAATAAGCCCGAAAGTGATGTTTTTCAAGAAAAAAACCCAAAGGCAAACTTCGACCAGGGTAACGACCCGGAAGTAAAGGTCATACGATTTTGGTGTTAACTTTTCAAAGATTTCCCATATCTAGATCTATCATATGCCCAAATATAAAAAATGTGGCTAAAATATTCAGAGACATACAGGCATTGGCATGACGTCACTTTTTGAACCTAAATTTGCTTGTAATTTGACACCCGATGACGTCATCATGACGGCACAACTTTTAGAATCATCTACAAGTTAATGTATACCTACATGTAAAGTTTCAAGATCATGTAAGTTTAACAACTATGCATTTGCCTACGGACAAAAAACTCTGAGAAGAAGAAAAAAAAAACAAAAAACTAGAGCGCAAGTGTTTGTCCAAACAAACACGAGGTGTTCGGCTACCAATGGGGTCAGTGTTGTAGTCAACGCGAGAGCTATTGCATTGAGTGGAATTTGGTGCCATTACTGTTTTGTGGCGTGCCTAACAACCTACACACTTTAGCAAAAATCTAAAAAAGCACATGATTAAAAGCCTGATGAAAACTTATTCTTTATTGATTCATTATAAATCACAAGTTCACACAAGCTATGTTGTTCAAGTTGACATTATTAAGCTAAAATATAATTATTAGAAATGTTCAAAGGATTTCAAATAAATTTGGATTCTCATTGAGTATCGATGGATGAAAAATGATTGTTCATAATACACTTGATGATGATAACCTTCAAATAAGTCAAGCATTGTGTAAGCTTTCAGTTGCAATTTATAAATGGCTTGCTTGATTTTTAGAAATTGTTACTTGAGAAAAAATTGACTTGAGAAAAATTAAACCGTAGAAGACACTTGTTTGGAATGCAAGACAAAGGCACATCATGAAGATGCAAGTCTAAGCCTCTTGTGAAGTTTTTTAGACTGAAGTTAGACTGAAAAAACTGAGTCAAATACTATTTCTACCTCCATGGTGCATCATACAGTGACTTGGCAGGGAAATAAGGAATGGAACATAACAGCAAGTGTCACAATTTTCACTGTAGACCATTCTGTTACTGGATGTGCTGCATTCTGATGAAGAAAAAACAATGCACAGAGTATGACTTCATGAATAATCTTCAGACATTTTTTCATAACCTACCAAGTCTCAAAAAAAAAAAAATTCATATAACACAATAAAAATCATAGCACAATATTTTAAATGCATGAACAAATTTACAATAACTTATGTTTAGAATGTTTCAAAAATATGTAAACTTCTTTGAATAGAAAGTCTCACAGCATTAGTTACGCAAAGTCATGTTATCCATACCAACAAAAAATGCAATGAATTACAAGGAAAATGGGCTCAACCAGAAGTATTATTTCAATTCCTTTGGACATGTTTTACCTTGCATAATTTGTGTCATTTTGAACCTTCAATAAACTACTGTAAATTTACCTCTCAAGAAAAGACCATCCATAATCATTGTTTTGGCCAGGTATAACCATAGTTGACAACTGACAGGAGCAGTGAAGACTAAAGATGGCTCATGTTAGACAGCTGCAACTCCTTTCTGTGTACCAGTCCTGACCCAGTCATCAGCCTCTCGATCCCGCCATCAGACTCTGTTCCATATGTTCCTTGAACACTGTACTAACTGGTAAAATAAACAAAATTCGAGACTTAAAACATTTCAAGATTATAATTTAATACGTGGAAAGTGCCCATACTGATTTGGAAATGAATAACTTATAAATCTTAACCTTTGGGGAAACTTCATCGAAAGGTTGTAACTTATCTATGGCATAATAATATTAATTCTATAGTTGATGGAACACATTCATCAAATCTTACCATTTTCTGACACTATAGACAGAGCCAACAATCATACCAATCCCCCATTGCCCAATTCTTCCTCCTCCATGATCATTAAACGACCCTTAGTTTTAAAAACGTCACTACTTGACACATTCATTTTGAAAAGAGATTATGCTGAAACCAAGCTTACCGTTGTATTCACCGTGTCGCGCCGATAAACACTGTCGTGAGTGCCGGTCTGAAACGCCCTTGACAAGCTGATGTCACGTCCGTTCATTTCATTCGGTGTATGGTCAAAACATAACAAATGTTAATCCTTTTTCTGCTTGAATTTTCTCATATAAGAAAAGTGATACGAAACACTGAAGCAGGTGGACATCTCAGTGAAACTAAGTCTTCAATTCCATAATCACCATCAAGCCACCAGAAGGGCAAAGAGGGAACAATTTGACGCCAAACATAGCACAGGTTGAGATAAAAACTCATTTCTGCAGTGTTGTGCCGCCATTGTTAAAAGTACGATGAACTTACATGTCCAAACGACGGGCACAGAAACACGCACAGCCTTAAACTCATTTCTGCAGTGTTGTGCCGCCATTGTTAAAAGTACGATGAACTGTACATGTCCAAACGACGGGCACAGAAACACGCACAGCCTTCAATGCATGCAATGTGTAGGCGCACGTTCGTATGTCTACCTGTGTTCTTCCAGTTTCACTTTCGTGCGTTGTCACGGTGGGTCAACTTAAACGTGCGCCTTTTTCGACCTGATGTAACGGTCAAAATATTTTCATCTCAGTGCAAAAGTTTGAGCAGGCTTAACGTTCTACACTGTGGTACAAAAAATAAACTAAAATAATCGGTAGTTTTTGAGATATGAATTTTTGAAAGTTTCAACTTCCGATTTGAACTGGAAGTTAAGGTCAAATGGGGTCAAGTTTTGTGTAGGGTTTGTTGAACTTTTAACGACCTGTCCGATGATGTGTCGATTGTAAAAATCCAACATGCGGTTCACGAGTTATGATTTTTTACAAATATTAAACTTTGATTTATTGTAATTCCAAACCTGATGACGTCATCATGACATCATCAAGTTTGTGTCGTCTTGATATTGAGGTTCAAATGTCTGATGAGTTTCAATGTTCAATTCAATTTTAATCTTGAGTTATGCCGTAAATAAGCCCGAAAGTGATGTTTTTCAAGAAAAAAACCCAAAGGCAAACTTCGACCCAGGGTAACGACCCGATTTTGGTGTTAACTTTTCAAAGATTACCCATGTCTAGATCTATGATATGCCCAAATATGAATACTGTGGCTATAATATTCAGAGACATACAGGCATTAGCATGACGTCACTTTTTGAACCTAAATTTGCTTGTAATTTGACACCCGATGACGTCATCATTACGCCCCATCTTCTGTATCATCTGCTAGTTGCAATCTACCTACATGTAAAGTTTCAAGTTGATATAGGCCCCGCAACTATGCGTTTTTTTGTGGACAAAGCCCACCGAGAAGAAGAAAAACTAAAAGGTAAAAAAAAAAAACGAACAAAAACAATGAGTTGTTCGCGCTGCTGCACAACACCTCAAAAACCGAACAAAAACAATGAGTTGTTCGCGCTGCTGCACGAACACCTCAATCAAAGCTAAAGTATCCGCTGTAAGAAAACCAGTAAAAATACCCATGAAGGAAAGCGGGATTTAAAAAAAGCGTTGAACATTGAACGCCGTTTTCTCCGATTGTTACTTTTCACTGGGATCTACGTGTGTGTGGCGTCGGTGACGATTTGATTGTTACCGCAACATTGACCAAAATGTGTCTCGAAAGTAAGCATTCGTGACTTGTCGCATGACTGCTTGCTATGGTTAATTGTCTCATACAATGTATATACGACATGAAACTTAGGAGTCTAGACACTATTGTGTACATCTGATATTGTAAAAGTTATAGGTCATTTCTTTGTCGCATGACTGCTTGCAATGGTTTATTGACTGATACAATTTGACGCTACATAAAACTTTTGAGTCAAGGCACTATTTTGTACATTTACCAGTACACACATTTGTACATTTGATAGTTTCACAGTACATTGACATTTATTGTATGATACATTATGACATGAATATAAGTAGCAAATCTTGAGACCACCATATCTCGAAAAGAATAAGTCCGATCAACTGTTTTCGATTGTGTACTTTTGGGATACTGTAGATGTATTTGTTAGGCTAAAACATTGTGCGACGTCATCTTGACGTCACCAGTACCCAGCGTTAAGTCAATACATTTCGCTCTCCACAATTCATGTCATATGGCCTGTGTGGTAAGAAAACACCTCCATAAGACTGTGTGGCGCGGTATGCTACTTTATGTGTTCTCTTATCTTATGATGTAAGGAATTATGAAGTCACCACCTGTTAGAGCACGCTCTATCAATCGTCTATTTTTCAAGAGTGTCAAACAAAATAAGTTTAATTTTGAAATCTACAGAATATGCTTGATCGAGTCAGAAGTTGTTTCCCATCCCATCCTGGAATACTGTGAGCTACGGTACTCATGTTTCAAGCTCGAAAACATTTTGCATCAATTTTTGATTTCACGTACTAACACAAAACGTTTTTCTTTATTGCTTATTAATTTAGGACGAAAAGCAGTCATAAGCACCATTATTTTTATATATGAAGTTCAAAGCAACACGTCTTCACTGTAAGAAAACTAGTGACGTTTTGAAGGAAAGCGGGATTTTATAAAAGCCTTCAACATTAAATGCCGTTTTATACAATTGTTACCTTTTACTGTATACGTGTGTGTTTGTTTGTGAAATCGGTGGGTGACGATTTGATTGCTTAACAGTTAGGACGCATAAGGCCATTTATCGACAATTCAACATGCGAGAAGGCAGTTCGGGCAGTCGTCACGTCAAGACTCGACTATTCTAACTCATTGCTACATGGGATCTCATCATCTGATACCAAACGTCTTCAGCGCGTTCAAAACCGGGCTGCCAAACTGATTTTTAAGTGTCGTAAATACGACCACGTCACACCACTTCTCCATCAACTTCACTGGCTCCCAGTCCATCAGCGTATTGTCTTTAAGATTCTCACCGTTGTATACAAATGTCTTCACAATACCGCTCCAACATATCCTACCAGTCTCATCAAGATTTACCAACCTGGAAGACCTGGCCTTCGCTCTGGTTCAGACAGTACACTCTTGGCAGTTCCAAAGGTGCATTCCGCTGCTGGGGATCGTGCTTTTTACGCACATGCTCCGCGCCTTTGGAACCGTCTCCCTCATCAAATTCGTTCCGCGGAGTCACTTGCAGTTTTCAAGAAACATCTCAAAACTTTCCTGTTCAATGACTGATTGCTTTGACTGTTTTCCCATTATCAGTGCCATTATTTATTTGCTTATTGTATAGTTTCTTGTAAAGCGCTGTGGTACCTCGTGTAAGAGCGCTATATAAATGTCTCTTATTATTATATTTAACAGTTACCTTCACAAATGTGTCTCGAAAGTAAACATTCGTGACTTCTCGCATGGCTACTTGCAATGGTTTATTGTCTGGCATACTGAATGTACTAAATTAAACTTCGGAGTCTAGATACTATTGTGTACATTAACCCATTGTGCATTTGATAGCTTCACAGTTACGTATAAAAATGTGTCTCGAAAGTAAACATGCATGAATTGTCGCATGCCTGCTTACAGTGGTTTATTTTCAAGAAATAACAGCGATTTTTATTGTTCTTAGTTTGTGAGTTCTGGTTGTTAAACCAACAACTCAAAATTTGATTAAAATTAATTACATTTAATTACCCAATTAACAATTGGATGACGTCATTATGTTGTAAAAACTTCTGTTTCATCTGTTTATCAGGTGTAACACTGTTGCTAAGTTTCATGACCGTACGATCTTGGGAAGGAGGTCAAAGTCTGCGGACAACGATTTGTGTGTATTTTTGAGATGAAACAAACTCAAAAACTCACTAGAGCGCAAGTGTTTGTCCAAACAAACACGAGGTGTTCGGCTACCAATGGGGTCAGTGTTGTAGTCAACGCGAGAGCTATTGCATTGAGTGGAATTTGGTGCCATTACTGTTTTGTGGCGTGCCTAACAACCTACACACTTTAGCAAAAATCTATAAAAAAAAAAGCACATGATTAAAAGCCTGGCGTTTGATTGTTAGCGAGGTTTGCATGGACGACTGTTTTAAAGACTGACAAAGCTATTGCCAAAATCAGGTTACGAGACTCTTGAACAGAGACTAGAGTTTTGTATAGTTAGAACTTCCTGTTTGGACTGGAAGGAAAGGGGAGTGGGGTCATGCTTCAGGAATAAAATGTCAAGCGTGTAATAAGCTAGCAAGCAACCCAACTATATCAAGTATGCCATTCACTATTAAAAGCTAATTTATTGCTTCATGTAAACTTACTCTTTATTGATTCATTATAAATCACAAGTTCACACAAGCTATGTTGTTCAAGTTGACATTATTAAGCTTAAATATAATTATTAGAAATGTTCAAAGGATTTCAAATAAATTTGGATTCTCATTGAGTATCGATGGATGAAAAATGATTGTTCATAATACACTTGATGATGATAACCTTCAAATAAGTCAAGCATTGTGTAAGCTTTCAGTTGCAATTTATAAATGGCTCGCTTGATTTTTAGATATTGTTACTCGAGAAAAAATTGACTTGAGACAAATTAAACCGTAGAAGACACTTGTTTGGAATGCAAGACAAAGGCACATCATGAAGATGCAAGTCTAAGCCTCTTGTGAATTTTTTTAGACTGAAGTTAGACTGAAAAAACTGAGTCAAATACTATTTCTACCTCCATGGTGCACCATACAGTGACTTGGCAGGGAAATAAGGAATGGAACATAACAGCAAGTGTCACAATTTTCACTGTAGACCATTCCGGTACTGGATGTGCTGCATTCTGATGAAGAAAAAACAATGAACAGAGTATGACTTCATGAATAATCTTCAGACATTTTTTCATAACCTACCAAGTCTCAAAAAAAAAAATCATATAACACAATAAAAATCATAGCACAATATTTTAAATTCATGAACAAATTTACAATAACTTATGTTTAGAATGTTTCAAAAATATGTAAACTTCTTTGAATAGAAAGTCTCACAGCATTAGTTACGCAAAGTCATGTTATCCATACCAACAAAAAATGCAATGAATTACAAGGAAAATGGGCTCAACCAGAAGTATTATTTCAATTCCTTCGGACATGTTTTACCTTGCATAATTTGTGTCATTTTGAACCTTCAATAAACTACTGTAAATTTACCTCTCAAGAAAAGAACATCCATAATCATTGTTTTGGCCAGGTATAACCATAGTTGACAACTGACAGGAGCAGTGAATACTAAAGATGGCTCATGTTAACAGCTGCAACTCCTTTCTGTGTACCAGTCCTGACCCAGTCATCAGCCTCTCATCCCGCCATCAGACTCTGTTCCATATGTTCCTTGAACACTGTACTAACTGGTAAAATAAACAAAATTCGAGACTTAAAACATTTCAAGATTATAATTTAATACGTGGAAAGTGCCCATACTGATTTGGAAATGAATAACTTAAAAATATTAACCTTTGGGGAAACTTCATCGAAAGGTTGTAACTTATCTATGGCATAATAATATTAATTCTATAGTTGATGGAACACATTCATCAAATCTTACCATTTTCTGACACTATTGACAGAGCCAACAATCATACCAATCCCCCATTGCCCAATTCTTCCTCCTCCATGATCATTAAACGACCCTTAGTTTTAAAAACGTCACTACTTTTAGTACTTGACACATTCATTTTGAAAAGAGATTATGCTGAAACCAAGCTTACCGTTGTATTCACCGTGTCGCGCCGATAAACACTGCCGTGAGTGCCGGTCTGAAACGCCCTTGACAAGCTGATGTCACGTCCGTTCATTTCATTCGGTGTATGGTCAAAACATAACAAATGTTAATCCTTTTTCTGCTTGAATTTTCTCATATAAGAAAAGTGATACGAATCACTGAAGCAGGTGGACATCTCAGTGAAACTAAGTCTTCAATTCCATAATCACCATCAAGCCACCAGAAGGGCAAAGAGGGAACAATTTGACGCCAAACAT
>CM063259.1:10599500-10640300 GCA_032158295.1 Pycnopodia helianthoides
CTTACCTTCTGATAGTTATGATCTAACTTCACATGAAGTTTCAAGTTGATCAAAAGTTCGCAACTATGCGTTTGCCTGCCGACAAGTTTCGTTCGGAAGAATAAGAAAAAAAAAAAAAAAAAAAAAAAAAAAACGAACAAAAACTAGAATTTAGTGTTTGTACGAACAAACACCGAGGTGTTCGGCTTTCAATTGGGTCAGTGTTTAATTAAATCGATGAAAAGATTGTTGATAGCTTTTGAATTTTCACGGAAAGTACATTTGTTACACAGGAAATAAATGCTAAGGTTTCTACTTAACCTCCGCTTTCAACCGAAATACAAGGTCAATTGAGTCCACACTCTGTGTAGCGTTTGTTTATTTTTCGAAGACCTCTCCGATGATGTATAGATTGTAAAATTCCGATGCACGGTTCATAAGTTATTAATTTTTCAAATATATTAAATTTTTTAAAATTTAATTGAACACCTGATTACGTCATTTTGACGTCAAGAAAGCGGTGTCTTCTACAATTGAAGAGCTAACTATGTGCGAAGTTTGAAGGTTGCCTCAAAAAAAAAAAACGAACAAAAACAATGAGGTGTTCGCGCTGTTGCACGAACACCTAAAAAAAAAAAAAAACACGAACAAAAACAATGAGTTGTTCGCGCTGTTGCACGAACACCTAAAAAAAAAGCATCAAAAGCAGATGAAATACAATGCAGAAAAGATTGAACATGTGCGGCATCAATGTTCAATAACCGAACTCATAATCGAGGCCCATTTTGCTCCTGTTTGCTTCGACTTCCCTGCCCAGCTCTCGATGCCTACTTCCAAATTGATCACTTTTATTGACGATTGTCCGTATACGATGGGTACAGACAGGTTTTGAGGTAAAAGAAGGTCCCCTTTAAACTTTGGGATTGTACATCATTATCGAACATCACTGATCCCCCTACCCCTGGTAGCAATAGGTCGGTTAAAGAAGACTGACACATTTTCTTTGATAATGACGCTAAAATGAAATTGTGTAATTTTTATGTGAAAATCTATTTGTTATAAAGATATAATGCCCCCGTAGAAATCAATAAAATATGTTAACAAAATTAGAATCTCCAATGATAGCCTGGTGTCCGTTTGCTGCCCTGACTACAGGGCTGATGCAGTTGGTTCACGCTGTCATCTCGCTAAATGTAGATGGATCCAACATTCTTGATGAAAATACCGTGACAGCTTTTTGCCGTTTTCTCAACAAGTTTCTTTGACTGTGTTCAGATGAAACTTTTACATGTGACTTTGATTGTATCTTTCATGATAATTTCACCTATTTATGCCAGCATTACGCTGACAAAAACCAAAGCCTGTCCTTTGTGGGCATTTCTGCGTTTTTTTTTTTTTCTTTTTCCTTTTGCATTGACATCAGTCAAAACCGATATGAAAAGATCGAAACTTTGGCCGACAGATCCACAGATCGATTTTTCACCAACTGAAACAAAAATTGAGGAAACCCGCACGTAATCTTTTTTTTTTTTTGGGGGGGGGCGGGAGAGCTCAATTTATATTTAACACCACCATGAAAATAAAATATTCAGGGGGGAAATTAATTTAAGTTGCATGGCCTGATAATCGCCGAAAGGCATTTATTTTAACAATATTTTTCTTCTCTGCACGAATTTTGACAGACGATGCTGTTTCAGAACGGAAAACATACATAAACGTTCGCATTATGCCACGGAAAAATGGACGTGAACAAATGTCAGAATATACCGACAATAATTCGTTTTTATTTATGTATTTTTAAAAATATAATTGGCGGACTTTTTTGTACAATACTTTAAAGGGAGGGTGCAACCTTTGGTAATTACTCACATTAATGACCATACAAGTTACTTGGTAAAGAGCACCCAAGAGCTGTTGATATTATAAAACATATTGCTAGAAACTATACACCCAGAGAAAGAGTGAATTTTTGCACCAAATAATTTGAATCTGAGAAAGGCGTCAGGCATGAAGCCTGCATCTGAAAGCACACAACTCTATGCAACAAGTGTTTTTTTCCTTCCATTATTTTGTTGCAACTTCGATGACCAATTCAGCCGAAATTTTCACAGTTTTGATATTTTATGGATATGTTGGGATATACCAAGTGAGGACACTAGTCTTTGACAATTACCAAAAGTATACCCTGCCTTCCAAATGAAAGCTTATACTTTCTCGAATCTATACAAATAGGCCCTATAGCTATTTAAAATTTGCATCTACATTTTAAGGTCAAATCGGCCAAAACACCGGACCTATGGAAGGCCAATTATGTCAACTGTCTCTCAGTGATCTGTGTTGGGGAGTATACCCTTCACGGTTTTAGTTTTGTTTTCCACCAATCAAATGTTGCACGTGTTCCGGCTTTTTAAACATTTACTTATGCATTATCACAATTGCCTATAGACGCTCAACATGATTAAACTGGTATTAATAATGGAATGTTCTTACCTGTAACAAGATGTGGTTGGATTGCAACGATGCCCAGCATAAGAGCAAACAATGTGCTCAATATTCGAGGTGCAGCCATGAGTCACACTGCAATTGGCTACAAAATTCTAAAACTGGAACACCAAAACACCCCTTATGTCTTTTAGGTGATATTGGTCATATATATATATATATATATATATATATATATATATATATATATATATATATATATATATATATATATACATATACACATATGCACAACGTCAACGCGATGTGTATTAACACAACGCTAGTGGTGTTAGACAGACACGCCATACCAGTCAATAAATCTTATTATAACTCACCTCTTGCTAGTTCTGTAGTCTGGTTGGCTGAAACACGGTCACGTGGGATGAACTATTGTAGGCTAGTGCATGAGATTTGCACAACCATGAACTTAGACTTGATTTCAAGTCTGAGATCGCGGTTATTTCTCTGAATCAGCCACGCAAAACGCCCCCACAGATTAGCTATCAAACGCCCTAGCTCGCAATCTCAGACTTGACCCTCTTGTGTGTACGGGATATTCATTTATAAACAACTGAAATTTCCATAACAACACTGATACCAGAGAGATGACCAATCAGGGGCCACAAAACACATGTTGGCCACGTCTATTGCAAGTAGGTTACAATCACATCAGCATTTTCTGTAAAATCTCATTGGTCTGAACTTGGTTTTAATTTGTTATAGTGCTTGGTACGTATGGTATTTTTAATTTAGCTAAAATAGTACAAGATCTTAAACTGTTGAAAAATAAACATGATATAATACCTGATTTTTACTAGACGATAAACTGTTAACCCATGGTTTGAATGGAATCGTCTAGTGATTTTTTTATTTATTTTGAATTTAATAACAAGAATCGTTTTTTGTGTTTTTTATTCTTAACTTAATTTGAATCATCTGAGCAGAGGCAGTTCAGTTATGTGCATCAATATTGTAGTTCTGTACTGTATTCCGTGGTATAAACGGTTGAATTTGAATATGCATTTTATTGAAGGCTTCTGCGATTCTGACCCATCAGAGTGTTCCGTCCACTTTTGGACTAATTCGCCATAGGGTGTGTACAAACCGATGAACAGGATTCCCAAGTCTGTGATCGTAGGCTAATGGCGGAGGTTAATCCACAAGAGGGCGCTATTTCAGGCAATAATGTATTAGCTATCGGGTAAACTAAAAGCCACGATCGCAGACTTGGAACCAAGTCTACCATGAACTAGACATCGCACGCTCGTAGTTTGCGGGAAATAGTTCCCGAAGCGGGCAATAGTCTTTCAATTTTTGACTGGTTACAGCGCCCTCAAGAGGTTACCAGGCTCATCTTAAAAAGAAAAAAGGCGGCGTCTGGATCGGATTACGGTAGTTTCTTTTCTTATTTCATATTTTGGACCGAGTTGTGTTATAAAACACATATGGACTGCCATGATTCGGTCACCAGAGCTCGTCTATCCCCCCTCGGGCCTGTGAGTGACCAGAAGAGGGACCTATTTCTGGTAACTCACAGTCCCTCGGGGGAATAGACGTGCTCTAGTGACCTCATTGCCAGTCCATATGTGTATATTAGATTACAAGAAATACAATTCCCGCCCGTGTGCGTTGCTGCAAAATGAGTAAGAACTTCAACTTTATATAAGTCATTTTTGTTCGTGATACTTTAGCTTTCTGCACGAATTGGCCCAGTCACGGATATCATCCTTGCTCAATGCGGATGTGCATCGTTCTGTGATTGGTCAACGGAATTTCTTTCAAACACTTCAAAATAATAATGCATACATGATAAACACAATTATTGTTTAAATAACATTGGAGTCTTTCATATCGTACGACTTAGCACAAAACATGCCCCAGGCAATGGAACAAAGAGAAACACATTAAAAGACAGGTTTGGAAGTTTATGAGTTATGAGACCCATGTTGCACTTTATAAGGGTTTGCAAGGTACTGTTTAATTGTCTGCTACGAGGTTACAATAAACATAGGGGAACGACCCAGCCCCCCCCCCCCAATTCGGGCAAAACAGTGGGACAAATTCGGGCACAGCAAGAAGTATAAAGAAAATGGACAGAGAAAGCAAAAGAAATATTTTACCCGATTATATAAATTGTGTTTGTATCGGTGTAAAACTTCGGAAAATCAAACCCTCTGCCCCTTTAACCAAAGAGTCTCCATATACGCCCATGCAAATAAACCTCGAACATTATGCTCAAAGATGTTGACTTAACTATTACTTCAAAATTTCACGGACAGCGTGCACGTCCGGGAAAGGTGACCTTCAATTTTTCCCCGAAAAAACAAAAATAGAAGTGTCGGACACTGTTATAAATTGCATATTATAACTCGTTTAAACTAGTCCGACGAAGATTCTTTAATTAGTATAGATTCATTATTTAGGCAAACACCACCTGTGTGAGCCTTATCACTCCATTGTTTATGTCACATCGGGGAGAGAAGGGGCAGAGTCGCTGTTCCCACGGGTCCTCCTGACCACAGCACATATTTGCCACGTCCGGAGTTTAAGACTCTGTTGCATGAATCTTTGCCAGGAACAGTGTTGCTTCCCTAAGTATAGTTCCTAAATCTCTTTTGCATCCTTTACCTCGTGCTCTGTTGACACAGACACGTAGTCCACAGGCCTCGCTTGGGAAGTTGACCCGGTTCAACTTTTCACCTCGCCCCGCTCTCAACCCCCTTTTTTGGTCTGCCTCGTGGAACTGGATGTTCGTCATTGAGGACTCGGAGTTCACCCGTCTCGTCGAAAGATTCCGTTCTTCCAAGTCCAGTTGAAGCGCAAACTAGCTAAGATTCCGTTGTTATATGTTATTGTATTGTTGCTTGCATTATCCATGACCATTTAAGAACTGCAAGATTGGTTGTAATCTTTGACTGAATGCCAGTTATTGAATTTCCTGATTGTCCGATGAACTTTTAGTCAACGTTTTGATTACAGAATATACCAGTTTTCCTTTCACTACCACATGTTCTTTTCGTTTTACTGATTGAGCGTTGCTCCTGATGTTGTGGGCGTGTGAATTACTCCCTCACATAAAATACTGTTATTTCATCATTAAGAGTGAACTGAATATATTCAGGATATGTACCTGAAGTTATCTGTAATGAAATCGTTGTACTCCCATCGAGCGAAATTTCTGAATTCTCATTGTTAATACTTTCTGTTGTAATTGTTGTTTATCGATTTGATTTGGGTCAATAATAACTTTACCCTGATTGGAAAGAATCAAACATATTGCTGTCCGTTGTGTTTGCTCAAAGAGCAAGGTTTCCATTATTTACAACGAACCGATCGCAGGCTCTAATTAATAGAGGTAACAACCTGTGACAGAAGTTTGGAATAACATTTGCCTTTGCATTGAATGTCAAACCACTCCACCATATCATTTATTGTTACGACAACATTATGAATGTAAATAAAATATTCCATCAAACACCGGTATATAACCCCCCCCCAGAAAAAGGAAGATACTTTGGTAGGTCTTATAATTTCCCTTTCTTTTATTGTTTGTAGGCCTGTTGATTGTTTCTTACAACTATAGTATTAATTGGTTTGATCAAGTTTTAGAACCAAATTTTGGACTCCACAAAATTACGGACCGTCTTAGTTCACGAAGTAAAAGGGGAACCACACAATTTCGAATGATATTTGTGTGAATTATTATTTTCTACTTTTAAAACATCTTGCCAACCATCAATCATTTCATAACAAACGCTTTTTGTAGCTCAAGAGCGCCCAAATCCGAAGGTAAATTGTTCATTTAATTCAAAGAAAACCGTTAACAGGCTCCCACTCCTAGCTACACTATTGTGTACGGAAACCGGGTGGTGCCTGGGGAAAGAGGTGAACTTTTTTTGTAAAGAGCGGGAATAATTTGTTTAGTACCATTATCTGGCGCCCGCCATGCACTTAATCCACATTAATACACACCTTTGAGAGTTTACGCACTCTGATTGGTCAAAGACTGGTCACGTTGGGGTGTATTAACATGTGATATAAAGACCGGCCAAGTGAACTAGCGAATAAATGGCCCCCTTTAACAAGCACATTGTTGTGTAAAATCCTATGCACTATGTGCTTGTTGCGCGGCAAACTACCGGTTTCAAACATAGAGCTATATATATCGACTAGAGCGCTAACACCCCGTTATACACGCACTAAGGTTTTGAAGCCGTGTGGGCGCATCCATGTTTATGTACAAACCAATACAAAATTTTGTACGGCAATTGTACGGCTATTTGCATGATAAAGCGTTTGTTCTTTTCTATGCGTCATCGAACCATCGAACCAAATATGCAGCAAATGAGAACGCACAATCTGCTAATGAGCGTACAAACTGCGAGCGTCATGTGCGTCATGTTTAACATGTGCGTTTGCGCGTATACGTTTTTTTTTGAGTTCGTCATTCTTGACGGCATATTGTGTATCCTTGAAGCAGATATCATTTTTTCCCCTTGACATCTTGAAGCATTGAATCCTCCCAAACAAGACTTTAGTTCGACTCAGCATTTTTCCTAAGACGTAAGTAACAACATCAGAGAATCACCTACTACATATTTTTTTTAAGACATCACTAAAATCACCTGTTTACAAGAGCAATGATCGTTAGATTAAATATGGCGCGTACGTAAGCGCGCACGCCGAATGCAAAATTTTCGCGGCCATGTGTGCTCTCTTGAAATTAAAATTGTTCCGTAGTCACGCAACACATCAAACATGTCTGCGCCCAGGGTGGCTTCAAAACTCAGAGCAAGTTATCGCTCTAGTCAATATATATAGCTCTATGGTTTCAAATTAACTCATTTCTTTGTGCGTATTTTTATTTATTTTTTTTGGAGCAGGACAGGGCCCAATTTCATGGCTCTGCTTACCGCCGAATTCTGCGCTTGCGGTGACCATTCTCCGCTTACTGTTCAAGCGCCGAATTTCTGCGCTAGCTGTGTAAGCGTAGAAGGCCTAGTAACGTGGAGTACGCACGCGCACAAGCCGAAAATCTCCGCTAACCCGTGAAATACGCTTGACGTAAGCGCGGAATTCCCTGCTTCTGCAAGCGCCGATTCTTTGCTTACGGTAAGCAGAGCCATGAAATTGGGCCCTGATGGTGCCGCGTGCGGAAACATTCCACGCGTAGGCGTGAACGCGCAGACAATGTATCAATTTAGGGTAGCTTGTACGCGCATGAAACCAACATAATGCAAAGTCATGGTCTGGTTCTTGAAAATATGTATAAACAGTTAAATATGTGTCAGAGATTAGGTACCACACAAAAGTTGAACAGCCAAAGGATTGGCCCTTGAACATGAGTAGAACATTTCTAAAAATAACGGCGAAAGAAAAATCACAAATTCTGACGAATTTTACAGTTTTTTCGTTATAAGGCATTTATTAATGGGAATAACAGTGCGAGGAGACGGTCTTCACTGCGTGGTAATGACCTTGGTTGGTGGCTGGCCGCCGGTCCATTAACAGCGGCCAGCCACCAGCCCGGTCATTACCACGCAGTGAAGACCGGCTCATCGCACTGTTATTCCCTAATTAGGGCCTACGTACATAGTCAAGAATGTGACAGGGTTTTTCCACCATGTTAGAACTGTAAGCAGGAACGAAGTCAGTCAACTTGATCTTCTGAAATGGTCTCATTACAGCCCATAGAGCTATATATATTGACTAGATCGCTAACTTGCTCTGAGTTTAGAAGCCACCCTGGGCGCAGACATGTTTGATGTGTTGCGTGACTACGGAACGATTTTAATTTTAAGAGAGCACACATGGCCGCGAAAATTTTGCATTCGGCGTGCGCGCTTACGTACGCGCCATATTTAATCTAACGATCATTGCTCTTGTAAACAGGTGATTTTAGTGATGTCTTAAAAAAATATGTAGTAGGTGATTCTCTGATGTTGTTACTTACGTCTAAGGGAAAATGCTGAGTCGAACTAAAGCCTTGTTTGGGAGGATTCAATGCTTCAAGATGTCAAGGGGAAAAAAACGAAATCTGCTTCAAGGATACACAATATGCCGGCAAGAATGACGAACTAAAAAAAAAAAACCGTATACGCGCAAACGCACATGTTAAACATGATGCACATGACGCTCACAGTTTGTACGCTCATTAGCAGATTGTGCGTTCTCATTTGCTGCATATTTGGTTCGATGACGCATAGAAAAGAACAAACGCTTTATCATGCAAATAGCCGTACAATTGCCGTACAAAATTTCAAGCTTTTGTATTGGTTTGTACATAAACATGGATGCGCCCACACGGCTTCAAAACCTTAGTGCGTGTATAACGGGGTGTTAGCGCTCTAGTCAATAATATATAGCTCTATGTTACAGCCCGAAAAAAGGAGTAAACTATACATTTGGAGGTGAACTTGGGCGCGTACACACCAACGACTGTAGAGTGCCGAAATCTTTGGTACACACTGGTACACACACATTCCTATTTTTGCATCACTGTGGATACATCTTTGGTTCCTTCCTTTGTCCCTGTAGTTAAGAACCTCCCATAGACTTTGAACACAAAATTCCTTGTGGAGCAACCCAGTCTTTAGAATTTCCCTATAGAGACCCTTTGTTTTCCCTTTTCTGTTTTGTTCTCGGTCTCCATAAGGTAGTGAATAATGAGAGCACACTCTCACGTATCAGGTTTGTGGAGTCCTACACGTACTGTTGTCCTATTGTCCCTTTTCTGTAGAACTAGTCAAATCCTGTTGAGATTGCCTAAAGGGGTATTTTGTTCTGTTGTTTTCAGGATCCAAGAAGGTCCGGTATGTACTTTGTACAAAGTGGCTGGTTACGAACGATTGCTAACAAACAATCTTCGTGAGAACGTCTGCATCCGTATGAAAATGATTGATCGTTGGTTATATTTGAATTGTGCATTCTCTAAAATATCACGAAGGACGTAAAGGGACAATTAAGGTTTTTTATTTTGATTTCGTCTGTCGATATAATATTTTGTTTTCAAAAGTTATGCTTCATTCCCTCGAAATAATATTGTGCTGCCGAAATAATATTGGCCACCGGTCAGTCAATCAGAACGAACCCCGTTTAAAAGAAAAGTGCTTGTAATATTTTGTATACTTTTCGTTGCACAAACGTTTATAAAAATTCTAAATTCGTTCGCTTATGTCCCAATGTTAGCAGTTCTGCCCGCAAAAGAGGTAGGAATGTAATGTGCCCTCGCCCGTAGATTGTCCTTGGGTCAGAAACAGGAACAGGACACGTGATATAATTCCCATTTGGTACATGGTCTATACTTCGCCCATTCGGTCTATATTTCCCCTTTATAGATCATTAACACACGTTAAGGGGAAAAATATAGCAGACGTTGCTCATTCATTGGCTTTTACAACTTATTACTGTTTTAATCTGAAACTGGATCAAATACTCCTCAACAAAGACAATAATTTACAAAATAGGAAGACCATCAAAATTAGGGCTAGTTATAGTTCAGTTGGTAGATTGGCCCCTTCTAGTATTGTCAACCTTCAGAAAGATCTGTGGCTTATTATTTTGCTGTTCAATTTGCTATTCAAAAAAGAGACATATTTTGACCTTTCCTTTGGTCCAAATATAAAGTGCACCATTGAAAAAGTTTCATGATATAGGCCTGTATAGATAATATATTTGTTGTTTTCTTGTTTTAAATGTTTTGAATTTCTATTAAACGTATGTTCATATTATTTACCCTGACGGAAACATGATATTCACAGCCGGGATAGCTCTGTGATTGTAATTTACAATCACGATAAGTTCTTATTATTATAATTGTTTCTTCTAGCAACATATTTTGCGTGTGAGTTTATGCTAATCAGTTTTAACCTTAATATTTCTCCGTATGGCGTAATGTTTCACCTTTAACACCAAAGCAGCTATAAGGGAAAATAATAGTAACTAAGGGGGAAATATAGAATTCTCGCCTTAAAGTGGGTTGTAGCCGATTTTTCCAAAAGGGGAAATTTTGTGAAGCTCCGAAAAGTTATATCTTTAATTGCGCACATTATCTTAAAAGTACTGAGTACCACTCGTGCGAACAGTTGTGCACACAGGGTAGCCCCACCAGTATCAAATACACTGTTCTCCCTGGGGGCCCTGTAGAAAAAGCAATACACAGAACAAGGGCGAAAAACATGAAAGAACAAACCCCATTTAAAGCAACAACAGCAATCTAAACCACCAGGAACAAAAGCAGAGAAAGCAAAAAATAGCAAGTTAGAAACAAAAACAAATCAATGACTCCGTAAACGCCAGTACATAGAAGTGAAAGAAGTCAAGGTGGGCTCATTACGCAATCGCTCAGGTAAACCCTTCCACAGAAAGGAACCTTCGTAATAAATGCTTCTTTTGCCTTTCTCAGTCCTAACTTTAGGCATACACATCCCATTACCTCTGCGTTTCTGGTGGAATAATTATGCCTTGTAGCCGTAATATATATAGTTTAAAAAAAAGTATATTTAACAAGTTTTTTCTTACCAATTATGTTCCCTTAATATATATAATTATTTGTATTACACTTTCCACTCGGGAGGCCAGCTGTTTTTGTTTTTGCTATGGTATAATGATCCCGGAGCTTTGTATACAAAGGCATTGGGGTAAGTGTTCATCATACAGCTGAACAGGTTGAACCAAGTTTTTCAGACAACTGAAATTAAGTTCTGGTTGTTTGCATCGGTATAAAGATGAACTACACAAAAACAAATATTTGATTAAAAAGGTTTTTTAGTTAAACCCTACCAAAATTGAATATCTGGTTATATTATTAATAGGGCATGTTTTGTGATTACATTCTGCCACAATGCCATGATAATGCATCCAAGCACTGTTTCGATGATCATTGTAAAAGTGGTAGCAAAGTAAGTGCAGGCCAAACCAATGACGTCATTATCGCCGCATGCGCAGAACCGGAGGAGCCGGCAGGAGAGGTCGAGATGGATTCCTTCGTCTCTTCGACGGGGTAAAAGTCTCCACCACATCTGGGGAAATTCTTCGGAATCGCCGGGAGATCTTCATTTGAACCGACGTGGATGACTGTTGCCATGCCGGCCTGAGGAACAATACAACATAAAATGGCATTATTATTATTGACCTAATCACATAGCTGGTAATCGAGTTAACCAACGTCATTATGTTCAACCTAATCACAATTAAAGAATTGATGAACAGAAACGAAATTAGTTGTTACCAAAAAATGGAATTCTCCATGACAGTGGAACATCCACCAGCCAGGGTTATCGGCTACGAAGCGTATGACAACATATCCACCGTCTGGTGGTACCACGGTGTCCTTGCGAGGCGCATTCCGGTACGGCGAGTGATATTACCTGACAAACAAACAAACAAACAAACGAAGAGAGAAAATAAACCCTCTATTTTGATTAAGTGTTAAAGAAAATAATTTCTTTACAATAAAAAGCTAAAAGCTCGTCGTTATTTTGCATTGACAAAATAGGGAGACCGGCAATTACGGCTCCGGAGGTTGTAGGTTAAATCCCACTCTGTTAAATTGTTGTTCTTTGTTCAACTCAAAAAGGAATAGAAAAGAAATAAATACAAACACAACACAATAACAAACTGACAAATAAGCACCCCAGCAAACAATCAAACACCCAACACCCCAGCAAAAACAAAACAAACATGATGTTGTTTCGTTAGAACTGCATGTGTTTACTGTAAAAGTGGATATGACATGCACAGCCTTAAAAATCGTAAGAAATTATGACACAAAAATAAATTACATTAAATGTGTTGCCTATATCACTATCAGCCCGATTGAAGGCGCAGATGCGCTTTAAATCACAGTAATTCATGAACTTCGACTGTTTTGTTTGTACAAGGGTTAAAAACAGGTGCTCTGATTGTCATGCAATGTTTCTATTTTAACGTAAGGAACAGTCATGACAATTTCAATGTTTCTCATTTCAGGGGCCACTCGACGAGTAATACTCAGCACATTATCGAGAACATACAGTCATAATGTTTAAAGTATGTTTCGCAGTTAAAAGTTACCACAGGTGTCATAGGGGATTTTGTCCCCCAGCCGCGGTGTGCAAGTACCTCTTACGGTAATTTAACTTGCGCTAAAGAAGGTGCTAGCAGGCGAAATGTATACACATTTCACTGTATGAGGGTGTGTGTGTGGGGGGGGGGGGGCACACAGAATCACCGGAGGGACACACTGGGAGTCCAGTGTAATTGTGTGCATGGCTCTTTTGCTCAGTCTCGTACCTGCTTTATCCAGAAGCTTAACCTCCTCGACCGTAGTCATATCTCCAAGCTTATCTAATGCCAAGACGTGGAATCTATAGCCATGGAGGTGCATTGGGTGCTCCTTCGTGAACAGTTTACCTTCGTCAATTATAACCAACTCTATTACCTAATGAGAAAAAAAATGAAGGTTTTTAAAATAACCTGATGAGTTGACTAGCTGCACGAAGTTGCTTTTATTATTTATAAAAACAGCCTGTCGGTTAAAAATCAAATGTGGGTTCCCAACCCATCTTTTGATTCCCACATCTTTGCCAAGAGGAATTGATGATGATGAGGAGGAGCAGCAGCAGCAGCAGCAATATAACAACGACAGCAGCAGCAGCAAACCAGCAACGGTTGCATGGTCTTCTGTTGAAAGCTTTGTTTATATAGGGCTGGGAATTCAGTTTAAGGCCCACCTTCCCAAGCTCTACGTGGAGAACATGGATGCATTCGCAGAACTCGGTCGTGCAGTACTCCTGCCTAGACTCTGTACTCTCGAAGCTACAAAACTCCAACTCCGGGATCTCATGAGATTGCGTGATGAGTGGCGAAGTTGGGTGCTTGAACGATACGTGGTTCATCTGAGGCGAGGGCAGTCCCTTAATGGGTATGTCGTCGACGTCTTCATCGTCGACGCCTTCAGGCGGTGTGAACACGGGGTAGTATACGGGATGGTTGAAATTGATGTTATTAATTAACTGCAAGTCAAGACCGATGTAATGAACAACGTCAGCTTCCGGAATCTCCTCCTCGTCTTTAACTACACCAAAGAAGAAGAATAACAAGAACAATAAATTGTCAAAAACAGTTTCAGAAGGAGCTCAATAAAAGCTATTTTGTTTTTGAATTATGTGCAACTAATGTATTGCCTCTAAACAGGTAATTTTTGTAACAAAGGGAACAACAAGATAATGTGTATAAATATTGTTTAAAATCAATAGAGTCAATTCCGAAGTGTAACTTTGCTAAGAGTAAGACAGGTCTTCTCACAAGGTCCATTCTTCATCATTGGATGAAAATATGCTAATTTGTACGCATGCGCCGAAAAAAAAACACCGGAAAAGAATAATTAGTGAAGTGAACATTTATTATCAAAAGAACGTTATACACTCTAATAAATCCCAGATAAGAATTAACCCGGACTCCGGGTCCCGTTGGGCCTAATCCATTTCTGGGTCACTATGACCTGAAATCTGTGTTAAAATTACCCAGAAATGGGTCAAACTGACGCAAAAGCCAAGTTAGAGTCCTATTTTTTTCAAAACCAGTATCCGGGTCAGCCTGATGACCCCAAAATGGGTCAGGTCCCGGCTTGGACCCGGAATTCGGGTCAATCCTGCACCGGGAGCAATCCCTATAGTGACCAACCTGCTGGTGTTAGTTCGTTGACGTTGACGACAGCCGGTGAGCTCTTGCTGTTAAACGGGTTAACAATAGGTCCTCGGTTGTAAGAAGGTATGTCTCCAGCAGGAGGGTCCGGATGGTGGGATGAACCGTCATACACCACACGAGCCATCGCCGTGATATCCTCACAGTCATCATAGCCCTTGACCCGTAACCAGTACTTCCCAGCAGGGGCATTTGCGTGGAGTACAAAGTCGTAGCGTTCTCCGCTCGTCAGCCCAAAGGCGCCGGCTTCGACCGGCTCCACCGGGTCCCCATCACTTGCGATGATTGTCATGTTGTGATGATCAATGGACAACTCCAGCGAGCAATCCATTAGGTTACTGCTAATGACGCGAAATCTGTACCTCTTGCCGCTCTTCACGTTGAAAACGGTCCGAGGTATGTAGATGCTCTTGTTGGTTGGCTTGTCAACGAATTCGGTGTATTGTCCGCGCCCGTTAATTAGAAGTGTGTCCGGTTTGATTCTCAAGTCGCCGAAGAGAATCCTAGAAAATCTATCCACGTAAAGTTGGTTGACCCAGTCCTGGACGAAAATGACGTGTTCCTGCAAGTCGTAGTCGTATAGGGTACTGTGGGGGTCGTCCGGACTGGCTTGCCGGACCACCAGCGGCCCGACCCCGCCATTGGCCCTGCTAAGTCCGTGTATGTGCCAAAAGTGTGTCCCAACGGTGTCAGGTTTGAATTTGTAGGTGAAGCTTGATCTATATGGGATCGGGCACTGTGTGATCAATGATACCCCGTCCATATGGGGTGTTTCTCGTTGGTGAATGCCGTGCCAATGGATGCTGACTGATTCACTGTTGACCAGGTTATTTATCACCTTTACTTCGATGGTATCGTGTTCACACACCTATATGATTCAAATCAAAATGCAAAAAGGTGTCTATACATACATCATTGGGTTTTGGGATGAGTAAACTTCATGTTTAGTAAATAATGGTCCCTGTCAGATAAAAGGGGGAGGGGCAGTCCTCTACTAAAAAGGACAAGCAGTCACCAAATTCTACAATGCACAATATTACGTCTCGAATATAGAAGTTAAATGTTTTGCGATAAGTTTACTTTTTGTTAAAATACAGTAGCGGTACACCACAGCACAACTGACAACGAAATACAATACTCAATACACGTAAAGGTCACCATATCAACTCATGATAATACGATGAATCTATCCCTCAAATATCCAAATCTCTTCAACAAGTTTTCCCTCATAATAAACATTAGGCGCATGGCTCCTCCATGTTTAATACTAGGCTATAGCTGAATTAGGAACCTGCAGATTTTTTTTTTGACCGGTCAACGAATGATTATTTAAATAATTAGCAAAAAGGGGCGGTGACAAACCGCTACCCAGCCTCATCAGAGGGCTGAGTTGCACAATGAGATTCACTGAACATCATTTCTATGAAACAAGGCTTTGAAATACGGAGCTCTATGGAATTAGAAGTGCCTTCCAACTTGGTGAGATCCTGATACAACTAATTTCAGCATGATGACATCATAAACGTAAGATGACGACATCAATGATTTATCTCGGGATGAAGACATCCTGAAAGTAGGATGTTGTTTTCCAAAGATAATTTGTCTGTGGGTTCTCGATTTTTTCAGGACGTTGTCATCTCACGATGAATTATCTCTGGAAGTCGACATCCTACGTTAAGGATGTCATAATTCTCAGATAAAGCATTTCATTCTATTTTCAAGATGTCGTCATTCCGAAATAAATCATCTCCAGATGTCGTCACCTTACGTTTGTGACGTCATCATCCTGCAGTATACATTATCTCAGGATCTCAACAAGATGGCAATTCCAGAGCTCTGTATTTAAAAGAATTAGCACCAACCTCAACACTCGGTCCCGGAAACTGTCTGTTGATTGTGGTAATACCGCGAGGTACTCCGTTGATGGGTATACAGTGTGGTCGACTGCAGTCTGTCAGGTTGTACGGACAGTCATAGCAAGCCGTTGACATACTGTAGTACCACTCCACATTGAACTCATAGCGGCACGTCATCGGCTTCGGGGGCCACTCGCATGTTCGGTAACATTCGTGTCGGACGGAGAAATCTCCCGCAAAGGCTGTTGAATTAAAAAAAAAAAAAAAAAAAAAAAACAGCATCAAAAGCAGATAAAATTCAATGCAGAAAAGATTGAACATGTGCGGCATCAATGTTCAATAACCGAACTCATGATCGAGGCCCATTTTGCTCCTGTTTGCTTCGACTTCCCTGCCCAGCTCTCGATGCCTACTTCTAAATTGATCATTTTTATTGACGATTGTCCGTATACGATGGGTACAGACTGGTTTTGAGGTAAAAGAAGGTCCCCTTTAAACTTTGGGATTGTACATCATTATCGAACATCACTGATCCCCCTATATACCCCTGGTAGCAATAGGTCGGTTAAAGAAGACTGATACATTTTCTTTGATAATGACGCTAAAATGAAATTGTGTAATTTTTATGTGAAAATCTATTTGTTATAAAGATATAATGCCCCCGTAGAAATCAATAAAAGTATGTAAACAAAATTAGAATCTCCAATGATAGCCTGGTGTCCGTTTGCTGCCCTGACTACAGTGGCAGTTGGTTCACGCTGTCATCTCGCTAAATGTAGATGGATCCAACATTCTTGATGAAAATACCGTGACAGCTTTTTGCCGTTTTCTCAACAAGTTTCTTTGCCTGTGTTCAGATGAAACTTTTACATGTGACTTTGATTGTATCTTTCGTGATAATTTCACCTATTTATGCCAGCATTACGCTGACAAAAACCAAAGCCTGTCCTTTTGGGGCATTTCTGCGTTTTTTTTTTCTTTTTCCTTTCGCATTGACATCAGTCAAAACCGATATGAAAAGATCGAAACTTTGGCCGACAGATCCACAGATCGATTTTTCACCAACTGAAACAAAAATTGAGGAAACCCGCACGTAATCTTTAGGGGGGGGGGGCGGGGAGAGCTCAATTTAAATTTAACACCACCATGAAAATAAAATATTCAGGGGGGAAATTAATTTAAGTTGCATAGCCTGATAATCGCCGAAAGGCATTTATTTTAACAATATTTTTCTTCTCTGCACGAATTTTGACAGACGATGCTGTTTCAGAACGGAAAACATACATAAACGTTCGCATTATGCCACGGAAAAATGGACGTGAACAAATGTCAGAATATACCGACAATAATTCGTTTTTATTTATGTATTTTTAAAAATTTAATTGGCGGACTTTTTCGTACAAAACTTTAAAGGGAGGGTGCAACCTTTGGTAATTACTCACATTAATGACCATACAAGTTACTTGGTAAAGAGCACCCAAGAGCTGTTGATATTATAAAACATATTGCTAGAAACTATACACCCAGAGAAAGAGTGAATTTTTGCACCAAATAATTTGAATCTGAGAAAGGCGTCAGGCATGAAGCCTGCATCTGAAAGCACACAATTCTATGCAACAAGTGTTTTTTTTCCTTCCATTATTTTGTTGCAACTTCGATGACCAATTGAGCCGAAATTTTCACAGTTTTGATATTTTAGCATGAAGAGAAAGATCTTAAGAGATTATTGCTTCCTGAATTAAAGTCGCTGGCTGTAGATTCTGGATGTGGTAAGACCATCATGCAATCACGAAGTAAGGCAGACGTCATAAAGTTCTTGTTAGATCTTGGAGGTGGAGGAGACAGCAGTACATCGCCATCGCCATCGACGACGGGTATCGCACAACAATGGCCGGACCATTTCACCAAGCTGGATGACAAGGCCATTTGTCATGTTCCTGCTATTACTTTCAGTAATATATACCAGTACTGCACCCAGAAAACTAACACGAAAACGTCGTTTAAGTCCTTCGACCGTGCTGTGAGGCATGTTGATGCAGGGGACGTGCACGCCCTCGAGTATCACAAGGTAGGCCTATCATGGAATTTCCTAATCATGGAGGTAGCATGGTATAATAAAATGACTAAATAATAATATGACTTTTGGGCGTTTTCACAAACGTTAACCATTGATACAGTTATTTTCCTGAAACTCTTTAAGGCGTGAATCATTGTCACTGTTTTTCATCACTGAGCAAAGTTTTTTTTTTTTTTAGAAACGAATATTGTTTTCTTCCAGGCATTGAAGTTTTGATGGGATGGCTGCCATCATGTCAATGCATGTACATATGGAAACCCTAAATTAGAAGGGAAGTTGGAACTTTGTTAAGCTGACATCATGTCAAAATGATTACAGTTTATCATTTCATATATTCAAAATAATTTGAGCTCACTAAATCATTTATTTTGAGGACAAAATGTTTTCGAGCACACAAAATCATGAGCTGCAATTATTTCATCATTAGAAATTAGTTAAATAAAAAAGGTCCCTGTAGCACGTATACCATTCATGTCATTATAACAATGTATGCTCATTTAAATTAAAATTTGCTTTCAAACCTCAAGATCTTTATTAAAACAATATCTTTTTTCTTGCAGGATGGACATATTTTATGTTTTTCTGGTAAAGTGTTTGCTTCCCAGAGAGCAAAGGAGTACACTGTTTGTGTCAAGATGACGGAAAACGCTGTCATCAGCAGAAGTACTTGCCAATGTCCAGTAGGGTAAGTAAAGGTGGCAAAATAAGGGACTCTTTGCAATCGCCTGGGAATTGTGTATTATTGTGTATTTTGAAAGCATGATTGTGTTTTATATAGGGTCATGGTCACAGAAGTGCCCCTTTAATTTATATTTGAACAGACCGTACAAGACTCACACATAAATTTAGTCTTGGTTCAAGATGCTCCTGTTGTTTATTATCAAGGAAAGATCTGGGACGCAGCCGCGCTATATTTTTCCATATTCCACGAGCGCCCGTGTGTTATAATCTTCCAGCCTCATTAAATCAATGTGCGAAGTTTGAAATTTCAGAGCATTGTTTCATGACGAACAGCATGCATGCGCAAAGTTCAGAACGTTATTTTTGCACTGACCGTATGCGGAGGGTGACGCATGACACTCACAATACGCAGAGTGCAATATAAAAAAGGGAGTAGGTTATGGCTTGATATCACACTCTGGTTCGAGCAGCTGATTGGAGGATAAGCGCCCACTGGAAGAAAAAATGCTATGCACAGACAAATTTCAGTTAGGCTAATGTTTGTGGTCCTTGTTATCCTTTGATAGGCTTGCTTCAAAATGCAGTCATGTAGGTGCACTACTTTTCTGCCTTGAAGACATCAAACGACGAGGATTGCTACCATCCAAAACATCGAAAGAGGCAACATGGAACATCCCCAGACAGAAAATCATAGACATGCAGCCCCTGGACGACATCAAACTTTCAAGACCAAAATACCCTCCAGGTTAGTTACACAGCTTGAATAAAATTCCATCTTGAGGAAGAATGAGTTTACCCATCTATTATTCTTTGTAATTTTCAGGTAAAATTCAGTTCTGTGTTTCACTCGTTTTCCAAATGGTAAGGCTCTTAAATGTAAAAACAGTTTATTTAAGCCTCTAACCTTACATTAAAGAGGTGATGTAATTTTATTTGATACCCCTTCCATTTTAACACAGTGACGTCACATTGTAAACTAACATGATATCATGGGTTGAATACATTTTGTACGGGGGATCTGTAATTCATCCATGAATTTCCTTAAAACTCATTCAAATTGGCATTGAAAGTGACTTTTTTGCAAACAATTCTTTCTGTATTGAGCGTTACAGACTCATTTGTTTACATTGTGACGTCACTGTGTAAAATAATTCACAAATATCAGATAAGATTACATATAACATCAACATGGTTTTTTTTTTTTAACAGCAGACACCATTGAAAAACAGACAGAGTTTGATCCGAGGCATTCATCAGACAAGATGCAGTGCTCAGATGAGGAACTACGAGACAAGGTCAAAGCTCTAATGGATGCTTCCCCAAACTGTGTCCTGGGTCATGCCTGGGGTCTGTCCAATCAGCCTCCAAGTGTAGGCACAGAGATAAAGGTATCTACAATCATCCAATATGGTATGTTAACTTCTCTAGTTACTTCACAATTTAAGGAATATTTTTTTCTCTAGTGTCTTCTTCGTCTCGGTGATATTATCAAGAACCAGACCTCGGCAGGTTTAAACCACTAGTTTAAAACCTCTTCACCACACATTGATTCCCTTATTAATAATGGAATGTTCTTACCTGTAACAAGATGTGGTTGGATTGCAACGATGCCCAGCATAAGAGCAAACAATGTGCCCAATATTCGAGGTGCAGCCATGAGTCACACTGCAATTGGCTACAAAATTCTAAAACTGGAACACCAAAACACCCCTTAGGTGATATTGGTCATGCACAACGTCAAAGCGATGTGTATTAACACAACGCTAGTGGTGTTAGACAGACACGCCACACCAGTCAATAAATCTTATTAGATTACAAGAAATACAATTCCCGCCCGTGTGCGTTGCTGCAAAATGAGTAAGAACTTCAACTTTATATAAGTCATTTTTGTTCGTGATATTATTTAGCTTTCTGCACGAATTGGCCCTGTCACGGATCATTGCTCAATGCGGATGTTCATCGTTCTGTGATTGGTCAACGGAATTTCTTTCAAACACTTCAAAATAATAATGCATACATGACTCACCCAATTATTGTTTAAGTAACATTTAGTCCGGGAGCCCAATATATAGAGACCCTTTGTATTCCCTTTTCTGTTTTGTTCTCGGTCTCCATAAGGTAGTGAATAATGAGACACTCTCACGTATCCGGTTTGTGGAGTCCTACACGTACTGTTGTCTTAATGTTCCTTTTCTGTAGAACTAGTCAAATCCTGTTGAGATAGCCTAAAGGGGTATTTTGTTCTGTTGTCAGGATCCAAGAAGGTCCGGTATGTACTATGTACAAAGTGGCTAGTTACGAACGATTGCTAACAAACAATCTTCGTGAGAACGTCTGCATCCGTATGAAAATGATTGATCGTTGGTTATATTTGAACTGTGCATTCTCTAAAATATCACGAAGGACGTAAAGGGACAATAGGTTTTTTATTTTGATTTCGTCTGTCGATATAATATTTTGTTTTCAAAAGTTATGCTTCATTCCCTCGAAATAATATTGTGCTGCCGAAATAATATTGGCCACCGGTCAGTCAATCAGAACGAACCCCGTTTAAAAGAAAAGTGCTTGTATTATTTTGTATACTTTTCGTTGCACAAACGTTTATAAAAATTCTAAATTCGTTTGCTTATGATTAAAAATTTTTTCCCTACATCCTAACACGGGCAATGCACCTTTAACCAAAAATGTATTGACTCTTAAACAGTTTTCAGCAATCACCTTCTTGCATGGAGACCTACTTCAAGCAATGGCAAACTTTCACTCTGCCTTCCGTAAACGAACTGTTCAGCTTGTACACCCTTGGGACAACAGTGCCGTTAGAATTTGTTAAAATTGTCACTGAATAAGTTATCATGCCATATATTTTTCAGACGGCATCAGTCGAGATGCAAGACATTCTATTTTTAGCGATCAACACTGCATGATGCACAGCGCAACTATTTCACCGAAAGAGCTCTATCGCATGGGCGCCATTTCTGCAAGCAAATGTTTTGATATTATCATTGGCAGCAATGGTAATTGTCTGCACTGATCTATTGTTGCATCAAAAGAGTTGCTTGCTGAAAAGGCGCCCAGTGTACATTTCACATACAGGCTGAGTTCCCAATAATTGCTCTGTAATCTTTGATATCAATAGATTATGTGCAGAAATGTCGCGTGAGACCTTTTCGCAAATACTCAGTGCGCATGCGATAGCCGTGGAATGAGGTGCATGCTGGTCTAGCTAGTGATAAATTTTGTCGTTCCCTAGACCAGCATGCACCTTATTCCACGGCTAACGCACGCGTACCGAGTATTTGCGAAGTAGTCTATTTTAAAACAATACTAATTTACCATTGGTCGACACACGCTCACACACGCACGCACACACGCACGCACGCACGCACGCACGCACGCACGCACGCACGCACGCACGCACGCACGCACGCACGCACGCACGCACGCACGCACGCACGCACGCACGCACGCACGCACGCACGCACGCACGCACGCACGCACGCACGCACGCACGCACGCACGCACGCACGCACGCACGCACGCACCACACACACACACACACACACACATCCTTACGGATCCGGTTTGTGGGGTACTGCTATTGTTGTTCTATTATTCCCTTTTCTGAAGAATTCCCTTGTGGGCCCAATTGTTCCTATTGAAATGACCTTGTGGGGTCCATTGTTCCATTGTTGTCAGGACCCCACATATGCCCTTCTGTGTGTACACACACACACACACACACACACACACACACACACACACACACACACATCCTTACGGATCCGGAATGTGGGGTACTGCTATTGTTGTTCTATTATTCCCTTTTCTGAAGAATTCCCTTGTGGGGCCCAATTGTTCCTATTGAAATGACCTTGTGGGGTCCATTGTTCCATTGTTGTCAGGACCCCACATATGCCCTTCTGTGTGTCCACACATCCATCCACACACACACACACACACACACACACACACACACACACACACATCCTTACGGATCCGGTTTGTGGGGTACTGCTATTGTTGTTCTATTATTCCCTTTTCTGAAGAATTCCCTTGTGGGGCCCAATTGTTCCTATTGAAATGACCTTGTGGGGTCCATTGTTCCATTGTTGTCAGGACCCCACATATGCCCTTCTGTGTGTACACACACACACACACACACACACACACACACACACACACACACACACACACACACACACACACACACACACACACCACACCCACACCCACACACACACACACACACACACACGTGTGTAATGACCTCCAATCGTGGACCCTCCTTTGTTCAACTCTTTGTCCTGACAAACGTGGACCCCATTGTTTTACTTTGTGATAGCAAACGTGGACCTATTGTCCCTTTTGTTGTAAGTCCACGGTTTGAATGTCACTACAAACTCACACACACACACACACACACACACACACACCTACTTGTGATTTCCGTAAACCGAGGACTTCTCTTTGTTCTGCCATTGTTTGGATTTAGTTTTTTTTAGCAACGTCCCCATTGGTTTTGTACACGAAAGCAAACGTCCTCGCTCTGTCAAAACACCCGGATCCCTTTTGTAAAAGTCCTCGGTATCAACCGGGTAGTAGACACGCTAACAGGTAGTAGACACGCACATCGGCGGCACACATCCTCTATGACACGTACCGTTATCCGTCCGTTCTTGACGCTCACGACACAGTACAAAAACGCTAAAAGTAACATAACAACATAACATTAACAACAACACCAACAACATATATTAAACACATAGCAAGTTTCAAGTTTATGGAGTCATGAAAATCGATCAAGAAGACCAGTTTCTGAAATCTCCGGTATAAAGAGTGAAAAACCACGGAGTTGACCTCAACTACTATTCATAACTACCGATCAAAAACCACATACCATTCATATGATATATGTTTATATGGTATCATGCATTGATGTTACCCATAAACAGATAATGCTTTTGTTTTCCACAAACTTTTCAGAAAAAATTGTATCATTTCTATTCGGCAGTCTTGCCCTAGCCCGAACATCTGACGTCACACTTCGAGGCTCGTGAATAACGCCAGAGACCGGCTTCGAGCGTTTGGAGGAATCCTGACAAACACACCTTTGACCTCGCATACCATTGCGGTCTTTCAGATAAAGACAGGGGACCAGTATAGCAGTGACCATAATTTTGATTAACAGACCGGTGCCTGTCCTTATTCTTGCGGAAGGACAAGGGACCAGTCTAGTCTTGCCCTACTAGACACCTTTTGGGCTAACTCTCATCAGCCAACAGAGGGCGCTGTTCAGACTTTGACAACTTGCGCTATCATGGCTATTTCCAGGTGCAATTTATTTATGCGTTATCAGTGCTTGAAACACTGGCGGTCTTCTCCCCATTTGATGTTTTAGCGTAGCAATGGAATTGACAAAAAAGGAAACTAGTCATAAGGCAGAAATTTAACCAGAGCAAACACATTTGGCTTCATCTACATATACTGTACCCTACAACACTTCTTCCAAAGCAAAACCATTCACAACTGAGGTAAACTTTCAACACACTACCTTGACAGAATCAAGATGAGAGTTCCAACTTATTTAATAATAACGCACCAAGTGAAATAAAAAACGCTTCCTAAAAAAACAATTATGATCCATATTCAAATCAAGCAAAAGAAAAGTAACACTGATGGAAACATACAAAATTTAATATGAATTAAAAAATTCATAATTGTTGTTCAGTCCCTTATACAACTCTAGAAGTATGAATAAGTTTAGGATGCATTTAAGCCAGATGTGTCGCCTTTCTACTACTTCATTAAAGGGGGTCTGCACATCTGGTTAGACACAAAACACAAAAGCTCGCAGGTTTACATTAAACTTACACGGTTTAAATATAACGCTAGTAGAAAGCTTCCCTTAAAATATTACTGGCTGAGGTGCTGCAGTTTTTGAGAAATTAGTAAAACAACATCACAAAAAGTATTTTTTTAAAAGAATAAAATTGTTGAATGCTGCCCTCACACATCCGATAATAGTTTTAAATTTTAAGTTTGAAAGATTCGCAAATGGTTCATGTCATGTTTCCTTGTATCCAGTAAATACAGGAGAATTTCAATTTTTGTATTGGTAATCGTTTGCACAGATTCCACATGTGTGAGGTTGTTTCGAGTTTGATGAACAATCTTTGTGTACACTTGCGCTGACACACAAAATCATTGCGTAAGTTATACACCTACCATGTTTGACCATTAAATTATCATCCAAATGATTTTGACTAAAAGAAATATATAAAGAGTGGCAATGAGGTCTAAAACAGCCGTTGAAAACCAACAGGGTCGTGGCTGTGCGATAAAGGACTGAGCACAAGTCCTTGTTAGAGTATATATATGTTGCCTTGACTGCCAAAGTTCTGACTCAAAGACACCCCTTACATATTACGGTGATACGCAAGAAAAAAACCAAATATAGTTTAGTCAATGCTTAAGTCACTACACTTATGTACATATTGCACTTCTGCCTTCACGAATAACAACAGCTTCAGGGGCCCTTCCAAACTAATAAGAGGGGCTCCAAGGCCAAATTCAGTTAGATATGCACTCATTTTCCAATAGATAGAGTCCTCATAAAGGTGGGAAGAAATAAAAAGTCTCAAACATGATGTCAAAACGGTATATAACGTCACTTTGTTTGATACCCTTTCAAAGTGAAATTTAAAACATGACGTATGGGGCATTACAAAAAATGCGTCTGTACTTTCCAAAGAGGAATTTCTGCACCAGTCATAAGCTCAAATTCAATGCCGTTTTGATTGAATATCATCAAAATTCAAGAATGAACTAAAATTCTCTGTACCAAAATCTAGACCTTATTTGAAATGTGACGTCATTGAATGTTTTTGGATTTTGACAAATATTGCACCTAAAGGGTATCAAACAAAGTGGCATATTTCACCACTTTAACCTGAGGTTAGAGACTTAAAACAGTTTCCCCATATTTATATAAAAGGACTCTATCTATTGTAAAGTGAGTGCATCACAAAACTTAATTTGACCTTGGAGCCCCTCTTTAAACATGTGTTGATTACTGTGCATCTGAATGGGTGTCACCTCTTGTCGTATGGTTTGAATCGTTTGGTATCAGCTTTCCCTTTGGGTTGTTGGCTTGCAGCCGAATACGTTGGTACGATGTTGAAGTCATTGCTGGCACGCTCCATCTGTCTCAATTTACTCTCGATGGCTCGGATCTTTGCATCGTTGCTGTAAAGAGAAAAAAGTACGCGTTGAAATATTATGTTTAAAACATGGCTTGAGAACAAGGTAAACCAAAAATTGGGCTCAGTTTTCTATCGCATTTAGACTCATTTCACCATAGTGATTTGTATTGTGACATAGCATTTATTTGTGACATCACAATAGCCCATATGCATGTCCCAATGTGCATGATCGGTGTGCAAAGGGTGTAATCCGAATCCAAACAACGCCAGCAAACATCATGGTGCGCTGATTTTGAAGCAATGTGGTACACAACTATAAAACATGGCACACAATGGCAACTATCGTCGTGCGCTGACTTTTTGGCAACATGGTACAAAACTGTTAAACATGGCACAGTATATTGATTTCATTCTTAATCGTACTTGGTTTCCCAAGATGCATTGCAGTATATTTTTAAGATGGCGCTTGTGCTATTAGGATTTTATATGCATTGAACGATGCTAATCACAACTCCTTGTGGAAATGAGGCCAACCATTAGGGAACGTCTCCAAAGTCTGAACAGTTAGGATCGTTCTAACTGGATCAGTTAAGTTTTCTAGTATGTGTACATGGACCCCTGCCTTGGACCACCGGACTGTCCAAAATTGCTAATGTGCGTATTCACTCGTGTTGGATTGTTCGGCCAATGCCACGGTCCACGGTCCAGCAGAACATTCTGGTGTTCCACTGGATTGCTGTGGTATGCCTATGGGAATGTTATTTTGCCCCTAGAATGTGCCCGTCTTTTGAGACAGGCACTTCACAGACCACAATGCCACAGAAGGAAGAGCAGCTTACATAGTGTAACATGACCTTAGTCTGGCTTCAAGATGGTACTGCTGTTTGTAAGTCTATGACTCCTTCATCTAAATGGCAGCCTCCCTTTCAAATCAACCAAGACTAAGGCAAACTATTACCAGTATTAAAGGGGCTGTGTTGTCATGATCGAAGCCGGCCTGTGGCTGTAACATGGAATTATGAACTCTCACCCAGTTGCTGCACATGCGCCCCCTTCCTCTGTATCATTGGAGAGTGTGTGTGCATGGGCTGTAACTGGGTGAGAGTTCATTTGACAGCCACAGGCCTGCTTATATCATGACGACATAAACCTTTAAGACCTATGCACTTCACAGAAAGTTTTCTCTGTTAAATGATGGAAACTGTTTGCTTTGTACATGTACCTATTTTTGCACGCCTGTTTCTTTGTGCTTGTGCCCGCCACTGCAGACTGATGACCACCAAAGCTACTTGGGAGCTTGTCAGGGGCAAGAGTATTCTTGTCTTCTTCGAGCTGTTGTTCTTGTGTCTGTTCCAAAAAATCAAAAACAAATTGAAAATTAGTCTTTTACCAATAACTCATTTATTCTTGGAAGATTACTTTCATTCAAAACAAGTACATATATTGTTGTTATCAAGAAACATATTTTGCGTGTGTCCTGGCCATGCGGTCAAGCGCACTGTACTCAAGATCTGGTGTTTCTGATCAGCAGAATGTGGGTTTGACACTTGTGTCTTTAAGAAAAGCACTTAAGCATTATCGCTTCTTGCTCTGGACAGGACGTAAGAACGTTAGTCCTGTGCGTTGTGTAATGCACATAAAAGAACCCAGTACACTTATCCTAAAGAGAAGGAGCTTCCAGGGTGTTTGTGGCATGGTCTGGCAGCTTACCTTGACACCTTTCAAGGTGTTGTATTATAGTTGATTTGCCACGTTAATCTGGAGGCTGTTGGTTCAAATCCTGCTCCAGTCAATTTTTCTTTGTTCAACCCCAAATTACTTAGATTTACCCAGTATTACTGGATATTGGAAATGAAAAAGTTGCATCCCCTGCAAAGATATTGACAAAATAGGGAAATCGCCAACATGGGCTATTGCCGGCGCTCTACAAACTGAGCTATCTATCCCTGGCTACTGACAGTTAAGGGTTGTATGGCTTCTGACTGACACTCCCGAACAAAGACATTGACAAAATAGGGAGATTGCCAACATAGGGCTAGATAGCTCAGTTGGTAGAGCGCCGGCACGCTAATCCGGAGGATGTTGGTTCAAATCCCGATCTCAGTCAATTTTTCTTTGTTCAATCCCAAATTATTCAAAAATTTTCCTTAACAAGCTCCAACAAATTTGAAAGGGGGGGGGGCGGGAGGGTTGGGCATCTTCCAAAAGTTATTCCCTTGACTTTGACAACATTTGTTTCAGCAATATTTCTAGGTGGATTGATACTTCGAAATTGAAACCCATGTTTGTTTGTTTCCCATGATCTACATGTAGTTTGTCTTTAACTCGTCTTTTCCTTTGATCGAGCCATAATTTGAACATTTACTCGACCACTATTTACCTTGTAACTTGCTGTCTGTGAATGGGCCCATTTCACGGCGAGTTTCTTGCTCAGCGCTAGTTTACCATCTAAAGCATGAATAGCAAGTTCAGCCTCCTAAATGCAAATGAAAAAAAAAAAACAGGTCAAGAAAATATCTGGGTTGAGATCAGGTACATTTTTAAGTTTCCCCAAAGGACAAAGAAATAGTATTAATATTGTTCATTATTGACCCAATTCACCTGATGCCATTGCACAATCAATCTTGGTTATCTCTGATAAAAAGATAACTCAAATACATGTACAAAACAATAATCACAGAGAGCTCTAGCCTCTAGGACATTATCTCTCCCCGGTACAGTATTCGGAGCATGGCCAGAGCCATGCTCCCTACGAAATAGATAGAAATACATACATAAAATAAAATGTGGTCTTGCTTACTCAAAGGAAATGGAAAAGAGAAAGAGGTCCAAAGGCCGCGGACACAAACTTTAAGTTTTACAGTAAGTATGCAAATAAGAAAATATGAAAATTGAGGACACACTTGCATTCACTACATGTTACACTTCTGTGACAGGAAAATAAGTTGCTTTATATACTGGTGGCATAAAATTCTCCAGAGTTGAAAGCACTACTATATACACTGCACATAGACCTACATGTACAGTCGGTAGTGAACACACGTAAACATACTAAATCTAGATTCATGACCTATATGTAGGTACTTTTGTGGAACACGATTCGTAGTTAGTTGGGCTATGCTAGGCCCAAATTCCCACTTTTCTTTAACCTGACCCTACACACACTGTAGACATACATGTACAGCTAGGCACACTTGCACACCAGGCAACCTCTATCATCCACTATCCTCCACTCAAAGGTCACTTAAAAGCACTGAAATATTTGGACTTAGAAAAAGATTTGTTTGCCTGGCCCAGTATTTGTTATTTGAGCATGCAGTCCTCTATCCTCTGCAATCAGAGAACTTCCTAAAAAAGAGAATTTGGGAGGGATGAGTTAGGGTTAAGACAAGAACAGATGTCCTTACCTCCCGAGTCTTAAAGCTGACAAAACAGTAACCTCTTGGTTTGCCCTCACTTGGTCCAGTTTTGTGAAAGAGGAAGTCAAATTGTGCAATTTCACCATGACGTCTCAAGAGCTTCAACAAGCTGTACCTGTAGGAAAGATCAATATTTGGAGGTATTGATTTTTTCTACAAAAATTGGATGATTGTAACTTTGGAAGAGTAAATTCATTCCCAAGCTCTAGTTTTCAATAAACTTATCACCCAACCAAGCAGTGAAAATGTCACCAAAGAAGTAGACGATCCCAATTTAGTGATTATTTATACACATGTATGTCTAACGTTTCGACAAGTATCCATCTAATCTAATGACACTAGATTGATACAATGATTTTTTTAGTGATGACATACATTTCAATGTTTTTACATACCTGATTAAAGAAGCTGAAATTTTGTTTATATTCTTCATGTCCATAACTGTACATAGGAGTCAGTACAGAAAGTAAATGAGACGTCAATTTTCATTTTACTTTAAAAAATAATGTCACCCAAGGATCAAATGATCAATTCTGAACCCAGCAGGCATGAAATTCCGGTCATAAGGAATATGTGAAGAAGCTGTTCTGTTATAACATTTTCCGCAATGATGCAGGACCTTTATATCCTGGACTCTGTCGCGTTGTATGCAACGTAGGAGTCCAACCTGGTGCCTGGGCTAGGAGTAAGAGGTCCTCCATGCACACACATGGATTATTGGGCCCGCATCATACGCTTGACTTCTTGTAGTGATATTGGGTTTTTTCTTAAGAAAATGAAACTTGGAGGAGGGAGTTGCAGCTGTAACTTTGTAAGAATATTCTGGTTCGCATCAATGTTGCTTTTAGTTTTAGGCGCGCTTCACTTTTTAATTTGCCTGCGCTGTTGTTTTGTGTTTTTGTTGCCGGGTTTCTGCACTGTGCCACTGCCACTGGTGTTGAGGTTGCTGGAGAAAGCAAGTCCACGTCCATGCCAACATACTTTTCTGAATTTTGTTGCTTTGGTTGGGAGACAGTTTTATGAATGGATTGGAAATATGGGTTTGCAATACACTATACAATGTACATGATTAGACAATAGAGGGCAAGCTACTAGTACTACTGATTCAGAATAGTAGAATCAACTGATCCTGAACTGGTCAAGCAGGCGATGATACTTTTCTCGAAGCCTCTTCAAAAGTACTGATATTTTTTTTGTAAATGGATACTTGGTGAGTTTAGTCATTCCTCCATAGGTAAACTAATCTGTAATCAACATTTTTAGATGTCAAAGACTAAAGTCTTAGTTGGAGATCATGGAGATTGCAACAAAAACAACGTGAATTCGAAAAAGTGATCCAGAATTGGTCAAATGACTATTACGACAATGTCAGAATGTACAAGTGGACCATTATTTATTTTACTTACTCAGATATTTTTTCGTCGATGTTTCCAACCCAGAGTCTCCGTCTTTCACTCTGCTCCATGGCATGCCACTCTTTACAAAGAGACTGACACTGACAAAGTGACAGTAACGCGATCGAGCGAGCGTAAATAAACCCAAGCAGCCCTATGCAGCCATGTTGGGCACCTGATCAACAATTGAGGGCGCAATCTAGTTTTGCAAACATTGATCTTCAATTTTAATGGAGTTCAATGATTGCAAGAAGGACTCGTGCAAAGGGGTGGGGGAACGGGGTTCCCGCGGCAGGCGGTTGCTCAATGTGCTACTGTACTTTAAAAAAGCCCGTAAAAAATATCTCACAGTTTACCACACAAATCGAAAATCATGTACAAGGACAAAAAAAACCCCGCAAAAACACTGGGATACTCTATCGATCTGAGAACAATGTTGTAGGCCTATGCCTTGACGAAATTGCCTGTAGGCCTATTAAAAAAACAAACCCTTTGATTACCCGCCGTATACTTCCATTATCTCAAACTGGCTCATAAAAATCTCATGTCAACAATATATTGTCTAAAATGATAACAATTGAGGTTGTTGAACAAAAAGTATATCATCCCCCGTCGTAACTTTTCAGGTCAAATTTCCGTGATTGTGAAGCTGGGACAGCCCGCGAGTGACGTCAAACCAACCTTCGGCTACCCAAACAAAATTTGGGGTATGATAGCCTATTCCTCTAACATGTCTATACCCCACCCAATGCTCCCTCAAAAATGTATCAGTAGAGGTGTTTGTTGGTTTGTTTTTAAGTTTTTGTTGTCGTTGTTGTTGTTGTTGTTTTTTGCAAGAAGTAGGCCTATGCTGTGGTATCGCGTCACAGAAGGAGGACTTGAATTTCACTTAATCAGCCCAACCCTCAGCTCAAACATGGTTCAAACGGGGAGAGTTCACGAGGCCACCTTCATTTTTATTATGCCCTGTTGGTTTGTTAATAATTTTCTATTGATATCAACGGGAATAATAATAATCCACAAACCTTTCATTTTCTTAGTGATGACGCCATATCGCTCACTTATTGAGTGCCATTTTTAAACTAAAAACAAGTCTGTACTCCGTCAAATTTGTTTTTCGTTATCTGAAACATTCCAAGTTCAACATACCTAGCCAAATAGCATGCCAATTGTCTTATTACCATCGGGTTTTATCCTTCACCCCCCCCCCAAAAAAAATCATCAATGACCAGCTCTCCCGGAACTCCCATAGGAGTTGTCAAAATGTACCCGAGAGGATTGTGACCTAGAACGATCAGGACGTGCTCAGTGTGTCACCGCTTCACGTATAAGGATCACAGCGTTTTAAATTAGCATTTTGCTTGAACTTATATTATTTAGTCAAGAGGGTCTATAACTAATGCTTTGCGCGATTTAAAAGTGATTGGGTTCTCCACAAAAATGTATAACACGCTAATAATAATCTGACACTCAAAAAGCGAGCGACGGTGTCCGACTGAGTTTTTTTTATGGTGTCACGCAGGTTCGTATAATATTATACAGACGGTGTTGCACGTCTTTGGCCTGACACCTAAAAATAGAAGTGGGAAATTCCGTACTTGCTTAGACCATAGACCACGCAGAGAAAGGACCCACCCCTTTCTCTATGCTTAGACTTGTAGACAAGTCGTTAAATGTCTGACGCGCTGATAGCGAAACGGCTCTGTCGCAGCTAGCTACCTTGCTCAATCTACCTTGAGACTGTTGCTCCGCGGGAGACCCAGTGGGGTCGATTTCACAAAGCACTAATATTCGTCTTAAGATGAGTTATCAGTATTACCATAGTGATTTGTATTGTGACATCACTCTTTGCTAAGCAACTGCGATGGATTTGCAGTTACGATCAGTCTGAACTCTTTGTGAAATCGAGCCCTGCTCTCTCAGTAGTACGCCGTGCACACTCTAAACCTGACGGCCTAATTTTTTTGCGATTTTTTTCTTCTTCATACCACACGCTGGCTACTTGTATACACGCATAAGGTATTGGCGCATCCCGGATCCCTTCACTGTTGAAAACAATTGCGTCCCGAGTAGTACCGCTTCGTGCTCAGTTTCTGTACACACATAACGCACACAGAGTCGGAACGTTATCACCGCGACAAACATTTAACGACTTGTCCACAAGTCTAGTTCTTGCGTAAACATAACAGATGGAAAAACCCAAACCATGCACACCTTAGTGAAAAGCTGCTATATAATGCGTTTAATGCAGACTGAAGTCCAGTACGAATGTCACCAACAACCGTCGTATACAAACCAAACACAACGAGCTTCAATGTCACAGGAAGCAGACAGAGATCATGTACTGCCCTGGATCTGAAGCAGTAGAGTAGTGCGGTGCGATCACAAATAACACGTCACCTTCATTTCTAACAGAACCATCCGAAGCCAACGCATCATCATCATGGAAGAACAAGGTAAAGTGGTTATCGTACAATGGATGGAGATTTCATTTTCATTTTAACTCATGATCAGCCTAGGTTTGGGCATGGAGGACGTGGTCTTGGTTCCAATACGTCGAGCCTTCATCCAAATACTGCGACGACTAGCGTTCGGTCGGCTATTAGACTTGAAAACACCTAAAGGTAGCGCTAGTGTTCCCAATATGCCTTGGCGTCGCGTCCTGCGGTTGTAGGCCACAATCTCTGAGACTATTACTAGACTAAACTTCAGGGTCTGGTAATTTTGCGGTCTCGAAGGAAAAGACAAGTCATAAGTAAGAACAACTGTCCAAACGTTAAGTTCCGGTGTCACAAAGAGTCAAGGCTCCGTTTATTCAAGTTCCTTAACAATTACTGTATAACATCATCAATGGTGATCACAGAGGTTAAGTACTACTCCGTATATGTTTGCATGGAAGATCAACAATCAATTACCAAGATTTAACCCCTTTTATAGAAAATAGACCCCATTGCCTATGTACAAATGTATTTCATAATGGTGGTGTAATAATAGCTCCATGGTAATAATAAAGTAACTTTCCATAATTATATGTCAATGCCCGAAATAACCATGACATAATCAGTTGATGCCTGGATTACATTTACAAGTAGTGGTTCAAGAGAACAACATGATGTAAGATTACTTAATTAGCATAATAGCTGGGGGTGTAGTTTACCACCTCGGTGACTCTTAAACAAACAATAGATGGAACAGCAAGTGTTTATAATGGGGTCAAGAAAGTAAAGTGTGTAAGGATAAGAGAGTTAAGCGCTGGAGCGTCACAATACCGCACTTGCAGGAGAGTATGGAGGCCTTCTTGTTATTCTTCTTCAGCTGTTATTAGCAAACAGCACTTTTTAAATGTGTATTTCATTGTATTATTAAATATTAGCACCGATACATTTCTGTAGTAAGGGGGCGGGGGGGGGGTTGATGTATTGAATCATTCATTGAGCATTGTTTTGATATCAATGGGGAATGACAGGAGGGGTGGAGCAGTTGCCACCCCCCCCCAAAGGGGGAAAATAATGTCCACATTTTGTTTATCGATAGGGGAAGGAGTGGATAATGAAAGTGGCAACAGCAAAGTATTCTTTCTCTTAAGTCACATTTGTTTAGGTTTCAAATGCACAATTAAAACGTACCCTCAAAAAACCAAAACGACACAACACACCCCCCCAAAAAAAAGGCCAACAAAATGTCATCAAATTCGGGGTCACACTTCAATCGTGAAAAAACGAGGATTAAATTGTACAGCTGTCTGATACAGAGTCATGTCTAACAGCTATGTAAGGATAAAAAACACCACATGATGTTTAATTTTAGTCTGAAAGCTGACTAGTTATGAAGTTCATACTAGAACCACTGTTACTGTGAAATATTTCCCTCTGAAATGAAGTCATAATTCGAGAAAACTGTATCTAAAAACCTAAAATAAAAACCACCGCAGCAGCTGATTTAGCTTGTTACAACCCAAATAAAGGACAATGTGTTTACATGCTGAAAATATTGTGCATGATTTTTTCACTATTTTCTCCTGACTCACACAACGGATTAAGCCCAAATTTTCACAGGTTTGTTAACTATCATCACACAAAACATGACCACTGTGGCCTGTCTTTGACTATTTGTCAGCTCTACCAATCCCGTATAAGACATTTAATTACAATGGCTGAGCTACTGTAGTCGCATTTTCGAACTCTCTCCCCACACAGCCTGCATTGGCCGTGGCTTATTTTACGGGGATTTCCGCTATTGCTCAATGCCAGCCGGAATTCCCCCCTACTTGTCGGCCCAGGCAATAGTCTTGGTTAAGACCTTCTCTTGTTGATTTATCACAGTTTTCCCACGAGAGGGCGCTACCATTCACGAACTGCTCTCACAACACGAACCGCTTGTTGTGAGAGCAGTTCGTGAATGGTAGCGCCCTCTCGTGGGGAAAACTGTGATAAATCAACAAGAGAAGGTCTTAACCAAGACTACCCAGGCAACAATGATATGTCACATTGTGTACAAAAGAGCCTGAACTTCTCGCAGGCACGATTTGTATACATCTCACATGGAAGAAAACTGCGCCGTTTGATTTGTATCACTAATCAATACCTTGTTAAGGTAGTTATTTGTATAACTCTTGAATTATGAGAAAATTTTGAGACAAAATAATATTATCAAATTTCCCCTCTGACCGAGTCAGTGTTCTCGCCTGCCGGAGGACCTGGAATGTATATACAAGGTCAATCTTTATTTTTGTACACGTTTTGTACATTTTTGTATGTACCATAATTATGTAACCTTTGTTTACAAAAAGAGCTTTTACATGGCAGGGTCTTTCTGACAGGCAAGATATACTACACTGCATGGATCATGTGAGAAATTTTACCTTTTGCGTCATAATTTCCACGCAGTTCAAGAGCTTTAAAAATAGCAGCTGATCAAGTTTTGAGATTTGCCTGTTTCTTCTTCAAATCAAAAGTGAATAAAAATCAGACAGTGCAATTTCCATAAAATATAAGATTGTATGTGTTCTTTTATTGGGCTGTGTACGAATCCTGCATGTAGGAAGTCCATGCTGGGCTCTGTGGCTCTTTTGTAAACATGTGATGTCTTAGGTTACACGGTAACAATCATCCTCAACTGTATCATGTAGTTTCCCTGTGGAAAACAACATGATACAGATGCACAAACTATAGTTTCAGTTTCATTTGTAGTGAATAACCCATATAACTCACTATAAGGTTGGTTGGTTTTTATTTCATAAGAAAACGCTAAATAGGCCTACACAATGAACATGATGTTGGCAGCAGAATGGGTGAAGGGTAAAAACAAGAAGATTTGTTTTTACACATTGCTATGCCAGGAGCCATGTTTTACCTGGCCTTATAGACCATGTTACATTTGTTTACAGGGTGGTGACCTCGTACATTATAATGCTATTCCTGACGGGCAAGATGCTACACAGGCTCAATGGGAAAAATTATATTTTGTGTCATAATTTTCACATAAATTCAAAATTTACAAAAGCAACAGCTGTACAGCTTTTGAGACGTCCCCCCTTTCTTCTTATCAAAAGTTGAGGAAAATCAGACAGTGCGATCTCCATAAAACATAAGATTTGTTGTATTCTTCCATTGAGCTGTGTACAAAAGTGCCCGCCGGAAGTCCAGGCTCTGTGGCTCTTTTGTAAACATGTGACGTCACAGGTCACATCGTCTATAGGTAAGGCCAGGTCCGCATTGGCGGCTGTGGCTACGGCTAGGGCTAGATTGCTGCATCTTCATGCTTTGGAAGTTCTTAGCAACACAAAACTACAGGTTCGGACACAATGTGAACTAATTCTGTCTCCCTTTGAGTTTGGTGACTACTTCACTTCTTCCAAGAAAATTTGAAGACTCAAGAAGATTTGGGGAAAATCCTGAAGCAAGGAATTTTGCCCCCTGAAAAAGCGCTCTGTGACAATCCGTGCCTCTAATCCCTGGTACACCCTTGAAATTGATAAAGCAAAAAAGTGTCGGAAAAAGTATGAAAGATTGTGGCGTAATTCAAAACTTGAAATAGATAAGCAACTTTTTAAATCACAGCGTCTTGTTGTTACAAATATAATTAATCAAGCCACATTGGACTACTATCATGACAGAGTTTCCCAGTGCAAGGACCAAAAAGAATTGTACAAAGTTGTTGAAAGTTTGTTGCATCAGAAAGGAAAAGTAAAACTACCTTCACATACATGTAAATCTCAACTTGCTACAAGATTTAATGATTATTTCATTACAAAAATCCGCACAATCCGTCAAGGCCTAGACATAGTTCCAGTTTCTTCTCCCACATTAGACACTGGTCCCCCTACATGTACTACCCCGATTTGGGAATTTTTCAGACCTGTATAAGTGTAACAGAGATTTCTAAACTTATCTCTGGATCACTATCTAAATCGTGTGTCTTGGATCCTGTACCAACATGGCTGCTCAAAGACCATATCAATGTATTGGCACCTGTGATCACAAAGATTGTGAATAGCTCTTTTGAAACGGCTATTTTCCCGGACCATTTTAAGAATGCACTGGTTACACCGCTCCTCAAAAAGCCTTCGCTTGAATCTGAAAATTTAAAGAACTTCCGTCCCGTCTCTAATTTAAAGTTTGTGTCAAAAAATTGTTGAGAAGGTTGTTGCAAGCCAGCTCATTGATCATTTATCTTCTAACAACCTATATGAACACTTTCAATCAGCTTACAGAAAATACCATAGTACAGAAACAGCTTTACTGAGGTGCAAAATGATATTTTATGTGAACTGGATGATAAATTTGGTGTATTTCTTATTCTTCTTGATCTTTCTGCAGCCTTTGACACCATTGATCATGACATACTTTATACTCGCCTTGCATCAATTGGTGTCAAGGGCTCTGCTCTGAAGTGGCTACAATTATATTTCAGTAACAGGACCCAGTCAGTGAACATTGCTGGTATCCTGTCTGACTTTGATCCACTCCCTTACGGCGTGCCCCAAGGATCGATTCTGGGGCCGTTGCTTTTTACAATCTTTGCTAGCCCAATTGCTAATATCGCACGTAAACATGGCATACGGGTACATGCATATGCGGATGACACGCAACTCTATTTGCCATTTGATTGAAACAAACCTAATAGTGAGGAATCGGCTCGCCAGTGTGCCGAAGCCTGTATATCTGAGATTAAGTCATGGATGACCATAAACAAGCTAAAACTAAATGATGACAAAACTGAATTTCTCATTATAACTTCCAAACATCTGCGACATAAAATCATTGATCATAATATCCACGTTGACAGTGCCTCTATTCTTGCCTCACCTTGTGCGCGTAATTTGGGAATTATTTTTGATAACACACTATCCATGGATAAACATGTCAGCAGGATTAGTCAATCAACATATTATTACTTAAGAACTGTAAATACCATTCGAAAAACCTTATCACATAAAACTGCTGCTACCATTATCCATTCTTTGGTCACTTCTCGCCTTGACAATGGTAATTCATTATTATACGGAGTTACTGAACACCAGCTTCACAAATTACAACTTGTAAAAAATGCTGCCGCTCGTGTTTTAACAAAATCTAAAAAACATAATCATATTACACCTATATTGCAGTAACTTCACTGGCTTCCCATTCGACACGATTCAATTCAAAATTTTACTAATTACATTAATCTCAGATTGGCTTAACTCCATCTTACATTGCAGATCTTCTTGTACCTTACGCCCCTTCTCGCACTCTTCGTTCTTCTGCTAAGACCCTTTTAACTATTCCTAGAACTTCCTCATCATATGGCGATCGTGCCTTTTCTGCTTGTGCTCCTAAACTTTGGAACACTTTACCTAATAACATTAGATGCTGTAGTTCTCTTCCATTGTTTAAAAACTTGCTGAAAACTCATTTATTTAACTCCACATACACTTAGCTTGTAACATGTCTTAGACTATTCATCTGTATAATTGTCTTTGTATTCTATATTTCTCTTTTGCTGCTTATATGTTTTGGTGTTTTTTGTTGTTGTTCTGCGCCTCGGAATATGGTCTCGTACACTAGATAGATGGCGCATTATAAATGCGTTATTATTATATTATTATTATTATTAAAAGGCTGTTGTAAGTATTGACGTCATGAAATTTGCATTTGGTCTATCTTTCTTTGTTCATCAGAGACGGGTGAAGAATTCTACCTTGAGATCCTTTCACACCGGCTCGGTGAAGCCTGGCCGTCCCTCGCCACCCAACTTGGTTTTGATGACGCTGATTGCCAAAGCATCATTGCAGCGCATGAGGGTCGGGTCAGCCAGCAGGCCCGTTGCATGCTGCAAGCCTGGATTGAACGACATGGGGGTAATATTCAGATGTTCAACCCTGATCGAAGCCTTGAAAGAGATCAGACGGCCAGATTTGCTCAGAGAGCTAGGTAAGTATACAGAACGACATTAAAATCTTTAAAGGTACACGTTGCATTGGATCGGCCGAGTTAGTCTATAAAAAGCGTTTGTAAACCGTTTGTTATAAAATGCATATGGTTAGAAAGATGTTTTAAAAGTAGAATACAATGATCCACACAAATATGCCACGAAACTGCGAAAATGGCCGACCTTGTTAGTTCGCAAAGTTCAAGGAAAACCACGCAATTTCGAGGCATATTTGTGTGGATCATTGTATTCTACTTTTAAAACATCTTTCTAACCATATGCATTTTATAACAAACGGTTTACAAACGCTTTTTATAGACTAACTCGGCCGATCCAATGCAACGTGTACCTTTAAGTGAGCGGAGGCAACACTAAATCATGGCACATTATTGTTTCACTGTTTTCTCCAACAATAATAACTTTCTCCAAAGTGCAATGCCCTGGGAGAGTCAATTTGGATCAGGTCCCAGAGTCGTTTATTTTTTGTTTATGAGCGGCTAAAAAACAGTTTTACTCATATACTTCATGCACAAAAACAGATCTACAAGATCATGCAGATCTAACCCTCTGATAAAGTGGAGCCATCTATTCAGACGTCTCGCTGACAGCCTGTGCTTGGTTCTGAGGTTTCCAATACCCCTGCCCTGCCAAACAAACTTTTTGGTTTATTGGGTAGCCAGATAACCAGTGGAACCTTCGTGCATTTGTGTAAATCCTTGGTTATATACTTCCGTTACTTCCGCAACAAAACCCGGAAGGCAACATTGAAAGCAGGGTATTGAGCAATATAAACACTGCATTTTTATGATACTTACAAAAAAGCATTGCAAAGAGAGTATTGAACTACGGTAGACTCTTGGAAGTTCTGTCCACTGCGGCTTCCATGTAGATCTAGGCTGGATAGATCTAAACATCACATGAATCGTCCCAGAGCTGACGTTCCTAAGTCTAGTGTTTGCTTAACCGTGTGAACATTAGAGGTTCATCTGGTATTATTTTTTCACAAATGGTGAAAATTTTTTGTTTTGTACCGAACCAGTCACTTTAAGGAGATCTAAACAACGTAATTGAAAGCATTTCGTGTATGACCCTCTTACTAAATAACAGACACCGCTGTACTCTGTAAACAGTTACAGCTCCCTTTGCCATTTTTAGGTGTTGAAAATCTGGATAACGAGACCATAAAGAAGGTGGCACAAAAAGTCGAAGATTCATGGCCGGAACTAGCTCTCTACCTCGGTTTCGACATTCAGGACTGCCAGAATATTATGGAATGCTTCTCTAGACGAAGAGAGCAGGCAGGTCAGATGCTGGTGAACTGGAGGCTGAAGTTCAACGGGGCTAATCCCCTAGAGACCTTGTCAAAAGCTCTCCAAACAATGGACCTTGAACTTGTCAATGAACTTGGTAAGTTACAATCCAGCGGAGTTTGAACATCGGCTTTCGGCTTTAACTGTAAAAACCCTTAAGATCTGTAGACTCTCTATTGGTTCTTGTTTATGGAGCCAAAATCTCTGCACCTGTTGTGTCTTTGGTATTTTTGATCACTGAGTTTTGTTTTGCAGGGCCTTTGCAACGAATCCCACCATGCACTACTTGCGGCAACAACGA